>VZTD01002630.1:983911-996891 GCA_013397725.1 Rhagologus leucostigma
CCCCCCCCCCAAAAAAAAAGCGAAAGGGAAAACCCCAGAAAAATCAGTTTGCTGACAGTAACTCTATAAACCAAGCGTGAGAGACACAAACAGGTCAGAACACAATGAAACGGACGCCAAGGGATCCACAGAAACACAGAGTGGAGAGGCAGTTAAAAATTACAAGAAAAAGCATCCTTTGATGTTCTGTTCATATTTATTTATTACATTTTGAACAAATGAAAGTGCACCCTCCAGATCCTTATCAGAAGGATAAGGATCTCCTGAATAAAGGAGAGAAATTACAGTTGCTCAAACTTTGCAATCCTCAGCTTGGATTTCAGTAATGCCTCCACATTTCTGCCCATACCCGTGCCTGGCACCCACATCCATCAGTGCTAAGCCACATCCAAGCGTTTCCTATGCAGATTCCCACCTAAGGATTCAATTGGTATTTTTACTTCTTTTTAGGTAACATATATTTTTATAAGCAGCCTTGCGTGGAGTGTTTTTCTTGCTTCACACCATTTAAACCCCCCCATGAATCAGTGTTGAATCCAAAGAGCAATTCTGGGGACTAAAGTCCCTTATCAATTGTGCAGCAATTTCTAACGGCACGTCACTTTTCATGGAATGGCTTGGATTGGAAGGGACCTTAAAGACCTGAAAGTTGATATTTTTGTCAAAATACAGAGCAAGTGTTTGCTCGGGTAGCAGATGGCAGGAAAAACAAACACTGCCGAGCAAACGAGACAGTGACTGAGTCCCAGAGAGGACAGGGGATCCCACATCCTGATGGCCTTCCTCAATAACCAGGCAGACATGTTTCCTACAAAGCTACAAAACACCCTAAATAATGTCACTAGCTTACTAAAACTGCTCTAGGTATGGTCTAGTGGCAGAGGACAAAGGTGACACAAGAAGAGGTTAAGCAACTGAGGAAAAAATAGCAGTATTAGCCCAAACCATGGCCAAGAGGCTGTGTGCCTCAAAGATGGAGAAGGAGGTCTTTTTTTATTGGATTTTTCTATTTTACTTTCAGGCCTGGAAAGTCTCATGGTTGGTATCAGCTGTTGGACTTGGATCAAAGTTTAGCCTTCCATTAATCTTTTGAGTTATATGTGAGGCTGATAGAGAATTTTTTTTTTTTATAGAAGACAGTTAAGATTACTCAGATACTTAATTTGCACTCCAATATTTCAAGAACACCTTGACTTTAGAACCTTGGTCCTGGCGTACATATGGTCTTGATAGAAGAACGCATGCTTTGGCATGGACTGGAGGAATGGATTTGGGAGCTGAGGGGAGGAAATTTAACAGTTTGTGTACTGTGCCTCGGCACACACAGATGAAAACACTCCCGAGTCACGACTCTGCTCCCGAGACACATCTGTGCTCCGAGGGGGGAGAGCTGGGCTTCCCATCCTGCCATTCCAACACCGGTCACAGCGAGACAGGCATCAGGAGAAAAATAAATAAATCATCCCAGGAGCCACACTTTCTTCTCCACAAACAGGCATAACAATTAGTTTAATTTTATTATTAACTTCAGCGAAAGAACTAAGACAGTCCCCCTGCTGCCACACTAATGAAGTGGGAATGGCTCCTGCCTCCTCTGGCCTCGGGGGAAGCGAGAGAACAGAGCATTAGCCTGATACACAGTTCTGCTGGGCTGCAATTATGCTTAAATGCCTAAATCAGGGCTTTCAGCCCCCAAGGGAGCCAAGGGTATCATTAGTTTAACAGTTCCATCACAGTAGGCCAAATACATACAAAATTCTCACCCTTTGCTCTTCGAGGCCCCCCAGACCTCCCCTGTCTTGATCTCCCTCTGCCTCATATTTCCATTTTCTTCCCCACGTTTAGCTCAACACCTGTGCTGTACCACTGAAGGGACACCTGTGACAGCTCTGCTGCCTTCAGCCGCATCTCCAAGGGTCCTTGGGCCAACATCCCCTCCCCGCTCCTTCCTCAGGGCTGGCCTCAGCCTCGGAGAGAGGCGTCTGCTTTACTTCTTCAGCTCTGGTTTTCAGCAAGAATGAGATTTCGCAACCAGTTTTTCAGCCAATTTAAAGATGGGCCGCTGCCGAGGAGGGCAGCAACACCTTCCTTCAGGACCTGGCTTGCATTCTCCTATCTGCACCAGGGATCCTGCGGCCAGCAAGTGAGTCAGATCTGCTGGCAGATCCAGCTGAAAACTCAGCCAGAGAAAAAATGAGGTTCAGTTTTCACCTGGATGAGGGAGCAGTTTCAGCTCCCCATGCAGTCCTGGAGCACCAGCCCAAAGGAGGGGCTGGGAATGGACATCCAAGAACAGGAACTCAGCACTTGAACAGCGTGAGGCCTCAGATCAACTCATGAAGCACCACCCCGGTATGTTTAATAAACCCTGGACTGCAAGAATGTGTGCAAAAATGAAGAAAAATATACAAAACCAAACTCCAAGTGAGCCATGACCATTTTCTCAACGGAACTAGGGAGCTCACAGTCCTAATTATCCGAGCTACAGGTGCACACACCACAGCAAGCTGGAGTACTGCCTCAGGGGGTGTTTTTTTCCCTCCAAAAAGTTTGCATTTTGCATGCCAAGGACCATCACCCATAATCAAAATTTGTCTATGGTTTCTAAAACCAGAATCCAGCATGAATAAAAAATAAAAAGGACTAGAACCACAGGCTTGTTCTAGTCATCAGAAAAACCTGTCAGACTCTCAGACAAAGGTGCTTGTGTCCACACAGGCCGCCTAAAGGTCCACTTCCAGTGGCACTCTCACACCTGGGCAGTTTAGCCGCGAGAGAAAGTTGATGGAAAGAATTGGAACCATGGCTGAGCTCTGTTAGAGCACAGCGAGCTCATTCCTGAGGCAATTCCAGATGAACACTGACACTTCGTCCTTTGGTAGCCTCCAGCGAGCAACAGCTCTAAAAAACACAGACAAATGGGTTCTTTTAGCTGCACTAGCCCGAGTCCAACTCGGTCTGTTGTAACTTGCAGGGATCCATGCTATCCGTGAGCCCTTAAAGGGAAGCACAGCCATTAAATCCACACCTGCAGCCAGAATTTATAGCAACCTCATCTACTGCTGTCTTACATCATAGGCAATTAGGAGCCTGTGAACTCATGGCTCCAGGATATGGGAGGTGCACTGGAACAGGAGAGCCAAGCCTGTGTTACAGCACAGTCGTTAGTCACCTCAGAATTCACCGTGCCTGCGGACGGCTGGAATTGTGCACAAATTGGAGCAACAGACCCATTTGGACCCTGTTTTTTAAACAAAAGTGCTGCCCTGCACTCCAAGTCACTGCTGCCCCTCGTGTTACAGCTGTCCACACGCTGTCACAGGCAATGCCAACACTCCCTGCTGCTGGACCCAGGCTCCAGGCAGAACAATGCTTATTAAAAAGCAAACCAGCTAACCAGGGACAGCTGAGGGAGAGAGCAGGAAAGACCCTGGCCTTTCCTCCCCCGATTAAAACAAGCCTTCGCACAATCCATCCTGCAGCCTTACAGTAATTCAGTTTTACTGCTCTCCTCCCCTCCCTTCCCCCATGCTCAAAAGACCAAACCTGGTTTCAAAATTGAAGTCCGAGCTCTCCGGCAAACACGCACTTCTGCACTTCTTCACCTCGAGGGAAGGAATCCTGACACAACTGACAATATCGCTTAGCAAAACGAGCCCCTTTGCCTCAGGCCCAGATAAAAGCAGCAGCTAGGCAGAAAAATAAATGAAAAAATTGCGTTGGTCAGGCCAGGTTTGCTACAACAAACCAACCTGGCTCCCAAGCAAGGAGAGGGGTAGTGGAACATGGGGGAAGGAGAGGGAGGCTTTGGGTTGGCTTTGCTCAGTGGTGTTGCGCAACCGAGCACCGGCGTAGCTTCCCGCCTCCTTCCTCATGCCAGCAGAGCCGAAGGAGAGTGTTGATCCAAGGGAGGGAGGCAGCAGTCATCCCGAAGCTCTAGCTTGAGGGTTTGGCTTCTCCAGCCCTCCTGCTTCACTCACTGCAGCCAAGCTCAGCCCTGCCAGCAGCAGGGACCCCTGCCCAGGGCTGGCGGCACTCAGGGCAGCACCGTCACGGCGGCAGGTTGTGAGTCAGAGCCCAAACCTCCTCCTGCAAATCAGGGCCATGGCAGCTGTTCCCAGCAGAACCAGTTCAAACACGAGCAACTGATAGGAAAGGAGTTAAGTTTCATCACAGGGACCAGGGAGAAATTTCCGCCAGGTTCACCTGACTGTGCCCTGTTCTCACTCGCACAGACATATCCCGCTTTGCCCAACAGGATTTCTTGTTCAGATGTCCAACAGCAGACCGGCAGTTCCTGGAGACACCTTCCCAAAGGAAGATGGATGCCACAGCCACAGCTTCGCCACATAGGTAGAAAGTTCCAGACTCTTCATAGCACATCAACTCCCCCACGAGACTTTAATGCCGAGCTCAGCAACATGCGGGCCCTGCAAAGATAACCGGCTGCCGGGATTGATTCCATCCCACGTTAGCATCCATCAGATAGCAAGAAAAACAAGATTAAGCAGGACCACGGCATTAGTCTTCATTTAAACTTGGCAAAGAAAGCAAATGTTTCTTTTTTGTTGGCTTCTCTCTGTGTGTTTTTTAAAGCAGTCCCAGGCTCAGCCAGGGAAAGGTGCCTGGACTGTTTAATGTTGGGGGATTAGAAGGGACAACACTTGTACACTTGCCAGAGCCCAGATAAGCAGCGAGTGCTTGGGTTAGGCAGGCAAGCATCTGCCTCCTGCAATATATACATTGCCCCAGTGAAAATAAACAGCTTCACACCTTTGGCTCAGAGAAGGACTTGAGCTTCTTCTGCATCCTCAACCTGCAGCCTCTCCACTCGAGGACGAAGGGTCAGAAGGGTGAAGGTTACTCGCAGTTCCCTTACTCCAAGTATAAGGCTGGGAGCTCTCTGTCTCCTCTCGCACTGGGGAGAGTCTTTGCTGCTGCGCATCGGATCTGGTGTTGCTTCCTTGTGTTCACTGTGCCCAAAGCTGTTTCAGACAAACTCCAAACATGTACACTTTCTATGTGTGCTGGTTACATACAAGCCACGACAAACGCACTAATTAGGAAAAATGCTAACTTGGAAACTGGACCCTTTTTTAAGTGCTCAGCCTCAAAGTCCATAATCTAGAAAACCACACCTCGATTTAATGCTGCCACCCCAGTCACTGGAGATCATAGGGCTGAAAACTCCAGCCACACACTGCAGTACCCACCACCTACAGTCTGCTCCAAACTCCTCTCTGGTCCATCCCGATGCACAATTTGGAAGTGCAATCCGCACCCCAAAACCATGCCTCAGTCTGAATATCTGAATTTAAAATTATATCATTAAGTTTGAAATTTCAACATACTTAGAGAGTTTTGATAATAACATTTTTGATTACATCCGTTGCCAGCTTCCTTCTACACCCTGACAGAGATTTAAAGTATACATTCCTATTTCATTCTGCAACAGAGATTAGTGGCAGGAACAGAAAACATCTTCTGTTCCAAAAAACCCTCGGGGTTTTCCTCCTTCTCTTGCATTTTATTAGAGGAGTCTCGAATCTCCATCAAGCTGTGATACACTGTCACTACAAAGCATTTAAGGCAACAAGTATTTGAGTGCTACACCGAAACACACCTTCGGAAAAAGCTCCTGAGAAACAAAGATTTCCAAAGCTATCCCAAAGGTGAAAACACTCCCCAGCAGTAACAGCCCTCAGCAAGCTTTATGAAAATTTGAGCCTACGCTCAAGCGTATGGCACGCAGAGCCCTAATTCAAGAACTTTTGTGAACTCTCATTGTGGGGAAGGGGGGGGGAACAAAGGAAAACCACATGCTATTGTTTATTTTGACTCCACAATACATTTAATCTACATGGAGTTGGAACATTACGCAGCAAAACTCCTCAGCTCCCAGAAATTATGTACAGCCAACAGCAGCAAAGCCCATTCTCCAAAGGGAGTTTTTAAGTGTGTTATCTTCACCCCACACAGCACAGAAACTCTCCAAAACGCAGCTCAAAGCTGCCGCCAGTGCTTCCAATCCCACACCCCAAGAGCATGGGATCAAGGCAAGGCTACTGGCACTCACGACACAAGGAAAGCCAAAGCTGGGGACTTCCACCAACTTGACCTTGAGCTATTGCAGCTTTTCTCAGTAAGACTGTGACTGCCTGGGGGCGGGGGGTCCCAGGCATCTCACACCCTCACACCTCACAGCCTCCTTGAGCCTATCAACAGGAGCAGACCTTGATGCATTCCAAGATGTTAAAACAACAAGACCCAGCTTATGAGCTGCCAAAGAATTATTCCAGTGTATCCATAGGGATGATAACAGATCTCACTACATGAATTCCATCGCTGTAGCTGCACAGCTCCCTTCCAGCCTTGTATCCTACTGGAGGTGTGCTAACAAGGACTGCCCGTGTGTGTGTGACTGCCCGGCTCCAGGACTACCCCAAGCAGCTCCAGGAGCTGTGGCTCTGCTGATGAGTTACCAGCCGCAGATCTGCCCTGGCACAACTGAACAAACATCATTATTTCTGTTCAAAGCCGCCCGCTGCCGTCCCCTTGTGCCTGATCTCACTCCCCCAACCCCAATATTCCAGCTCCTTTACACAACTTCTCCTGGACACAGAGCCCGCTGCCTCGTGTTTGGGCACAGTCACTGCCGCCGAGGGACCGGAGCTGGGCAAGCTCACCCCAGGCAGGTGCCAGCATCAACACTCTCACCTACGGCGAGGAGAATGCACAGACAGGTGATGTCATGGCCAGAGCAGACGGGTGACATCACAGCCCCAGCAGCCCACAGGCACCTTCTCTCCATCCCAGGCTCAGTGGGGCTGTGGTTTATCTTCTCCTGCACCTGGGAGCAGAGGCCTTTGGCACAGCCCCATCCTCGCCCTCCGCTGGGCCGGGGGCTGGCGCAGACACAGGTTGCTGTGAGGTTTCAACAGGCTGAATGAAACGGTGAAGAAAGACGCTTTTCAGAGGGGGAAGGGAGAGGAGGCACACACGTACTGAACAAATCATCTGTTTGGAGCGCTGGCTCCTACTTGTTCTCAGTTATATTATTCACTCAAGGGTGGATTAATCCATCACTGCAAAGGAATCTCCTGATCTCAGAGATAAAGGCAACAAGTCATGCACTGACTGTCTGTGGATCCTCCTGGAAATGGCCAGCCTTTCTCATGGCCTTATTTGGGCCGATCTATCGGCTCTCAACTAACAACAAGCAAGAAAAAAAAAAGAAAAAAGAAATTAAAAACTGAAAACATACCACCTGACAACAGTAACTTCAAGTGGATTGATCTGGAAGCAAGCAGGGGATTTCGACTCCAAACAACCACTGTTTCAGACGGGGCCACATGAACCATCCCCTTCCCTTGTTGTTGTTCCCCAGGAGAAGAACAGTCACCTGGGTCGTTACCTTCCAAACTTGCATGGAAAAAAGATTAATTTCTTGCAGGATTCTTTAGAGTGAGGCCTTTTACCCAGACAAATGGTTTCTTTGGAAACAAAACCCCCTGGTGCCATCTCCCTGCAGGAGCATCTCCAGCTAGAGCAAGCTGCACTCAGACACAAGGTGCCTACAAAAAATACAACAGCAATTCCAGGAGGTTGGACATCTCCAGCATGTCTGTACTTCGGGGCTTCAGCAGATGCCACAGAGAGATCACAGAGACACTCAGGATCTGTCTGTTCTTCACCTAAGATTAAGGGGGGCTGAGAAGCTCCCCTCTGGCTGGAGCTGGCAGCCCGTGATGCCGGGGGCTCACCAGCACACAGAAGGCGAGCTGGCAGGGAACACTTCACAGGCAACGCAACCCTCAAACACCTTTGCAGAGACAAAACACCCTCAAACCCCTCCAAAAATGTAAATTCGTGGTGCCCAGCCTCTTTGCCAAGACTGTTTCAATGACGGGCTGCTCACAGCTCGAGCCTTTTAGGCCTTGTCTTGGCATTTTATAGGTTCACTGCAAGGAAAACCACGGGCTGCAGAGCCTCTGTACACTGCGAGGTAGGAAACATTAAACTTCTCTTTGAATTAAACAAATAAGACTCAACCACTCAGTTCATTATCAGATTCAATGGTTGGAGTCTGTGGGGAAAGCTAAACAGCAGAACCCAGGGTATAAATCAAAGGCGTGATCAGAGACAGGTGAGGCCCAGGGTGTGGTTTCACCTCTCAGCTCAGCCGCGTGGAGCACCGGCCATTGCCAAAGGGATGGTCTCCTCCTTCCCCAGCTCCCTGCTGCTGCCAAGCCAACGGCAACATCCCAGCCAAGCTGGTCTTGCTCACTCCGGGCTTTAGGGAATGATTTTATCCTTTACCCATCCTGTTTCTGTGAGCTGGACTGGTTCAACTGGGCATTTCCAGAGGCAGGAGATGGAGAGGGCTGGCCAGAACCCCTCCCTCTCCACAAGGCACCCACCCTTGGCTCAGCAGCAGAGCGAGCGCACAGGATCAGGAGACAGCAAAGCTGATTTAGAAGCCACTGCTGCCAAAAGGGGCCATCCCCCCACCAGCCCCTCCAGCCCCCCAGGGCCTTCCCAGTCATCCAAGTGGAAGATTTAGCAACTCTAACTGCGGGGCAAGATCCAGGGAAGTTTGGGGCTTGGGTACTTTTTTTTTCTTGAAGGGTTAGCTGGAGTCACTCCCCTGCGGCTGCTCCACTGCTGGATTCCCGCAGCGGGGAAGAGGCAGGAATGTACCTGCCACCTCCTGCAGCAGCGAGTCCTCGGATGGAGCTGTAACGTGAAACTGCGCCCAAGGAGCTGGGGAGGGGGAAAAAAGAGGGGAAAAGAAAAAATAAAAAAAAAAAAAAATAGAGTCCCACCTGGCTAGAAGAGCTCTGAGACATCTCATAGGTACGGAAAATGGGAAAACAACCCACCTTACATGATTGTTTTCCCTCCTGCTGAAAGACAGCAGATATTTCTCACACAGAAAGAACGAGTAGGGGTTTAATGGAAATGGCAGGTGGTCTGGATGTACAAGGCTCAATCCCTCATCGGGCTGAACAAGCATTTCCCCTAAAGTGATCACTGTCACTGGAGAATCACCATCCCCACCAGAAAGGGAGAAGTGAGCTGGGGAACGTAAGTGGAAAACTCTGACACACTCAGCCCTGGAAGTTGTACTGAGCCATCTACCAAGGAAATTACTGCAAGAACACTCAACTGAAAAACGCGAACATACATATACACACACACGCAGAGGAAACTATCTAGTCTAGAAATTCTTGGGGCCAGCGTAGTTGGAGACCTCCCACCAGCCAAAGTAATACAGCAAAGAGGTTTTTGCTGACTTTGCCAAAGACAAACACCATCCCAGAGCAAATGATGCAGGATAAGAGGACACACAATAGCAGGGTTTGCTCAGGGAGGCCTCCAGGAGAGCAGAAAGTAAGTAGGAAAGGCCCACCTGCTAACAAAATAGGTCAAAATAGCAGACAGAGAACACAGTTTGGTGCCCATGTACTGTCTTCAAGAGTCAGGATTGCAAGGCAAGCTGCAAATTCCTGTTTAAGGAGGAAATTTGACCAGTTCCACTTGAAACAAGGTTTTTAGCTCAGTCTCACCCCAGCTGCAGATAGCAACTGGCTCTGAAGCTCCCCAGGGAAACACCGAAAACCAGAGAACTGACAGCAAACCACTGCAGTGAGGAGGGAGGGGCAGGACTCAGCTCAAGAGAGCCACTCACTAGTCAGCAGCTCATAAGCAAAGCAGGAGACAAAAACCTGACTCTACATAGAAAGGGCAAGTTTACAGTATCAATTAATTTATACAAATGAGATGTTGCCTAACAAAAGATGTTCGGCAGGTTTCCGAGTTGCCAATTAAAGTGATTCCATAGAAAACATTACCCGAGATACCCAATCCCAGCAGGTTTGTGGGTGAAGACCCACTCAGTCTCAGGCCTTCTGGTACTAAACCAAAGGTTTCAAAGCCTTGTGGAAGCTCACCAACAGGTTCACCACATTTCCACGTCATTTTGCATAGGATTGTGTGCAAAGACCACAGCACTGCAACGAAGCCCCTCAAGAGTCACATCTGTGGACATGGGAACAGGAAGATGCAGAGTAGGAGGTTTTCCACCACAGGCTAAAAGGTGTGCCAGAAAGAGAGGAGGTAAAGGAGCTCTCAGAGAAGGTGTAAAGAGTGGGTTTGGTGGGTGACACAGGAAATGCAGGTGAAGTTCAATGCCTTTTCACACACAGAGCTAGAAACAGCTCACATGACCTGCAGGGAACCTTTTCAATATAGCTCATTCTGTGTGCACATACAAACACTCAGAGATCAGCCCCTGACCCACAGCTCCTCACACCCAGCCCTGCAAACAACCTGAAATCACAGCAGTTGGTCCTGTACACACCCAGTCACACCAACACCACCAACCGCATGGGAGAAGGCGCTGCTGACTGTACCACTGAACCAGAAAACAGCTTTATTCCCAAAATGACTTAATCATCACAATGCTTCCCAGTTAGTTTTTGGCACTGAGGCTTTGTTGGTCTTGCAGTTCATGGTAGTGCCTTATCTTGAGCACCCACCAATTAATGCCCCGGTCATGGTACGCCCGAGGCCTCATTAGGCAGAGCAGCTCTGCTGTGGGACAGGCAGAGGGGGATTTATGAGATGCCAGACCCTGGTGTGGCTGTGCACTCACAATCCATTGCTTTGCTTCCCCCTTTCCACATCTGCAGAAGCAGTCTTTAAACAAGCCAGGGTATTTTTAAGCTCTGACAGTTAAAATCCTCAAGTGACATCACCTGAAGTCGGAGCACAGCTGCCTTATTCCTCTGGCACACCAGCAAGCCAAAGTAAGCAGGAGCCTCGTTTACGGGCTTACAGCACACCTTGAGATAATGAAAGCACTGGTGGGACCTGCCCAGCACACTCAAGCCTCTCCTTGCACAGCTTTTTTCCCCCCTGCCTCCTCAGTTTTGGGGTAAAACCCAAAACTTTTAGCACCAGAGCAGCCCAGTGATCCAGCAGAGGGGGCACACAGGGGGGCTGGCCCAAACCCCACTGCCACTATCCCGGGGGCTTGGTGCCAAAGACCGCAGAGCTGGTGTCCCCCCAGAGAAAAAGGATGAAACATCACCAAGACTACATGAAGGATGGCAAAAAACAACCCCTCAAGCTACTTCCCGTGGTGTAGCCGAGCTTGCCCGCCCACACTTCACCTTGCACACACGGGCACGGCTGTTTACGAGCACTCGGAGCAGCTTAAGGGTGTAAATCACATTAATCCAGGCGACAAAGCCACTGCGCTCATCCTCAGGTGAGTTACTAATCCCTCCACACCACAGCAGTTCCCATCTCACTTCCTGCCCCTTGAGGAGGAAAAAAAATACCTTTTAACATGGTAGGTAACTCAGTGGATCCCACCTTCCATCTAAGTCCAGCTTGCAATAGCTTTGAGCAGCACTCAATGGGTCTCCCCACAAGCCTGCGGATTTTCTGGGATGCAGACCAAGCCAGTCAGAGGCTTCCCTCTTCTTATGGAAAGGGGAATACAGGTCAAAAATATTTATTTCTTTTTAATCACTCCATTACCAAGCCCTCCCCACAAGATAGGCTTGCAGCTGGCTTTGAAAAAGCAGGGTTTGGTTTAAACGTGTTCGACTCAGACTCTCGACACCTATTTTAATTCGGTGCAACAAAAGCGTGCTGGCTGTAATTAAGGCAAATAATATCGAGTTCAACAGAAAAGCGTTAAGAAACTGTGCCGGGAAACGTTCACTGCGAATTTTTGGAATATAGTAGGAGCTGGCTGTCGCCCTCAGCAACCGCTACCACGAAAGCACTTTTTCTCCTTAAAGCAGCTACAGGCAGGCTGTACATCCCATAAATCGCAACTGTCAAAACACCCAAGTCGTGGGAGATGAGGAGAAAAGCAAAGGGGCTCCACACAGCTCAGCTGGGAGTGCCAGCACCCCAGAATTACCTGCTTTGTTCAAGGAAAATGCTGGGCCACGAAGGCTAAAACCCCAGAGAACCAAAGCTGCCACGCTCCCGGTAACCTCGGTGACCGTGGCTGGCGTTTGGGTTGGTAAATTGTATTTCTGGTGCATGTGTGAAAAATACAACTCACTGAGTAAACAGCCCTTCAGAGCTGACAGCTTTACAGCCGCAGGCTCGGCACGACTACTCCTTCCCAGAGGCAGCAAAGCAGTTGGGGAAAAGCAGTAAAATTATAATTAAAAAGAAAAAGCTACATAAAGCCATCACATTTACCCTTTCACCAAGCCTTTACCCAGTTACGAGGTGGGAGCAAAATAAACATTGCCTGTTTTCTGCCCGACAGTGTGTCACGGCTGGAAAACACGTCCCTTTGGGTTTAAAAAACATCAGTATTGGAAGCATGGGATAGACGACTGGAAAGTTCTTCCATTAGAAGTCAGGAACTATATAATTTATATTTGTTTTTGGCAAAGAGACAAACAAAGCAAGGGAAAGTAATTTAAAATTCAAGAATCGCGTGGCTTTAAGAAGGTAGGCAGCTTAATGCAATAAAAATAATAATAATAGAGATAAGATGTCAAGATGCTTTACAGCCAGAGTCCTCAGGCATCACACACCACCTCCTGCCTTAGGGACTGACTTTCCGCCGCTCTAATTGCAGAGAAAAGTGACCTTACAGGTTAAAAACATTGAGATTAACCATTTTAAGGCAGTTAAGAGGCTGGACGCGACCCCAAACCCACCCCCTACGGCACCTCCTTCAAGCAGAGCAGCGCTTAAATGACAAATAGAGCGGAGCGGAGGAGCTTTCCCTGAGAAATTAGACCATAAATCAGCGCCAGGCAGCTCGGGAGGGCTCGTCCCGCTCGCCGGAGCGCTGTGCACCGGCTCAGCCCCGCGCACCGAGGGCACAGAGCGCGGAGCCCGTCGGCGGGGACGAGCCCTGCGGGGTGACAGGAGCCGCCACCTGCGGCCGCCCCGGGCCGCGCTCGCCCCTCACGGAGGAGCCGCGCTCGCCCCTC
>VZTD01002630.1:1043069-1059037 GCA_013397725.1 Rhagologus leucostigma
GGGACAGGGGTGGCACACGGGTGGGACCGCCTGTTGGGGGGGGACACGGAGGCACGAGCAGCTCGGAGGGTGGGGACGGGTGTGGGGTCACCCATTTGGGGGGTACGGGTGGGACCGTCACCCTGGGGAGGAGAGAGGCTTGGGTGGGACTGCCTCTCTGGGATGGGGCAGCGGGGGGCATGACCAGCTCGGGGGTGAGCGGGATCACCCAGCTGGGGGGAGATGGATGGGATCTGCCCAGAGGGTGTGGGATCGCGTGTAAGGGATGCCGGACCACTTTGGGAAAGGGGGGTGACAGGGATGAGGGGATGGTGGGTGTTGCTGGCACCCCCGTTCTGACAGCTCCTCTCCCCCAGGAGAGAGGTGGCAACAACTCCTTCACCCATGAAGCCCTCACGCTTAAGTACAAACTGGACAACCAGTTTGAACTGGTGTTTGTGGTAAGTGACCCCCCCAGGCACCCCTGGGATGGCAGGAGGGTCCCTCCAGCTCCTCACGTGCCCCCGAAGGAAGGGGACTGCCCCAGAAAAGAGGGGGAACAGTTCCTAGTGTGCTGAGGTTTGAGCTAACAGCTGTTTGCATTGCGTAGGGCTGGACCTCGACTCCTAGACTGGTTTGGCTCCTCTGTCTCTGGGATTTTGGGGGGTGAGGGGGTGTGATGAGGGTTTCGGAGGGATGTTGAGCAGTGAGTGACTCCAGTGTAGCCAGGCTCCCCCCAGAGGGGAGACATGCGTGTCTATCAGCTGAATGCTGCTGCAGTAGCAGCTTATTTTAATCATCTGCAACAGGATTAAAACTAATCAAACCTCAAATAGAAGCTGCAGCCTTATAAAACCTCAGTTTGGCCAGACCTATTGAAAAAAAAAAGCCAGAAATGTGTCGTTCCCTTCACTTTAAGGTGCATTTACTGGTCTCCTTTTCAGTCTCTGGCACCTTATCTCCATAAATCCATACAACCTTCCTTGCTGACGCACAGATAAGCTAAAGGTTTTCTGCCTTTGCCCTACGTGTCCTCGTTGCCGTGAGACAGCCTGTGTGTGTTGGGGTCACCTGTGGAAGCGAAGCTCTGGGCTGGTTTTTTTCCCTTTTTGGGGGCATTTTAAAAGCCTGGGAAGGCGGAGCAGAAAGTGCAGGCTGAAGCTTGTCCAACTTAAAGAAGTCTGAATTAAACGGAGAGGTTTTTTGCTTCCTTGCTGCCCTTGAATGAGCTGGAAATGCAGTGTCTGTTGGCCGTGCTCCTTGGCAGGTGGGCTTCCAGAAGATCCTGACTCTAACCTACGTAGACAAGTTGATAGACGACGTCCATAAGGAGTTCCGAGACAAGTACCGCAATGAGTTCCAGCAGAAGGGCGCCCTGGGCCTCCTAAATGGCACCTTTGATTTTAAAGATGACTTCATGCGCCTCCTCCGGTAGAGAGCTTGGGTTTTGTCTTAAATTTCTGTTTTGAGCAGAGATGGGAGGGGGGAAGAGCTGAAATCCAGGCTAATGGGTCACCTCCCCGCAGGGATGCAGAGGAGAGCAGCAAAGTCCGAGCTCCCACGGTAATGAAGACGTTTGAGCAGTCTCTGAAATCCCAGAAGACTGTCAAGTGTATGATTGAAACCCGAGGGGAGAAACCAAAGGAGAAGGTCAAGAACAAGAAGAACAAAGGTTCCAAGAAGGATGGTGAGTCGATGGGGAAGATAAATGGGAGGGAAATAAATATTCCAGAGCAATGTGTTGCAGCCTGTGCTTTCCCAATCTGCTTGGAGCTGGTCTGAGCTTGTGTTGGGGCTCTTCCTGTCAGGAACTGAAGCTGTGGCAGCGCCCAGTAAAGCATCTGCGGGTGACAAGCAGCTCTCGGCAGCAGGGGACAAGGAGGAACTGACCAAGGATGAAATCCTGCAGAAGAACCGGGAGGAATTCTTCAGGAAACACATGAAAGCTGGGGAGAAGTCCAGGTGGGTGATGAGATCATGGTCAGTCTGCCTATGCTTCGAACTAGGCCATGGCTGAATACCTCCTCCTTTTGGTGACCCCTGGAAGCCAGACTTCACTTTCGTGGACCTTATTTCCCTTTTCCTTATTTCCCTGCTTGCTGAAAAGAGTGGGAGAAGACACCTGGGGGTCCTGGAGGGGTAATAGAACCTGATTCCCTTTGCTGGGAGATCCAGAAACCCTGGGAGAGGTCCAGACCTGTCTTTAGTGAGCAGACAGCAGCAGTCCACTGATGCCTGGCTTGAGGGGAAGTGGTGCCATAGAGGATTAAAGTTCAGATAAATAAACTCTGGAGATCAGTTAATTTCTGCCTTTTTGGGTAATCCAGGCTTTTATTTTTGACATGTCCTGAGGAGGCGATGGCTTCTGCTTCCCTGCACTGAACACAATGTGTTTCTGCTCTTTGTTCCACCAGATCTCCAAAGCCCGACGCACAGAAGGAGAAGGGGAAGAAGCCCCGGGTGTGGGATCTGGGGAACTCTAATGCCAAAGTACTCGATTACAGTAATTCCGCTACCAACGGCAGCGCGGAGGCTTGTCCCGTGGAGGAGTTTGACCCTGACATGGTAAGGAAAAGTCAGGTGGCTCCGTTTGCTGTCGTGCGTTCTCTGGGATCAGCTGGGCATTACGAACCCAGCCCAATCTCTGTGCCTGGATGAGAAGGGATTGTGAAGAAACGTGAAACAGGGATCGTGGCACCCAGCCCATAAAGCTGCTTCTTCCCCTCGCAGGCCCTGGGGGACAAAAACCGTGAGCCCGGCCGCCTCTATGACCTGGAGTATGAGAGCGATGATGAAGCTGAAGAGGAGAAAGTTGTCCAGAACCCTTCGAAACCCAGGTAGAGGCCCCCACAGCCCCTGCTTGTCACATGGTTCTTCATTTCTCTCCTGGAACTCCTGTTCCGGTGTAACCAGTAATGCAGGAAGGACAAACTGGTGTGTTTGTCCGCTATGGATAGGTGCTTCTGCATCCAACCTTTGCAACTCCTTCTCAAACCTCAATGTAACTCTTCTGCTTCTCCACAGTGTGAAGAAGGGTGGCCTGGGGGGCATGTTTGGCATGCTGAAGGGCCTGGTGGGTTCCAAGAGCTTGACAAGAGAGGACATGGATCCCGTGCTGGAGAAGATGAAGGATCACTTGATTGGTACGATTGAAGGCTCCACGGTGTGAGTGATTAATGGCGGTTCCCTGTGCTCTGCTGGGTGGGTCCCAGTGTGGGTAGTGCCTGTGGTTTGGGGTGTTCTTGCCCACAGGAACTGTGGTGGGTTCCTGTCTTGCCCCTGGGGAGCCCTGGACGGTGCAGCAAAAGGGGGCAGCAGTCAGGTTTGGTGGGGATCCTGCACACTGACTCCATCCTTCCCTTGACGCCAGTGTGGGACGTGCGTAACCTTCTCAGCAGCACTGACTCCCTGCTCTGTCTTTCTCAAAGCTAAAAACGTGGCAGCTGAGATTGCAGTGCAGCTCTGCGAATCTGTGGCCAAGAAACTGGAAGGGAAGGTGATGGGAACGTTCACCAGTAAGTGTCCATGTGGCATCCTGTGTGTGGTTTAGAGCTCAGGAGTACTCCCCACGCGTGACACGTCCGCTTTCCATCCCCTTCTTGCCAGCGGTAACCTCGACGGTGAAGCAGGCGCTGCAGGAGGCCCTGGTGCAGATCCTGCAGCCCCAGCGCCGTGTGGACGTCCTCCGCGATGTCATGGATGCCCAGCGCCATCGCCGGCCCTACGTCGTAACCTTCTGTGGCGTCAACGGTGTCGGGAAGTCCACCAACCTGGCCAAGGTAGGACAGGATCCTGGATCACAGGATCAGAGCGATGAGGTCAGGCTGTGTAGCTACTAACGGGCTTTTTTGATCTGTTGCCACCTGCAGATCTCGTTCTGGCTCATCGAGAACGGCTTCAGCGTCCTCATCGCCGCGTGTGACACGTTCCGCGCGGGAGCTGTGGAGCAGCTGCGCACCCACACCCGCCGCCTCAACGCGCTGCACCCTCCGGAGAGCCACGGCGGGCGCACCATGGTGCAGCTCTACGAGAAGGGGTACGGCAAGGACGCTGCGGGCATCGCCATGGAGGCCATCTCCTACGGTATGCGCGGAGCCGGGGGCGGGTGTGGCTGTCCTGGGGGAGCGCCGTCCTTCACGCCGCCTCCCTGCCGCCCCAGCTCGGAACCAGGGCTTTGACGTGGTGCTGGTGGACACGGCGGGCCGCATGCAGGACAACGCGCCCCTGATGACCGCGCTGGCCAAACTCATCGCTGTCAACGCTCCCGACCTGGTCCTGTTTGTTGGGGAAGCACTGGTGGGAAACGAGGCTGTGGATCAGCTGGTGAGTGTGGAGACTTTGTTCCTGAGAGATGGAGGGGGAAAGAACCCATTTCTGTAGGTTTTACCAGAGAATTGGATGGGGGCAGCACCACAGATGCATTTCTCCGATCTTTTTTCTCCCTCAGGTCAAGTTCAACAAGGCCTTGGCTGATCACTCCATGGCCCAGACACCGCGGCTCATCGATGGCATCGTCCTCACCAAGTTCGATACCATCGATGACAAGGTAAGGAGGCTGCTGAGGTGACTCTGCACAGAGCTTCCTGACAGTGACTGGAGGGGAGAGATGGAAATTGTCAAACACAGGGCACTCCTGCACTCTCCTCTTGTGTTTAAGCCACTGAACCCGAATTTACAAGTCTGGTATCCACACGTGGGGGATGAATGAATGAATGATGAGCTCCCTGAGGGGGAGCACTGGATTTCATGGTGCTGCTTCTCCCTGGCAGGTGGGCGCCGCCATCTCCATGACCTACATCACGAGCAAGCCCATCGTTTTCGTTGGTACCGGACAAACCTACTGTGATCTGCGAAGCCTTAACGCCAAGGCCGTGGTCGCAGCGCTCATGAAGGCCTAAACACCAAATCGCTGTGTGCAGATGTCCCAGAAGAACATGCTTTACCCTGTCACCGACTAGTCTTTCCCGTGTAGTGCAGAACAGAATGGAGGAACAGCAGCATGAGGAGTACTTTTTATGGATAAACCCCTTTTTATCCAGAAAAAGCCCTTCCCTGGGTTCCTCCATTCTGTGTCCAGTGACGCAGGCTCCCATGCGGGGAGGCTGAATCCAGAGCTTTGTATTGTTCGTGCTGCACGGGGAGGTAGGCGGTGCCAGGATCTGCTGTGCTTTTTGGTGGGTTTGAAGGCTTTTTTTTGAGCTGCTTTTGATTTTTAGACCAGCTTAGGGAGGAGGCAGGAGGGACTTGGGCTTAGGGGCAGTGTTAGATCTGGCTGTTAATGGCGCTGCTCGTGGCAGCTCCACCGAAGCTGATAAATCAAAAAAAGGTGACGGCCTGTGCTGGGCTGGAGGGGGCATGCTAAACTGCCTTAAAGTCCCCCATATCTGTCCTCACCCGGACTCTGGAGTAGGGTCCCCAGACATCATGTATTTGGGCAGGAGCTGGAGAGCTGCAGCAGCCAGGTCGAGAGGAGGAAAGGCAGTGTGCTCTGCCTGGCTCCTGCCCGCTGGTCTTGGCATTATTTGCTAGTACAAAGGAAAATACCAAACCACATTAATACTGGAAGAGAATGGTGGCTGCTTGCTGCTTTCCTGCACCCTTTCTCCCCCCTCCGAGTGCCTCTTGATCCCGGTCGGAAGTGCTACACTGAATAATACAAACCTCTCTGACGATGTCTTGTAGCTCTGTATTGCAGATGTGCTATAGTGCAATAAATTGAATGCTGTCTGCTAAGAGACATAATTTATATAAAATAAACTTCATAATTTGTTCTCTGTGTATAAATAACTTGCCTCCAGCCAGGACCTGTTTCCTACTGGGTTTGGCAGAGATGCACTCCCGCCAGTGTGAGGTGTGAGAGGGCCTGTAAATGATACAGCAGCCAAAAGTTCAGTGAGCAGGCCTTTAATACAACTTCAACATACAAAATACTGTACAGTAAAAAGACAGGACTAGAAAACTAGAGCTTCCAGTAAAAAAAAAAAGCTCAAGTTTCATTTTTTAATTGAAATACAGAATATAAAAGCACTAGGTATGAAGTTAGAGGAGGCTGCAGCTCCCTCGGGGCCACTGCGCTCCGCAGGCACATGCAGCCCCAGTAAAACCACAGCTGCAATGTTAGACCAGGTGTTCATCCGTGGAGGTTCTGTCCTGGCCTCTTCCCTGCCGGAAGGGTCCTGGCTCGGTGCTGGACAGCAGTGGGACAGCAGCGGGCTCCAGCCTCCCTGAGGGCTGCTGGCCTGGCTTGGGCCTGTCCCAGGAGCCCCTGCCATGGCTCAGCGCCTGGGCAGGGCTGAGGCTCAGGGGCCGCATCCTGCGTGGAAGCAAAGGCTGAGAACCTGCCTGGGACTCCAGGGACCTACACAGGGTGAAGCCTCTCGGCTCCAGAGAGCCTTCCTTACCTTTTACCTCAGCGTGGGCAGCGGCAGAGCCGTTCAGCTGCTGCCCCTCCTTGGGCACACCTGGGGCAGAGCAGAGACCAGTGTGAGGTGGAGAGCCAGCTGCCTGTGTGGTGGTTTCACACAGGCTTTCCTGGCTGGGTTAACCCTCAGAATACCTGCCAGCAAGGCTCTGGCCAGTGAACCCACTTTCCCCCATTTTTATGATTTATTAGTGATACCTCTTGTATAAAAGCATTGGCTCAGGCTGAGCAGCACGAAGGTCAGTGAGACTAAAATTCCCCTTTGCTAAAACGGGAACAAACAGCTGCACATGAAAAACAAAGTTTGCAGGCGTGGGAAGCAGCCCAGCTGTTTAAACTGTTAGAGCATACAGTGATTTCAAAAAAGTAACCCTCAAATCCAGTTTTTTTTTAAAAAAAGTTTGAGGAATCTTTACACAGTGTGGAGAGCAGGGGCTACTAACCCTGTCTGCTCTCCATGGTGACAGCCAAGTGTCCCCCAGCCCCGTACCTGTGCAGCCCCGCATGGCAATCTCGCTCGTCAGCCGCTCGAAGTACTCGGGCAAGTCGGCGTATTCGTCTCCGTAGGAAATCACTTTGATCCCTTTGTCCAGCATGTTCTCACGGAGCTTCTTGAACTCATCCACGTCTCCCCTCCGCACCAGCATGAAGTGCTCCAGGTCTGACTTGTGCTTGACAGCTTCTAAAAACAGGGCCTGAAACGTGGTGTCATCAACTGTCCAACCACAGCCCAAGAAGAGGAAGGACTTATTTTCATACAGCTTCTGAATCTCTCGCTTTAAGAAAAGGAAAGATGTTCTTGGTCAAGGTGAGCTTCATCCTCACAACAGACAGCGCCTGCCCTATCCCTGACGAGGCTCTGCAGCAGTGCCATCCTTCAGCAAGTGCGGGAGGTGTTCCGGCACCTTACAGCTAGGGAATTCAGCCCTCCTATTTCCCGTAACTAATTAATTCTCCCCCACCCTCTCTGAAGCTCAGTCCAAACTCAGCCGAGCCTACACCTGGTTGACCCAAGTGGGAGCTGTAGCTACACAAGGCCCGGGCCCCCAGCGAGCCTCACCATGACCTCGGTGTTGCGCAGCACGTTCTGGTAGCCGGCCGGGTGCAGGACGATGCCGCTGGGGTTGGTGTAGACGCCGTGGATGTGCAGCACACTGAGCTTCCTCTTCTCTTGTGCCCACTCCAGCACCTGCACGACACAAACCCGCGGCAACATCGGTCGGTGCGTCACACTGGCTACCACAGCACTGCTAAATGTAACATTTTGGGGAAGAATTCCAAAGAGGCTGCTTCTTCCTCGTATTCTCTCCATCAGCCTCTACACCATGGCCTGCAGCCACAGCCTGTGCTGCTCGTTTGGGTCAACACTTCAGCTGACTGGTGAATGTGGTGAGAAGACTGAATCAATACGCCAGATTGACCAGAAAGAGGGGAAAAAACTACAAATCCTACATCAGCATGTTTCTCAAGCCTACCAAGTTTTATTTTGTGGGCCCTATTGGCTCTGAGGGAGTCACCAGCTGAGCTGACCTCCATTTCAGACAGCTGCTTCCGAGGCTCTCGGTTTACTCCTGCAGACCTCAGCTCATTTAAGCTTGCAATAATTAGAATGCTTATTTGTAACACTGTAAGTACTTCCAGCCATGTAGATTAAGAGGTCACGCAGGAAACTTGAAGCACAGAAATGAGAATGAAAAGAGACCAAGGACTGCACAGGAGACACACATCGGGTGTGTTTAACATGCAAACAGAAGGATGAGATGCTCCCCACCAGTAAAACCCACGATGGAGAGATGAGGTGGGCAGGTGCAAAGAGCTCAGGGTTTCACAGCCTGACTGGGGCAGGAGGAGGGATGTTTGCATGAAGAGAGTTAACTGTGAGAGTGCAGCAGAAGGAGCCACTCCAGCCATTGCAGGAAGAGGACACGGGGCAAGAGAGGAGCCTCGAAGGCTGCAGCCCTGAACGCCCATCACAAAAATCATTTTGCAGCACCTTATAAAAATAGAAAGTCCAGCTTTGCATCTTGCATGGAGTTTCCCATATTGGTTAGAAACATCAGCCCGAGCCTTATGTGGAAGCAAGGCTAAGCCAGAAGTTTCAAGGACGGAGATCAAAGGAATAGAAGGCTTAAGGACTCCTCCTGAGCACTGGATGGCAGCCAGCAAACCAGCGTTCCAGAAAGGAGCGTTCCTCCTCATTCCTCTGCTAGCTGCCCTGAACAATCAGAGCCTCTGCCTGGAGCTTGTCTGCCACCAGTTAAACCACGACAATCAGTACAATGCCCTCAGGCAGCACGAGAGCACATCCCGCACCACCACAGTTCCTGACAAAAGAAATAATCATCCTTTACCTTCTTTTCATCAGTCAGGTCAAGAGACTCAAGGTGCTTCCCCTGGTGTGCTGCGTACAGCTCCAGCAGGTTATCAAAGTTTGTGGTTAACACAAGGGCCCCGTTTTCCATCAAGTGAAGCACAGACTGGAGCAGCTGCTTCCCAGAATCTTCCATTTTGGATTCCAGGTCATCAAACACCTCATACAAACAGTCCTTGAAAAAGGTTGAGCGAACGTTGCTTGTGCGCTGAGAAGGGGAGACAGATTGAGATCAGAGCCTGGCCCCTCAACGCCTCACTCCAAATGACTCCATGAAAAACCACCCACGTTTCCCCAACACCCTGCAAAGCCCTGGGTCCTTGCAGGGCAAACAGAGAGCTCTGGCTGCACCAAGGTGGGTGCTCTCTCTCAGCATAGTCTTAAGATCACAAAATCCCAGACTGGTTTGGGTTGGGAAGGACCTTAAAGCCATCTCATCCCACTCTGTGCCATCTCATCCCACTTTGTGCCACAGGCAGGGACACCTTTCACTACCCCAGGTTGCTCCAAACCCCTCCAGCCTGGCCTGAACACTCCCAGGGATGGAGTAGCCACAGCTTCTCTCGGCAATCTCACCGCCTTGACAGGGCAGAATTTCTTCCCAATATCCATCCAACCCTGCCCTCTGTCAATGTGAAGCCAGTGCCCCTTGTCCTGTCACTCCAGGCCCTTGTCCCCAGTCTCTCTCCATCTTTCTTGTCAGCTCCCTTCAGGTATTGGAAGGCCACAATTACGTCACCCCTGAAGCCTTCTTCTCCAGGTTTAACAATCCCAATTCTCTCAGCCTTTCCTCACAGGAAGGTGCTCCATCCCTCTAATCATCTTGGTTCAGGTGAAATACCCAAAACCCATGTCCACAGCAGGGTTATGTCTCAGGCACCCGGCACAGTAACTGCACTTGTGGTTCCTTGTATACAGAGGAATTGCTGGGATGGGGGCACCACTGCTGGAGAACCAAATTTTGGCTCTTTCCAAAAGCCAAATCCTACACTCAGGGCAGGTACAAGCACACTGACCGGAGACAGCTTCTGGATAAGGTCGTGGGCAACATGAACCAGGTTCTTGTCTTCGTGAAGACACTTCTGGAACCGTCTGCTCTCTTCATCTTCCAGCAGATCGAAGTCAATAGCAGCATCCAGGAGGGCCTGAATCAGCCCCTTCCAAGACTTCAGAGCTGGGACCTGGGGAGCAACTGCAGCACTAATTCCTGTCCCAATCACCAAAACAAGTTCCCGAGGTTTCTTGGTTTTGAGGCTTGGCAACAGCTTTCTGCAAGAGGAGAAAGGAGCACAGCTGGTACTACCAGGAGTGGAAGGGTGTCTGGGGTGGTGGGACACGCAGACCGAGGGAGAGGGAGGTACCCCGTGCCTAAATTTTGAATCAAATATCCACTGGGGCTCTCTGATAAATGGAGCATGAGAGGAGAAGCTTGGTAGCCTTAAAAGAGAGCAGGCAGCTGCACGGATCAGCAACACAAATGCTCCCAACACAAGGTCTGTAATTACAGTATTTTTGGGAATCAAATCTGTTACCAGGACGGTTATTGGGCAAGTCAGTGATGCCCTGGGGTGCTTCTGAAGCAAATCCACTAAAAATCTGGAATAAGGGAAGTCTATTAATAGAAGTTACCTGGAAAGCTGGAGGGCATGGGAAAGGTGTGGTGAGCACTAGAGAATGAGACACACACACACATGCTCTATGTCCTGAGACAAAACGCGTGTCGGATCCCATGCAAGTCGGAAATACGACTTGGTTTAAACAAGGTGCAGAACAGGGGCCTGGAGACAACAGCTCCATTTATCCCAGCACAGAGAAAAGCAAGGGAAAGCTTCCTCCTAGCTCTGCCCTAGAGGGGCCCAGCCCCAGTTTGCTGAGGAAGCCCCTCAGCTGTACCAACAATCCCTTCCCTGTGATGCCTGCAATGTCAGTGGGATTCTCCAGGCCAATCTTTTGGAAGATCCCAGATGATACAGAGTCACATGAAAGGGCTGCAGGGCTGTATTCTCCTTATTCCTCCTCCTCTCTTCCCTGTTTTCCTGGCTTTACACCTGCACAGTGCTTTTAAACGTGACCTTTATCACTTATTAAACAGATGTGCTGCTCCTTGCCTTGCCTTGCCTGGTGTCCAGCTGCTTTCTGCAGCAGGGACTCGCTGCAGCTCCCCAGGACTGGAGCAGCAGCCCGGGGAAGCAGCTCGTATGGAAGAAATGGGCTTTATCAGCAAACACGTGATATTTAGTGAGAAGGGGAGAGGAAACCAGCACCACACAGATGGAGCTGTGCCTTTCCTCAGCTCCTGCCTATGAAGACAGACTTGTTAACCCTTTCCTCGAGGAGGGCTTCACTGTTAGTGCTGATAAACAGGGTTTAATTTGAGGACTGCAAGCCTCACGTGAGGAATAAATCAGTGTTCATGCTAATGAGCTAGTATGAAAACACTACTGGAAATCCAGGGACTGAAATCCAAAATAATAACAAATAACCAAGTCTTAATGTCCTGTGTGACATCTCTGAAAGAGGCATTCTGTTCCCTGCTGATAAATGCACTTGTTTCTGCCCTGATATCCTGAGCAAGGAAAAAATCATCTTCCAGCCTCTTTTCTGCACATTCCAGGGTCACTGATCAACCTCGAGACCACACAGAACTTATCCTGCAGCCCTCCAGAACTTGCAAATAACTGAAATTCATGGGAGACAACTCCCCAGATGAATTAGCTGCTTGTTCACAAGAACTTTCGAGCCCGTGGCAGCCACAGTCCCGGTCTCAGACGGACAGAATTGTCCACCAGTCAGGTCCCCACTCACAGAACTGTAAGACCACCAGTTTCTAAGCACAGGGAGCCTCAGAGTAAATTATTTAGCCTTTAGATGCAGCTCAATCATATTAATTCGAGTAACTCCCTGTCCTCCTGGAAACCACCATCCAACTCGAGCGAAGAAGCACAACCACCGTGTCCGACCTGACGCCGCGAGCAGACAGGACCACGGAGACAGGACAGTAAAATACAGCTTTGAGTGCGACCCCATTCCCTGGCTGAGGGTTAAAACCCCAAAAAAGTACATTCTGGGCGTGAAGGCCTTTGTTCCACAAACAGGAGGAAAGCCCAGGGCATGGCCAGAAGCCAGCACACGGTTCTTGGATCAGGAAGCGAAACAGCTGCGGTCGCCAAGGGTCACAATCCTTAAAGAACAATGTGAGGCAAAGGAAAAGGCTCTTGTTAGAAGAAATTCACTGGAGTATAATTAAATTTACCTGGGCTTTTTTGCAGGTGGCATTCCATCTTCCAATAACGTTTCCTTGCCCAGGCTCACCGTAGAAGCCATCCAGTTTCTAGAGCAGACAAATCACCACAAGCAAAGTCACTGCACATGGACAACACCACCTGGACAACAGGGTTTTGCAGAACCAGCTTTGCACAGGTGGATAAATCCCAGGGTTGTTATCATTCCAAGATCACCTCTGGGCTGAGAATTGCATGTTTTTGTCTCTGAACTTTGCCCCACAGTCTCATCCACTTCCTTAACCTCCTTTACCATAAAATCCTGGGCTGTTTTGCCCAGGTGCGATTGCCTCAGCAGAAGACACTTTGCCAGACCCTTCGTTTCACCTCAGCCGTTCATTTTCCCAGAGAGCCTGGATCTTGGAGCAGCACTCCCCCCTTCCCGACAAGGCCTGTCAGCAAACTTTGTGCTTGGGAAACAGTGGGAAGGAAGAGAAGACAAAAAGATTTTTGTTGGCTCCAAAAATCCACGGAGAGTATTTCATTCCCTGGTGATGAGAGAAGGGTTTCCCAGCCCGCCATGCATCTGCAAGCACTGGGAAACGACCTTAAAGCCCACGGAAAGGAAGTGCAGTCTGAGAACTCTTTCAACAGCCCGTGACATAAAATACGAGAAGTCTGCCAGCACGCAGTCCTCTCCCACTCCGCTTCTCCCAAATAAGTCTATGAAAAGGGAATGAAAATGAACAGAACTGTTCACCCTCCTCTGCTTTTTTCTTGCCAATTGTAATGAAGAGCCCAGCAAAACTCTGTTAGACACAGGGATTTTGGCCAGAGGAAATGCTGGGGAAGAGCTGCTTACCCAAAATCAGAGCTTTTGCCATCTCAGGGAGATCTGAGGGTTTGTCCTAGAGACAAGATGCTGCTATTGCTCCCCGGCAGCAAAGCAGGTGACACAGGGCAGGGCTTTCCAGGTAGGACACCTGGGCTGTGCTGCAAGTGTTGGCATGGATCGTGTGAGAAATCAGCCCATATTCTAGGAAAGCACCACCTTTTGATGCTGGATGATGAGAACAGGGCAAAGCGACACCGGCAGATGCTCAGATACAGCAT
This sequence comes from Rhagologus leucostigma, assembly GCA_013397725.1. NCBI lineage: Eukaryota > Metazoa > Chordata > Aves > Passeriformes > Rhagologus > Rhagologus leucostigma. The sequence continues at coordinate 1,056,175 of VZTD01002630.1, forward strand.
GTGTGCAGCCTTTTCTTCCCAACCCCTTCGGAAAACTTTACACGGTGGCATTATGGAATGGTTTGGGTTGGACAGGACCCTAAAGCTTGTGTCGTTCCACCCCTCTGCCATGGGCAGGGACATTTCCCACCACACCAGGTTGCTCAATAACAAATCATTGTAACAACAGTAAAACACTTCAGAGAGCTGGTTTTCACCACCTGCCTCCTGAAACATCACTGAACACATGCTGCTCATAACTTCAAATAATCACCTCTTTATCTTACTGGGCCTTACTGTAGGGCCCAGATTTTGGATAAAAGTGTCAAAGACCTCTAGCAAGCTAGGAATCTCCCGGTTCTCCCCCTCCGTGCTTGTCAGGCAGGGCTCCTCCATCACACACCCTTGTCAACGTTGTAGCCTGTGTTTTTCCAACCCACACTGAGCTCGGGAGCACTTCAACGCTGTTCTGACAACGAACCTCTTCAGCCTCATCACCCCTGAACACCTGCAACCTATCAGGCCTCATGGTGAACTATTTCGGGGGGTTAAATCTCCAAAGACCAAAGTAGAGACTCCCAGGAAGACAGGAGGACCTGCTGGACACAGGATCCGTCAGGTGGTACCATCAAATCCCCGCTGAGTCAATGCAGCCAAGCATGGCCAGGATAAAGAGGGGAAAAGCCTCTCTTTTTCTTTTCCAGGAGGGTCCTATGTCTCCTTTTGGATTAGCTGATTTTCCTGGAAGGATTTCTGCTTCCACACAGCCAGCCAGATTTTATTTAATGGTGCAAAGACGCTTTAGACGAGCCAGAGGCTAACAATGGTTAACTGGAGTGTTTCAGGGGGAAGTTTGAGTCTGCCCTCGGCCCCTCCGCAGCACCAGAGCTACAGCCAAAGGTAAATCCTTCCTCATTTCTAAACTGGATAGAATTTAAGCTTATATTATCTTTGGGTTGTGAATCATCAGCTGAGCCTCAAATATTGAGGTTGTTTGTAAACTCCCACCTAGGCCTTCCCCTGCTTGCTTCCACCTGCCTCAGCACTGCTCCCGTCTCGCTCACCCTGCACACTCCCGTGCTATTAACAGCAGGAATGGAGCCATCAAACCAATTTTAAGTGCCTCTAAATGACATTTCAAAAGTAATTTTAAACTCAGGAAAAAACACCTTTCAGAATTATGATCACCTAGTAAGGTTGTCTGATATAATGACCTTCAACCTTCAGGTCTATTATTTAGTGCAGAGAGCCATAAAGGAACAAAAACTCCATTGTAAATACAGCCTAGTTCCAAAGAACTTATAACTGGTCTTAAAAAGAATTCATGAGGATTCAGCCAAGAAATAGAAACCTCCAGTTTTTAGTCCTGGGGAGAAGTTCTGCTCCCCAGAGGGATGGATTGCTCTGGCACAGCTGAGGTAGCCAAAATTAAATGGAATTACCTCAGAGCATGACACTGCCACGGGAAAAAAAACACACCAGGTACTGCAGGTTCCCCCTGGCAACACAAGTGCCATGGAGGAGCGGGAGCCACAGGCACTCACAAGGTAAGGAGTGTCTCTCCAGCCTTCTTCAGACACTGGGAACTTTCCAGCTATTTAGACTACAGGGAGTTGGAGACTGTAAACACAACACTCCACGGATTCCTGGCTCAGCTGCCCCGTTCCCCTGTCCCAGCCTTGTCCCCATCACTTTTATCAGGGATACTAAGAGAGCCCCTGCGGGTTTGCTGCGTTCTCCTTCTCCCTCCACACCACCAAAGTCCCTTAATTTATCCTAAAGCCTTTCAGACTTCAGCTTTAAACAGGGCCCAAGTCACCAACACGCTGGATAAACCCAACCACAGCAACTCCCTGTGTGACACAGACATATCCAGCTGCAGAAATGTTGGGAATATGGAGCTGTATCCCAGGTAAAAGCAAACACCTGAACCCCACGTGTGTCAAACGAAGGCCAAGGTTCACACAGGGTGTGCATTTACAAAAACCCCACTGTGGCTCTGCAAAACACGACCACGCCACACAGTCAACACCAGAGCCCAACCTGCAGAACCAAAACGGGGCATTAATGGAACAGTTCCTCCACCACCTCATGGAGAAGTCGCTGCTGACACCATCTCCATGCTCAGCACCCAGAACACAACTAAAGCTATACCTGGATGTTTAGAAGCAAAGCCAAGTGATCCAGCTCCACGCTGGAAGATGGGCTCCTCCAGAAGAGCCCCCACAAATTCCCGAAAGAAACAAGTATAAACCTACTGCTCATCTATTACTTTTAGCTTCTTTGAGTGCTGAGAACTGCCACCAGCAAGGGTGTAATTCCCAGCTTCTTTTTCAGTTCACGGCTTTCAGGTGTTGGGATAAGATAGTTTAAAAGCCAGTATGTTTCAGCTCAAAGTTGAGCTGTCCGTGGCCAATTCCCAAGCCTATCCCTCCACGTGGGAGTTGCAACTGGAGCTGGATCAAACCCATCCTAGAAACACACAGGCTCCAGGGACAATGGGACCGAGGACAAGCCCTGCTCCTGTCCAAGCCACAAAAACACAGGATTCAGCCTCCTTGGATGTGAGTCAAAACACACCAGCGGTTTTTATTCAATGCTGTGATTCTCCACGTGCTTCCCAACGGCTCCATGAGCAACGAGAGGGAGTGACACAGCAAAGCCTGGCTGAGCTCTGTATCCCACAGACTCCCACGGAAACACGCTGGCTTTCCAGGATTGACCCTGGAAAGGGAAGCAGGGAAGGGGGTCACACCTTCGGGATTGCTCGAGCCCTTACCTGTCCTCTCCGTTGTGCCCTCCTCGCTAAACCTGCGGGAAAAGCAACAACACGGGGATTCAGCAGGCGGGGAGGACACCGAGGCTCCTTCCCAGGGGGAAACAT
>VZTD01002630.1:1068965-1087448 GCA_013397725.1 Rhagologus leucostigma
GGGAATCTCATGGGCTTTTTTGTCACCTGGTAAGAACAAGCAGCTTGTATTTGGGGGAGGATTTAAGTGCTGGTAACCTCGAGTGCTGGGGCAGACAAGCCCCATCCCCCTGCTGATTTCACACATCTGGGTGTTATAAAACTCTGTTAATAACCGAGTATGACAAGGACAGATGGGCAGGTTGGGGAGCTGCAGTGGAAGACTCTCGCCCTGTGGAGGGGGCTCTGGTCCCAGTGGAAAGGTGTCCTGCCGTGGTGGTGCTTTCCAGCTGCCACTGGAAAGCAGGGCTGGTCTTTGGGCACTTCGGTTTAATCACAGAGTCCCAGACTGTTGTGGGTTGGAAGGGACCTTAAAGCTTGTCTTGTTCCAACCTCCTGTCGTGGGCAGGGACACCTTCCCCTATCCCAAGTTAGTCTAAGCCCCATCAAGCCTGGCCTTGGACACTCCCAGGGATGCAGGGGCAGCCACAGCTTCTCTGGGCACCCTGTGCCAGGGCCTCCCCACCCTCACAGGGAACAATTCCTTCCCAATATCCCATCCATCCCTGCCCTCTGGCAGTGGGAAGCCATTCCCTGTGTCCTGTCACTCCATCCCTTGTCCCCAGTCCCTCTCCAGCTCTCCTGGAGCCCCTTTAGGCCCTGCAAGGGGCTCTGAGCTCTCCCTGGAGCCTTCTCTTCTCCAGCAGAACACCCCCAGCTCTCCCAGCCTGGCTCCAGAGCAGAGGGACTCCAGCCCTGGGGCAACTCTGTGGCCTCCTCTAGACTTGCTCCAGTGGCTCCATGTTCTTCCTGTGCTGAGGACCCCAGAGCTGGAGGCAGCTCTTCAGGTGGGGTCTCACCTGAGTGGAGCAGAATCACCTTCCACAATTAATTGCACATGAATGCTGGTATATGTTGAAATTCCAGAAATGCAGTGATAAACTCCATGTCAACGCTTCCATAAATACAGTAGCAGCCAAACAGGTTTACTAGAGTCAAAATTAATCTGAGCACCTTAAGTAAGATGTTTTTGCAGTTCTAAGTTAAATTTTCAGGATGTTTGATGTGCCTTCCCAAAAACACTCTTGTTTTTAGCTCTCTTCCCACAGTGTAGGAGGAGTACTGTCTGGATTTGTCAGCTTGAGTTGTGCAAAACTCCACCTGTGAAGGACTCAGAATTAAAGGTTTTGTTGTTACAGTGAGTTTCAGTCTGAGGAAAACACCGTAACACCACGGGCGTTGTTGGAAGACGTTAAAGCTCCTCTTTCTTAGCTGAGAGAGCTCCTGCTTGGGCGCCTGCTGTATTCCAGCCCGGCGGGAGTTGCAGTGATTCCCACGAGGTGGCATTGCAAGACTGAAATCCCCTGGGCTGTCTCCAGCTCAGCCGTGCCAGCCTTTGCCTTCCTTGCAGCACTTTGCTGCAGCGCTGTGTAACTGCAAGTTACTCTGAGAACAGAATTCCTTATTTTATTTAAGGCTTATGCCAAGTGCGAAACCCCTCCTGCATGTTTGAATGGGGAAGAAGCCTCTGGCTTTCTTTTGCCAAGCTTTATCTTTTTAATGATTTTTAAATCCGTCTTTAAAAGGTAAGGTTTTGCAGAGATATTACCCAGTGATGCATCTTTGCTTCCCACCTCTCTCCTTGGCACCCCTCAACTCGCTCTGGATGCTGAGCAGCCCCAAGCAGGAGATCAGGAGGGGGCTGTAGACCCTGGAGCTGCTGTCCAGGCTCCCTGAGTCGGAGTGGAGAGCAGGGAGGCTTCTTCTTTTGAAGCAATTAGCAGCAGATAGCTGTTCAGTGGGCATTGCATGAGCTGCTGGTGGGCAGCTGGGCTGGCAGCAGGGAAACAGCCGTGTGTGTCAGGAGAGGAAGGAAATTACCCTTTGGAGCTGAGTCACAGCCCAGGGATGTACTTGACATGAGGAATGCAGCTTAAAAACCTAAACAGGAGGAATTGCCTGTAAAGCTGCAGTCAGGGTTTGACTGACCTGGGATGTTGAGTGAGAATGTGGAGACGCACGGAGCCCTTGCACAGGGTCTTGTCGGCTCCTTGTTTGCAGGGTTAGAGTTTAAGGGTTTTATCTCCTGGTCCTTGCAAGTTTACACTTGGGTATAAGATACAGTAAAATATTTTGTAGAAAAGGTCTTTGGCATTAAGCAGTTCACAGAAAAGTCCTGTGTTGTGGTGTTGTGCGATGAAGGAATTCACCTGGGGGATTTCACAGCACGCTGGGCAGCTGAGCCCTGCCAGGCTCAGCCTCTTGCTTTCTGAGGTGAGACAGACCTGAAGGCAGAGGAAGTGGTGACTGCAGGTGACTTGTGCTGATGCTGTGAGGAGCTGTCTCCAGAGCGTGTTTCTCAGTGCTGCCTCTGTGGTCCCAAGTCCCTGGGGCTCTTCATTCAGCTGGAGTTTCTTACAGCTGGAAGCGGAGACTTCCTTCACTCTTTCCTCACCTCTGTGTTGAAGAGAGTCGGGTGCTGCTCCCTCTGTGCAGTCAAACCAGCACAGGCCCCGTGTGATGCTGACGTGCTTGTGTGGTGACACAGGGAAAGGGAGACCAAAGCATGTTACTTGAGCAAATGATTCCCGTCTGACCTCGGAAGAGACATTTCACTCTGATGAGGTTTTTCGTCTGGGAGCACACCGGCGTGAAGGCAGGACCAGATAAGTCTTGCTCATCTCATTGATTTTACTGGGTGTGTCAAGGCTAAAATGGGAAATAACTTTTGCAGACAAGCCAGTAATGGTCAGAGTTTGTCTGAAGGGCACCCCAAACCCCTGGAATAAGGAGAGGGGACTTTGTGAATTTGTGGGGAGCAGTGTGTCAGAGCTGATGTGACTGTGCTGCTACCAAGGGCGGGCACGTGCAACTTATTTTAAGGCCACTTTCTGGATGTTGCCTTGATTTAAGAGGCAGCTTCAGCCTAGATGTGAGAGGAACCCCCAGCCTTGGCTTTCCCCTGCAGGGAGAGCAAAGGCTGATTTCACAGAAAGGGAAACATTTTCCTTCTGCCAAAGGTTGGATTGCAAAAGGCAGATGATTTAATATACACGTTCCCTGATAACATCCAGTTCCTCACACCCATTTGCCAAGGAGAGCTTGATGTTTGTGGCAAAAAGCAGCCTCTTTGTGCCTGGACGCTGCGGGACTGTGCTTCTCCAAAGCTGTGCTGGTGTGATTTAAGGGCTCTTATCAGTCCTCTAAGGAGTCTTTGCTCCCTGGCTGCAGGCTGAAGCTTATTTAAAACATCTTAAAACAAGCACAACAGGAGAAGATCTGGCTCCATTGCTCCAACACAGCGTGGAGAATTTGTGGGAAAAATGAGAGAGTGTGGAAGGAAAGTTTTCAGTCATGCAGGAAGCAATCCACGTCCCAAAAAGAGTCTGGTTTCAGGCAGCAAGGAGCTGGAGAGACTTGCAAGAGCTGCAGTGGGAAGGCTGGTTCTTCTCCTTGCGTTTCCATGCTCTGGCTGCCTCTGGGGTTTGCCCAGCCAAGAAAATTTCTTGCATTTACACTTATAAAAAAAGCTCAAGCCTGAAGCTGTGGGAGCGTGTGGGGTGGTTTGGAGGATGGTGGGGGGTGTCACTGTGCTTTGCTCTGTGTTTTGCAGGGGTGGTAAACTGCAACTTTCCTCTTTGCAGTGCCTGTTGCAGCTAAAGTCCACTGAGCCCCCGAGGTCCTCCTGGGATGAGCTCCAGGGGCCAGGCAGCCTTGGCTGAGTCCCTGGCAGCGTGCTTGGCTTGCCCTGGCATGTGCTGGCCTTGGAGACTGTGAGCTCTTGCAGGCTTTATCCTTTGCAGCTTTAATTCATTCACTAAAGAGAGCCCCAGCTGTCTGGGACAAAGCTGTGGGCATACCTGGCTGGGGCTGGGTTGGGATCCGGTGTTCCCGTGTGACCCCTGTGCAGCTGTGATCCTAAAACCAAATGAACTGTTGGTGCAGCGGGGGATGTTGTGTGTTATATATTTGCTTAGGGCATTATATATTTAGTTAGGGCTGTGTCCAAGGCGCTGTCTCTCCCACCTAAGGACGGGAAGACAGCCCAGAGCTGGATGCAGCAGGAATGAGGCTTGCAGAAGAAAAGAAAACCTGCAAGAGCGCAAATATTGACGTGTCTGTTCCCTGGCCATGGCACCTTCCTGCACCTGATGGTCAGGTTGATTAGGGAGCTTGTAAACCAAAGCTCAGCTTCCTGAGCAAAGAGAGGAGAAAGCACCCCTGCCCAAAAGGAGAAATAGGTTGTGCCTGCCCTGTGTGCTTCTCCTGGCTCCCTGGCAGGGTTAAATCTGTCTAAAACAGGCTGGCAGTAGGTGTTAATGCTGCAGTGGGGTGGGAGAAGAGAGTGCGAGGCCTCTCCTCACTGATGTACTGAGCTGGAGGGGGATTTTGGCAGAGCCTGGGGACAGTGCGGCACGGAAGGGAATGAGGCATCATTAGTGAGCTCAGAGTGCCCTTTCCTACATGCATGAGCTCTCTCTGCTGATGTTTCATCCTCTCCTCTTGAAAACAGCTGCCTACAGCCCTTTTCCCCTCAAGTTCCCCAAATGGTGTTTTGATTTTTCTTGTCTTTGGTTGTGTTTTCCTCTCTTGTTTTTAGCAGGAGAGGGGAGAAGTGTGTGCCTGGTCAGTCTGAGCCTCCTTTTCTCCTGGGCAGTGTCCCAGCACTGTGGTGCTTCCCCTCAAATGCCCCTCGTCGAGTGACCAGCCTGGACAGTTGTTCTCTGCCTCCTGCTCATCCAGGTTCCTTCAGTTAAACCTCCTGGCTTTTTATAACCTCCAGTTAGTTGACAGTCAGTCCTGTCTTCCAGAACAAACCGCAGATGCTCCGTGGTGGCCCCGGGCTGGCGTTCAGAACAGGCTGGCTGATGTGACTCAGATGTGAGCAGAGACAATCCCTGATGCTTCAGCCAGCTTAGAAACCCACATCACGTGTCCAGCGGTTCCTTACCCCCCTTTCCAGGCCAGGGCAGGTTTTGGGTGCCCCACAGCCTACGTGCTGCTCTGGTGCACACAGAGCCTGCCAGGAGCAGGCTTGGAAACCTGAGTGTGGCCGTGTGCCAGCACTGGGAAGATTTCGGGGCGAGCCTGGTCTCGCTGTGGATGCTTCTTGCGGCCAAGCCCGGGCTCAGCTGTGACTTTGCATCCTGTGTGCGGCTCCTAAGGACTGTCAGGCTCTGAGCAGGTATCAAACAGCCTCTCTGGCTGCACTGATTGATGCTAATTAGCATCGCTGGGACATTTTGGGGTTGATGAGACCTTTAGAAGGGGAATAATCATAAGTGAACCACAGCCTCTGCCCTGCCTCCCCTTCCAAACATCTGCTCAGCTGCAGCTGCACATTAAGGAGTTCTATGATCTCTCATTTAAAGCACCCCGAGTTCTCTTCCCACCATGAGGAGCCACCCCCAAACTGGGGAGGTGCCAGGGAAGCCATTATGGGTCCCTGCACCCTCACACACTGTGGTTATCACCACCCAGCACCGAGGGGCTTCTGCTGCAGTCCCTGCTTTATTTTTGGGGTATAAAATCAAATCGTGAAAGTTTCAGCCTGAGGCTGGCTGTGGTATTTTATCTTCTGCCTTTTTTGTTTTCTCCCCAGTGCTTTGCTGATCTTTTTAAGTGAGGAGAGCTACAGGCTTGTCTTTTTTTCTTTGGTATTACATCATCCTGCTAGAAGTGCTAATTGAGTCCTGGAAAACAACCTTGTTTGAACATGTGTATGGTGGGAATCAGACCAGACTGCCCTTGTGGTTTGCATTTTCATATTTCATGTTACCAGCATTTTCCTGTGGATTTCATTAAGCTGGGTTTGGCATGGAATGAAAAGGCAGAGTCTCTCAGACTGTGCAGCGCTGACGTTAAAAAAACAGAAAGCAGAAAACTAAAAAATACTGAAACCATCCTAAATCCTGGCTCTGGGAACAGATAGGTGTTTGTATTCGGTGTCTAGCTAGCCTATATACAAACTTTAAGCATGAAGCACAACTTTGGTGCCCTGGTGCGTGCAGCCCGTGGTTTTCTGTGGCAGACCCTGGGCACAGCCTACAGCGTCTGCAGTGCCCCGGCCACTCGCCTCAGTCTGGTCTGCCTGGGGTTTGCCCAGGCTCGTGGGGCTTTTCTCCTTCCTGCACTGATGTTTATAGCAGCTCTGTGTCGGCTGGGAAGGCAGAGACACTCCTGTGCCCTTGGAGCACCTTGGAGTTGTGGCAGGCTCTGTATTGCACATCCAATCTTGGCCAAAGAGGGATGTTTTCAGAGTGTTTAAGCCCTGTGGGTAGGATTTACTGCTGCCGACATCAGAGCTGCCAAGTTGACAAGGTGAGCACTTGCTTCCTGTTTAATGCCACAGAAATTGCGCAGCAAAGTTCTAATCTTGAGGCAAACAGAAAATGTGTTCTTTTTGCCAGGGTAAATGGTGGAATGTTTTTTGTGGGCAGGGGGTCACTCAGCCCTCTTCCCTCAGCTCATCTTGAGCTGTGTTGACCCATCAGCTCATGTTGTTTGCTCTGGATCTGTCCCTGTGTCCTTAACTTCTCTGCCTCCTATACGTGGGGCTCGAGGCCAAGCACTCTGACTGAGCTCTGGGAAGGAGCTGCTCCTTGGAGCTCATCTGGGTTTGTGGCTGGACGAAGTTGCTGGGTGCGTCCTGTGAGCTTTGGATTTAAGTATGGGGAAGATGTGTCCCTGTCCCTGGGGTCGTGTTTCTGTCCTGGTTGTTGACTGGACATGAACACTGCCCTGGGAGCCCCACCTCTGCCCCGATGTTGTTCATAGGCCTGAAAGAGCGAGTGTGGAAAAACTCAGGCAGCAAACTCCTCCACCTGAACTGGAAAGACAGGCCCCGGCTGTGCCGTTGGCTTTTTCTTCCTCCAGAAAAGCAGTGGCAGCATGGGAGGTTAAAGCTCTTGTTTGCTTTCCATGTTCATTCTCCCTCACCCTCTCTTCAAAATGTCTTAGTGTGGCATTTTTTGGAAGGGAAAACACATTTGTTGGGGACTGAAGGAAGCAGTGTGGGTGGTAACTCAGTCGACGTGTTTGTTCCTAGAGATCAAAGCCACAGTGGTGTACCCAGCCACGGAGAAACACATCCAGAAATATCTCCGGCAGGAAGTGCACCTCATCCGCGAAACCTGGGAGGATTACAAGAACATAACCCTGCCCTTCATCCAGTCCCAGAGCTTCAGCATCCAGGTACGGGTACCAGCCCCTCTCTTGCACACACTGATGTCTTTGGTCTCCTCTGTTGGAACACTGTGCTGTCAGAAGTTTCCTCTGAAGCCCAGGCTGGAGAGCTGGGAGTGTTCTGCCCCATCTCCCTGTTGGTTGTGTTGTCAGCTCCGTGGTGCTGTCCCCTCTTATTTGGTTGGCTGGGACATCCTTTTCTGTGTTTGCAGAAAAGCGTTTGCCTTGGAGCCGTACTCCCGAGTTGCCTTTCCCAAGGTTTCTGGAGAAACTCTGAGGTTTTTCCTCCTTTCCAGGGGTGGTTGCCTGTGCATTGGTGCTGTTCACTGGGCTGCTTAGGAGTCTCTGGGTTGTTGTGGAAATGGAAAAGCACAGATTGTGCTTGGATGCCTGCATCACAACTCACTCCTCCTGCCATGGCTCCTGCCATTCAGCCCCTCAGTCCATATTCCATGTGGTGAAACTTACTTTTAGTGTCCTGCTTGCCCTAGGCAGCCCCAGCTTTTTCCTTGGCCTTATCCTTTTTTGACTGTTCCTCTCCCTGTCTTTCTCCTTTAGAGACCAAAGGAATACAAGTCTGTAGGGACTGATTCATGCCAGCCTTTGCAGAAGGGGGAAATAAACCAAATCCTGGAGCTGCTGAGGCTCTCCATTAAAAATAACTCCCCAAAACTAACCAGGAGCCTTAGATGCCCCCGCTTCGCCCATCTTTCCTGCTGCCTTAAACTGCAGCATTTATTAGCTGGAGAAAGGCATGTGCGTGTTTCCACCAGGCCACAGCCTGCACAGAATATTTTCTCTGTGCTTTTGCTCCCAAGTCTCTTTAAGTTTCCTGGTGTAGCAGCTACCTTCAGAAATTGCTTGAGCTCTCACTCTGCCTCTTCCCCCAAATGCCTGTGAGGTGATTTCAGTACATGGAAACATGTTCCTGGTGACCATCAGGAGCATCTGCTGAGGAATCATGGTCAGCATGGTCAGTCCTTGACCTCTGGGATTTAATAATGCTGTTCCTTGTCTTTATCCAACTGGGTTTGCTGAGTGCAAGGGGAAATGTGAAGGGTGACAGAAATACCAGGGGACTACAGAGGCGTCTGTGTTTCCTGCTGGAGGATACAAAATGTGGATACTGTCAGGACAATGGTTTTATTGTGGTGCCTGTCTCTGGACATGTGTTCTGCTTGCTGGGCTTGTGCTGGGAGCAGCAAGAGCAGTCAGCCAAGGACCTGCCCATCACGAGGCAGCCTTGGGTTTAAAATTCAGCTCATCTGATCAGTGAACTTATTTAGGGCACTGATAGCTTGGCACTTGTGATCAGAGCAGGCATAAAAACCCCAACAAAAGGCAAATGTTCATTTCTGCCGAGCTTCCCACTGAACTTTCCTCCCGGGGTTACGCAGCAGAGCGAGCTTGTGCTGTGCTTTCCAGAATCACTTGAAGAATCCAATCTCTAAGATGATGCTAAGAAGAAAAGATAGCAGTTTAAGCAAAAAATCCCAGATTAAGGGAAGAGAAGTTTTTTTTCTCCTCCAGATGTATTCAAGTCAGTTGACAGTGATCATAAGTGTTGATTAGATTAATTAAACTCGTGATGGATTTCCCCAGAAGTGTCTGGTGTGCACAGCACCACCAGCCCAGCTATTTCAGTGTATTTGTGAAACTGGATACACCTTCCCTACCCACCTGGGGCAACCAGAATATTTCAGACCTATATTTGGTGGGGAAAATGATGTTTCCAAACGTTTTCAGCTTCCAAGCTTTAGCAATTTCCTGCTGCCTTTTGTTACCTTCCAGGGACCTGGCTGAGGACTCTCTTGCCAGTCCAGTACTTAAGATAGGCTTAACCCAGAGCATAACGTTGCATTTTGGAGGTGTAAAGAAGATGCTGGAGCTGAGGCTGGGAGCCAGGGAGAGCAAAGATACTTTTCTCTGGTCTTACTCTGTCACTTATCCCTGGTGTCTCCCGTTTCCATAACTCTTCTCTGAATGGTGCTTTGCCTTGCAGGAGGAGCACGGGGGGATAACCAGAGCAGGGATTACAGGCAGGCTGGAGGCTGGAACCTTAAGTATGGAAGAAGAAGAGTGGTGAGCTGTTTTCTAATCAGCCAGGGAGCCAAGAGACATGCCTTGCCCAAAAAAACACAGGCCTTTCGTCTCCCTGCAGTGAGCTGCCAGCAGCCAGAGCTACATACAACTCTGCTCTTTCATCTTTGAATAAGGAACAAAATCAGCCGAGTTCCCTTCCCAGACTTGGTTGTAAAAATTTTGCTGCAGCTTGGGGGGTAAAAAAGGTGTAAACAGCCCCCTGGTGCTGCAAGAGGAGTGTGCTGAGTCCCACAAGGGCTGGGTTCCACTGCTTTTTACTGAAGTGCTCATAATATTCTGGAGTTTGTTGGTTGTTGAAGTGTTTTGTGGCTAATTAATTACAAATTATTTGGTCATCTTAAAATAAAATTGGGGGTTTTTTTATATGTTCTAGTTGCAGAGAACGTGCAGTAATCCATGAGCTTGGGCTAAATGCACCTGAGATGTCGGTTTTTTATTCTCTGCTGATTTATAAATCACGTATTTCTCTTTCAGTGGGTGTATAATATCTTGGAGAAGAAAGCTGAGGCCGATCGAATCGTCCATGAAAACCCAGATCCTTCCAATGGCTTTGTTCTGGTTCCAGATTTAAAGTGGAATCAAAACCAGGTTGGTTTGCTCCTCTAATGCTGCCTGTCTGAAGGTAACCCAGAGGAAATGTCCACTTCCAGACTACTAAGAGCACCCTGAGAGAGTCTGAGTAGGTGCCTGTGTCCTTCTGTGCTCGCTGTTGTTAGTGATGACATTGCCAGGGCCTTTTGGCACGAGCTGGCTGGGGATGCTGCAGACCCAGGCTGTTGTCTCTGCTGCTGAGATGTATTTATTAGGTTCACTTTCACTTTTCTGTATCAGCCCAGATGTTGTCAGGATGTGTTTGAACCGAAATCCTGCGTATTTGTTCTGCTGAACTTGTCTGGGTTTTTTCTTTTGCAAGCCTTGACTGGAGGTGCAAACCAGGCAGCTGTGTTGCCCTTTGGTTGCTGCAATTAACTCTCCTCCACCGTGTTAAACAGATGGTTCTTGGCTGATGAGCAGCTCCCTTGTGGGAGTGGCCACTTGGTGAAAGTGATTTTTAAGATCAGGCTGTATTCCTAAATTGAGAATTATTCCTTGGGCTCCTTTCATGCTGTAAATTTGGGGAGGTGAAACTCCATACACACACCCTTCCCTTGAAGCTAGTGATGTCAAAAAAAGTCCCCATCGTGTTTCTGATCCTCATATGCTTCTGCAGGGGGCATGTGGGGAGAGTTGCTGTATGATTAAGACTTAGAAATGGAAACTAAAACTTGAAGAAATGGGAACACGAGCCTGCTGGTGGGCAGCTCCATCCTGTGTGTCTGTGCAGGGAGCAGCTGTCTGTGGTGTGGAGCCGAGTTGTCTTGAGGAGTGACGGGGGAGTCACTGCAGGGCAGCGTCTGCTCCCCGTGAAGTCTGTGCACATCAGCTACTCCAAAAATCCCCTGTCAAGTGGCGATGGGGTAACTAAGCTCGAATTTCCACTTGGTCACCAGAGGCACAACCTTCTTCCTGCTGGATTTTGCATGGGGATACATGTCCAGCTTGCAGGATGTGCCCTGTTCACTGCCCTCCCAGTGGGGCAGTATTTAGGGATCCTAAAACTTGCAGCATGTTGTCCCTTTCCTGGCTGTGAGCAAAGCCTCGGTGGAAGTCCTTGTGTGCTGCAGCCAAGTTTTGCAGCTCACATCGGGATTGGGCTAAAATCATAGATGGGCTAAAATTTGTGCTAGAGACCTGCTGCATCCACATCTCCCAGCTGGCATGGTCAGGGGGTACCTCAGTAGCAGGATTTGTCCTTAAGGGAGGTTTCCCCATGTTCCCGTCGGCTCTTGGAGTGCTGAACAGGATCTTCTGGACTTCTCCACAACTGCTGGGCTGCTGTCTGCGCCTCAGTCATCCCTGGAGCTATCCGGGCCCTTTGCACTGCTGATCTTCCCAGGCAGGCGAGCCAGCATCCCAGGAAGGGTTGTCAGCTTTGCCTTTGAGCCAAGGAATTTCTTCTTGGCTGTGGGTGGCACTGAGGCAGGGCTGATCCCGACAGCCCCGGGGCTGCCCGGGAGCACCGGTTCCTTCTGCCACATCCCACCTGGCAGGCAAGGCTGCTGAATGGAATCAGGGAAGCGAGGTGCAGCTCCCAGCAGGACTCTGAGAGCCCTCCCTCAGAAGTCCTTTCAGCAGGGTGGCCTCGCACTCAGTCCCTGGCCCACAAATCCTGTGAATTCACCTGCAGTTATTTCAGGCTAATGGATGGGGGGAAAATTTCTCTTTAGCACTGTGAAATCTGCCAGCCTCAGCCTTCTGGGTGCTGCTGCCCAACCTTGACAGTGCTTTGAGTTGCCTTCTTGAGGTGTTTTTTAAATTTTTTTTTTTAATTTTTTGGTGTGTTTTTTTTTCTTCCACAACTTTTGAGTTGGTTTCAAATCTGCAGGAGCCCTGAGGCGTTGCCTGAAGCGATGCCTGGCATGACATCATTCCAGGCCTTTTTAGCAACAGGCTTATTTGTTTCAAACAGCAACATGCAGATGTTGTTCTAAGGAGAAGAGCTGTTTGCTTTTCCTCCCACCAACCAGCCCGGAGCCAAAGAGCACAGGCTGATACACCGTCTTTTTCTGGAGCTGTGCATGGGAATCAAATGGAACCATGAGCTGGCTGGGTGCAGGGACAGCTCTGTGCTTCAAGAGCCTTGTGAAGGGTCCTGAGAGCATCCTTTGACACGAGCATCTATTTCCAAAGAGCTGCATTGGGTTTCTCACAGCCCTGAAGAGATCTGCTGGGTCTCAAAATATCCAAGCCCTTTGTTTTCCAGTGTTTGTGTTAGAAAGTCACTAACTGAGCTGAAAGAGACTGGGATTTTTGTTTTTTTAAAGTGTGATGATCCACAACTTTGTGTCGCGGTGAGCAATTCGGGGCAGGTCTGAGAGCTGCTCAAGGGATGTACTTTAACTGCCCTGGGTTTGTACAGTGACCAATTAGGTCTTGAAAATTGTTATTTATAGAACTGATGCGACTCAAAAATGGCCAGCTGTTTGCACAGTGGAGAAATAGAGAGCTTTTCTCTGGGAAAAATTTTCAGTTTCAGTTTTGGCCGCTGTGGTTCATTGTACATCTGGCTGCAGATCAGCCATCACTGCGAAGCCTGTGGGGTGTGCATGGCGGGTGCTGGCAGACTCCCAGGCCCATGGCTGGGGCTTCAGTGATCCCACATATCTGGGTGGGTGCCTGCACCTGGGCTCCAGCCTCAGTCACACAGAGAAAGCATTTTTGAAATGCTCAGGGAGATGTGAAGATGGAAGGGCAGCACTGATCGTAGTGCTCACAGTCCGAGAGGGCTGCTCACTCCATCTGCCTCTAAAGCTGAGAAGGTATTTGTGATCCCACTGTTCATGGGTTGAGATGAGCCTGTTCTCTTCTGGTCATTTCTGGCCAAAACCCAGTTTCTCCAGAAATGATGCTTTGAGGTGCAGTGGGATTGTGGGGGAGCACATCCCGTACTGGGAGATTCAGCCCAGTGTGGGTGTTGAGGACAGGAATCCCTGCATGGCACAAGAATCGCTGTAAAACAGCCTGGGAAGCTGGGAGTGGTGTGTCAGGTCCAAAGTGCTGCTGCCTCCACGTGCTCTTTCTGTTTCCCCTTCATCCCCATCCCGTGTCTCTGCAGCTGGATGACCTGTACCTGATCGCCCTCGTGCACCGCCGGGAGATCAAGTCTCTGAGGGATCTCACGGCCGAGCACCTCCCGCTGTTGAGGAACGTCCTGCAGGAGGGGAAGGTGAGCGTGAGGCCGGTCCCCCGCTGCTGTCCCGGCCAGGGAGAGCTCGGCTGCCTCTGCAAAGGCGTTCCCTGGGTTTTCTGGCACAGCATCTGCCTGGGGACCGCTCATCAGGAGATACTGAGTCGAGAGACAGGGCTGTGTTGCCCTCTCTGGTTCCTGCTCTCCATCAGCACCTTCCCCAGATCATGCCACATCCAGATGCTTTAGGGATGCTCCGTACTTCCCGTTAGCAGTGAGCTCCCCATATTAACAACCCCTTCCCAACCCCTTGCCTGTTCTCACCAGCTGATGTGAATTTTCCATGGGGTGTGTTTGGGAGATGGATGTGCAGCAGCTTCTCCTTCCTTCACTGCGTTAAAATTTGGAAAGTAATTGCACTGGGGAAAGTGGGAGATTAATTAAGAGATTAGCCAGGGGATTGCAGCGAGCAGAGCCGGCGTGCTGGAGTTGGCTGTTGCTGTTTATAGCTTTAATTACACTGGCTGGTAAGGGATCCCTGTTACTTCTCCAATGAGTTGGAGCGATAAGGGTGACAGGGAAAATGATATGGGTGGATAGCACGTCCCATCACGGAGGGATAAAAGTGGGGCAGCCGGAGGCTTCGCTCTGTCCCTGCGGAGGCTGAAATGGAGGATGGGGGAGAGCTCTGGCCTTCCAAACTTCTCCCTCTCCCTTGCTGCGAGGAAGCAGAAATCCCTTTTACCTTTCCCTATGCCTTTCCTGCCATCCAGGGATGCTCTTTTCCATCCATTCCAAGGCTTTGTCGGTCCTGAGCTCTCTGTTTCCCCTCCACAGGAGGCCATAGCAAAGCGCTTTGGCGTGCCCGGCTCCCAGCTGCGGATCTACCTGCACTACCAGCCCTCCTACCACCACCTGCACGTGCATTTCACTGCCCTGGGCTACGATGCGCCAGGCAGCTCTGTGGAGAGAGCCCATCTCCTGGCCGATGTCATCGACAACCTGGCCATGGACTCCACGTACTACCAGAAACGGGCTCTGACCTTCCCCCTGCGGGCTGACGAACCCCTGTTTAAGAAATTCCAGGAGGCAGGAAAAGTGTGAGGAGGCAGAGGTGCTTTTGTATAATTTTTTTTTTTAATAAATACCCATTTTCGGGCTTTTTTTCAAGGTTGTGTTTCCTTTTATGTTTTTTTAACTGTTTTGTACGAGGTGGGGCTGATGATCCTTTGCTATGGAAACCGTGTTGTCTGTTGAAGTCCATTAAAAAAAACATTGAATAAACCCCTTTGAGTGTGCTGGATTTTACCTCAGACTGGGCACGTCTGGGATGCAGCGAGCAGAGGGGTTTGGGCAGGAGCAGCCGTGTGTATCCATCTTTTCCACCTGTCCCCACATGTCAGCCCAAACAGGGTAGTAGGTAGATGGACAGGTCCAAAAAACCCCGCTGTCCTCAGAAAGCTTCATGTATTTCCTACAGATTTACCCCTGGGAGTGGGATTGCAGCTTTCCTAGAGCAGGGAGGGGTGTCTTGCTCCAAAGAACTCCAATGACTAACCCGAGTCCTCGCCCTTCCTGTCTGGCTGTGTGGAGACAAGCGCTGTGTGCTGCCTGATCCCCATCAGCCCTCTGCTGCTCCTTAGTCATCTGTCTGAAACAGCCCCTTTCTGACCGAAGCTGCTTGAGGTTTTGCAAGGATTATGGGTTAAAGCCCCCCAAAAATAAATAATAGTGCTCTTCCCTCTGCCAGGGTGGTGGCAGGACAGGAGAAGTGCCAGGACTTGGATTCAATGATCCGTTGTGGTGAAAGACCCAATTTCTCTGCAGGGAGCTTGCTCAGCCACCCAGCCATTGGTTCCCTGGCAGCTTCTCCACTGAGCACCAACCTCTGAAAACTTCATGAGTTCTTGGTGCCAAAAAGGGCTCTGGTTTCTGGTCGGTAACCAGGGATGTAATTGCAGGAATCATCTCGCTGGTACCCCAGTTCTTTGCTCCTTTCCGCACCCTGAGTTTAAGTGGGGTTTTTTTTGCTGATGGGGGAAAACCCAGATGTGATGGATTTTTCCAGGCTGCTGGCTGTGCCGGAGCACGGCCCGGAGCTGGCTGGAGCAAAGTGGCATCATTGGAGCTGCCCTGGGGCTCTGCTCAGCTCATCCCATTTATAAATATTCAGGTCAGTTAGCTCCCTGATGCCTTTTAGCAGCAGGGAGAGGCAGAGCAGCTGGTTGCAGCCACTTTCCCTGATTTCTCTGCAGAAATTCCCATTTCCTGGGTTAACTGTCGGGCTTGATGGTCCTAGAGGTATTTTCCAAATTATTCTTGGAGTCTAGAAGTGCAATCCATAGCAGGAAAGCTGTAGTGATCTGCTGTGGGAGCCTTTCCCTCTTGCTTCAGCTCCGCCCACCTCCTGAGCAGAGCAGGCCAGTTGATTTGGGGAGCTGGGGAGCTTTAGGATCTGGACACGGTCAGCGGGGTTGCCTGTCCCATGGCTTTCCCCTTCCCTAGGTTTTAAATTGCTAAGGGACAGGGATGGATTTTTTTCCCCACCAAAGCATTTTCTCTGCCAAGGGGGAGCTTGGTCCCTTTGGTGAGGGAACATCCCAGTTTTACATCTCCACCCAGGCCAGCCCAGGAATGGAGACGGTTAAACAACACACAGGCCCATCCTCTCTCCCAGGAAGGCTCCCTGGTCCTCAGGTATTGAAAAAACACCCTCAGTCTTGAAAATAGACTCTCTGAGGGCTGTGACAGACGAGCAAGCAGCACATCTTCCACAGACCATCTGCCTGGCTCCCGCTGGAGGAGTCGTTTTCCTGGGAGACTGCACAGGAGAGCAGGGGTGTACGTGGAGGCCGGGGTGGAGGCTGTCTCTGCCTGTCCCAAACGAAGGGGTCAGGGGGAAGCATCCTGATGGATCTGGAGCCTTCAAAGGATTAACTGAGGTCCTGCAAAGCCAGATGGCATTCCCAGGCTGTGGCTCGAGGAAGGGTGAGCCCGAGGTGATCCAGGACAAAGCCGGCTTGTGCTGGGCATGAATGGCCGCATTCTTGTCCCTCTGGAGCAGATGCTGCAGACCCGGCTGAGGGCATCCCCTTCCTCCTTTCTGAATAGATCCTGCTCGCCTGGCTCCTGCTTTGGCCTCGTCACCCTTTCGGGAGCGTTTTGGCTGTGGTGTGGTGGATATCACAGCCTCTGCCCATGCCCAGTGGGGCAGAACACCACTGCTGTCCTGCACTGCGGTTTCCCAAACCCTTGTATTGGTGTGAGTTCCGAAGGGTGATGGCAGAGCTCGTTACAAATTCACTTCTCAAGCAGCCAGAATTTTTTCCCCCCTTCTCCAAATTACTCGGCGCTCATCATGCTGAATTAATCCAACTGGCAATTTATCCTTTGTAAATTAAATATTAGGGCAGGGTGTAGTCATTAACAGTGACTAACCACCCAGCGAAGGCTCCTGGCACTCTGTGACGGCGGCAAATAAATATATTCCCATTTTCTGGTGGGCTTTAAAGCCCTGCTGTCTGCTGAGGCTGAGGTGGCCACAGGAAGCTCGTGGCTGGTTTTTGGGTCCACCCAAGGCAACACAGGTACCTTGTGGCTGCTCCATGGATGCAAGCAGGTGTCTGGAGATTCCTGTGGGATGGACACAGCTGGTGTCCAGCACTCGGTATGGGATCACCATTGCTTCCCCAAACCTTGGTGGTACTCGAGCCACAGCACTGTGACCTCTAGGCACAGAGGTCTGGGCGAGGCAGCTCCCTGATCCTGGGTTTGCATCTCTGCGAGGGCTTTTATTCTGCTCCCAGTCCTGTTGATGTTGCCCTGGGCTGTTGGGGGATGCTGGGGATGGAGACCATCACCCCAAAATGAGCCCATCCACCATCACCAGCAGGACGCAGCTGCTGGGGACTGAGAAGATCCTGGGAAGTGAAGCTTTGCAGCCTCTTTTCATATTCTGTCTTGGGGGCAAGGCAGAAACAGACATTTGGGATGCATTATTATTGCTGGAGCTTCGTTGAATGCCATTTATGATTTTCAGATGCAATAAACCAAGCAGGGGAACCCATGAGACTGAAGGGTCAAAATGTCCTTCAAGCAAATCCCTGCCGAGCTGTGGCCCCACTAATTATCCCAGATTGTCTACAGGCCTGTGGCAATTAAAACCTAATAACAGCGAGTTCGCCTGTCACCACGGGTAAAACTCTGCCCCACTTCTTAATGGCAAGGAAACCCCAGCCTAAGGAGGATGAGGAATGAGGCAAAGATTCTCTTCAAATGTTGATGTAGTTCCCTTGGCAAAATCAGAAGTGTCAGCTCCACAGGTATTTTATCGATTACTATTGGCACTGGACGTGTTGTCTCAGGGACTGGCAAAACTCACCCCAGGCAGGACGGGTGAGTTTGAGACTGCAGAAATAAAAAAAAAAGTTTTGAGGGGAATAAAAAAAAAAAACTTCAAAAGGTTGACTGCTAGTTTTGTGTATCGTGGCGGGGGGGACGGAAATGGAATCCCGTGGGAGAGCGAGGTGGCCTGACATGGGGCATTCCTGTGGTGAGGATTCATTTCTTTTCAGGAAAAAGAAAAACACTGAATATTAGTTGGTGATTTTAAACAAAGCCATCCCCAGGGTCATCTCACGGGGCGTAATCTCACGGGGCTTCCAGCATCATCCCATGGGGGCTCGAGGGGGGAACGGTGCGAACCCCCGGCTCCGTGTAAATCTCCAGGAGGATGAGCTTTGCCCACCCCCCCAAAATTTGCTGTGAGCCAATTTTGGCGGGGTCGCCTTGAGAGGGGGTTGCCCCCAGCGCCACGATTCTTGGGGGTCCGAAGCGCACGGGGANTTTTGGGGGGCTGGCGGGGTTGGAGGGGCGCAGGGCAGGGCAGGAGCGTTGCCCGCCTGGCAGCTCCCGGGCAGGGTTGGCGTGGGGGGTGCAAAGTGGGGATATGGGGGTACCCCCCGTTAACCCCAGCTCGGAGCCCCACCGGTGCGTCCCACGCCTTTGGCATCGATGTCCTGGCGAGCGCGGCACATCGGGAAGGGAGAAAGTGGCTTTATTTCTGCGTTTTGTGGGTTTTGAAAAAGAATTATTATGATTATTTTTCTAATTAACGCAATTAATCAGTGCCTGAAGTGTGAGTGTNCCCTCCCGTGCGGGGGATGAGGGAGCGGGCGCCTTCAGCTCCCGGGATGCTCTTCCCCTCTCCTTCCTCCTCCTCCTCCCTCCGCCGCCCATCCCGCGCTGTGCGCAAGCGTGTCCGCCCCCCGCCCGCCCCTCCGGGCCGGCCCCGCATCCCGCACCCACCCCCCGCATCCTCCCTCCGCACCGACCCCCCCGCGCCGCCCCATGGTGAGTCTGCAGCCGGGGGTCCCCCCGCGTCCCCCGGGTCCGCTTGTCCAAAGCGGGTTTGCGAGTCGGGGGGTGCTGAGCGAAAGAAGAGGGGGGGGAAGCAAAGCCGCGGGGTTTTTTGGGGGGCTGGCGGGGGTG
>VZTD01002630.1:1087612-1106281 GCA_013397725.1 Rhagologus leucostigma
CCTTGGCATCGATGTCCTGGCGAGCGCGGCACATCGGGAAGGGAGAAAGTGGCTTTATTTCTGCGTTTTGTGGGTTTTGAAAAAGAATTATTATGATTATTTTTCTAATTAACGCAATTAATCAGTGCCTGAAGTGTGAGTGTGGGCAGCGGCGAGAGGAAAACCCCCGCTCTCCCAGTGCCCTTCCATCTGCTGTCTCCCCATTCCCGGCAAAACAAACCCCTCATCTCGCCGGGAAAAAACGGCCTTTGGCATCGCTCCTGCCCACGGCCACTCCCGGGGAAGGAGATCCCACCCCGAGAGCCCCGGGAGGAGAGGGTCTGGCATCTCCCCGCGGCACGGGGCGGGCTCGTTGCGATGGGTCGGGGTGGCTGGAATGCCCGGGAGCCGGGGCAAGGGAGGGAAAATCCTCCCGGAGGCCCTGGGAGGGGAGGACGTGCCCCGTGCGCAGCTCAGGGCGGCATCGCTCTCGTGCGGAACAGCGAGCTGAGGAGGGTTTGTTAAGTGGTCTGAGCCTTTTTTTCCCCATCCCTGAGCATCCTCTGACTGGTTGATGGATGTGCTCCGGTAGCCTGGTGATCCCGAAGGGGTAGGAGGGGTCCCTGCCGATCCCCCACCCAGTGCTGGCGTGGACAGAGCTGCTGGGAGCGGGATCTGGGCATGTTGGTGCAGGATAAACCCCATCCCGTCCCACTCCGTGTGCCTGGAGCCCTCCTCTCCCACGGGACAGGATTGTTTCCAGGGAGAGGTGCGGATGCTTGCCCCGAGACGAGCAGGAAAAGGACCAGCTGGACCTTCCCGCATTGATCTTTTCATGGCAGGTCTTTGCAGGGTGAACCGGTGATGTTTTATTGTTCTGGGGAGTGGAGAACAAAGGAAAATTCTTCCTCTGGGTGTGTTTTTTGCGTTCCTCAGCCTGGGCACAGTCTCTCCCATCGGATCAGTAGGGTGCTGGCCGGTGGGTTGATGCTGGCTGCTCGGCAAGTCTGATCTCCATCTCTTAAAAGAATTTTAATTTTCTTTTAAAATGTAGATAAATGAGCTGGGATGGAGTTTGGGCTTTGGGCTCCCTTGCTGCACCCTCTGCCTGTGTTGCCAGTGGGACAGAGCTTCCCTGAGCCCTGAAAGGGCAGGAAACTGAATAAACTGCATAAAGTCTTGTGGTGGAGCTTTTCAGGAAGCTCTGCTGAATTTCCCCATCCTTTCTGCCGGGCTCTCCCTCTGGGTGCTGCTGGAGGCAGGTGATGGATCGCCCAGGCTTTGCCAGCTGTCTCCACCAAGGGTGTCCGTGGGACAGACACCCCAGGCAGGCCAGAACCTTGGATCAGGGACAGAACTGATGGTTTGAGTGTCCTCTTCCTACCCGGGCTCCTAACGATGTGTCCAACGTTTAATGAACTCCTCACGTTGCTGTGAGCCGTAGGATGGGATCAACATGCTTTGCTGGACTCTCCCTAACCCCTGTCCCTAATTATCTGCATCGTTAGAGGGCTGCTTGCTCATCCAGCTTCAGGCGGGGAGTTAATAGCAGCTGCTCCAGCCAGGCACCGAATTCCGAGGAATAATGCCTCTGCAAGTGTGAATATAGAAGGAGGAACTGCTGTGGACACTGATTTCAAGGGATGTCCACTATGGAGATCTGCAAGTAGGGTGTCTTCCACAGCTGGGATTGGAGCATCCTCCTGGAGGGAAAACATCCATTTCAACCCTGGAGCAGCTTCACTGATGTCTACAAGCCTGTGTTTTTATGGGTTCTGTCCTCCTCATTCTTGCAACCAGCATCAGAGGGGGATGCCAGGCTGGGGATGTGGGAATGCTGAGACCAGTGCCCTCCCCATGCCTGTGTTCAGGGGTTTTCAGCTGGCAGCAATTCTCGGGTTGAATCCTGCTAATTAATTATTTGGCAATATCTCTAAATCCCATGTATTCTGTTGCTTGTTCTCTTTGATGAAGTGATGGTCCCATTGCTTTAGCTTCGAATATTCCAGAGCTGATGCAGGCTGGCAGCATGGAATCTGCTTCTCCACAGCTTTCCCTATTGTGCTTTATTTAAAAAAAAAAAAAGAAGTTATTTTCCCCCCTTTCATTTTTCCTCTGGATGTAGCACGATGGCTGTGTAAGTAGCAGGGATGTGCTCCTGTTCCTGCAGAGGTTGGCATCCTGGATTCAGTGGGATCCTTCTGGGATCCCATTCCAGCCTGAGACCCCCCCCTGCAGGCTGCCACCAGGGATACTCACGAGTGGTTTTGGTTTTGCAGTGAGGAAAGGATTTGATGCTTTCATGCTGCTCGTTGCAACTTCTGGTTCTCTTTTTTTTTGGTGTTTCTCAAGTTCCCCTCACTTTCCTTTCACACTTCTCCATCCTCCAGCTGTGATCCTCGTGTTCACTGAACTTTTTCTAGGAAAACCCTGTGTCTTCTTGGGAGGGAAGAGCTAAAAAACCCCAGTACTTGCTAATCTCTTGCTTTTCCAGCTGCTGACCCCTTGCATGTGACCGGGGTTGGGCTGGAAAGTTTCCTTGGAGGAAGGAGAAAGGCATTTGGCTGTCAGGGAACGGAAAAACCAAAGGAGTCACTCTCCACCCCGGTTTTCCTTCGGGCTGGCGGATGCACGGAGTGGTTTCGGGCTGGCGCAGGCTGCGGCTGCTCTCCAGGATGTGGGACCATCACGGGATGCAGCCCGTGCTGGCGAGGGATGCTCGGAGGTGGGATGCAGTGGTCCCAAGGGATGGATGGTGTAGAGCTGAAGGAGGACTCCTGACACCACGCCAGAAGTTAGATCCACAAATCCACGGAGAGATTTCTGCTCCTTTTTGGAGTTTTGGTTTCTTTTTATTGCAAGTCAGAACGACCCTAAATCACCAAACCACGTCCGGATAGGACCAACCAGGAAGCTGGCTCCCTTTCCCTTGTATTTTTGCAGGTTTAAAAACACATATCTGTGCTGAAGTTTGGTTCTTCTCTTTAATCCCGGGTCTGTGAAGGAGGCTTTAACCTGAGCTCACGCCGTTGGAATTCCCTGCTGCGCCAGGGAGAGGCTCCTTGACTTCAATCGCTTCCAGATGCCATTCCTGTTCCGGCTCTTCCCCTTGCAAAATGTCTCCCCCAGCCCGCCGAAGTTTTCCCGGCCGGATTCAACATCCCGATATCCGGCCAGGCTGAGTAAGCCGAGCCTTAATTTTTAAACCAGAGCCTGATGCCAGCGGCGGGAGGTTGGAACTCACCCCGCGGTGTTGCACAAGCCGGAGCCCCGGGGTGGATCCTCCGTCGGGGTTTGAGCTGCTTGCGACATCGGGTGGTTTTTAAATTTCTTTTAAAATGTAGATAAATGAGCTGGGATGGAGTTTGGGCTTTGGGCTGCCTTGCTGCACCCCCTGCCCGCGTTGCCAATGGGGCAGAGCTCCCCTGAGCCCCGAAAGGGCAGGAAACTGAGGCAGGAGAGAGCTGAGCAAGAGTTGAGGAGTCTCAAACGCCGCTCTGGGGCTTTGCTGATGCTCTGTGCACCCAGCCAGCCCAGCATTCCCACCGTGGATCGTAAAACACCCCTGGATGGGGACTAAACCCGTCTGTGTGACTGCTGGGCTCATCTGACCCCCCTGGCTTGTGCTCTGTGGGTGGGATTTTGTGGCACGAGGATGGATCAGACCTGTCTGTGTTGGGAACGGAGGAAAGCGCCGAAGCACTGAGGGGAAAAATGAGGTGGAAAGTGAGAAATGAGGGAGAAAAATGCAGAGAGGGGGGATGCAAGTGGGCTTTGGGGATGCAGGACTGAACAGGACTAGGGTGTGGGAGGTGGGATGGTGCCAGAAGTGAAGGGCAGTGAGGGGCTTTAGGGGTTAAACGTGGTGCTGCCTTCGAACAAGGCATCAGGAGCAGTGCCAAGGGCTGGGAAGTCCTCGGGCCCATCCCTGTGCGATCACCAGTGCTGCTTCCAAACCAAAAAATGGAAGGGAAAAAAAAAGAATCACAAAGAACTGTCTGTTCGGGCATATTCGGGCTCAACAGGTTTCGCTCCTGGGCGGGGTCTGGTGTTTGGGGTGGGGGAGCTGAGGGCGGCCAAGAGCCCGGCTGTCAGAGCAGGCTCTTTATGCAACAAAAAGTTGTGATTTGTCCTCAGAAATCTCACCCCGGGCTCCTTTTCCGCTGCCTTTTTTCTCGTGGGGTGACGGCAGCCCTCGAGGGCTTGGGTGGTGCAGGCAGGGTGGGAAGGGATGGGCAGCTCCTGAGGAAGGGCTGGGAGGGATTTTCGGTTAAAATATGGATGAACACAAGGTTTTGGAGCCCGGACACCACGGCACCTGCCCCAGCGCCTGGTCCTGCTGCCAAAGCCCTGCATCCCCCTGCTTCTTCAGCATCCTCGTGGTCCATGGGCATCTGCCCTGGAGCTGGGGCTTCCCGGGCCCCTTTGCTGCCTAATTAACGACGTTGCTGCTTAATGCCCCCTGCATTTACAAGTTAAATCGACAGATTATCTGTATTATGCAAACGCAGCTTTAAATCTTAATTATTTATTTGCATGGAGTGTCTGGAAATCAGCAGCATTAAGCCTGGGGATGCTGTTCTCTTGGAAGTGCAGACTTGTGCTAGGAAATAAACCCAAACCAGGCTTTTTTTGGTGTGGTGGGTGATGCTCAACACCCCAGCTTGGGAAAATGTCTATTTTTTCCTTTTGTTTTTTTTGGGGTGGGGGGTGGTTATTGTGGGAGGCTCATCCTTAAATAGCCGTGGTTTATTTTTAGGTCGGTCGCTGCTTTGGATAATCCGGCTTGGCTGGGCAGCTTTGCTTTTCTTCCCGTTCTCGGGGATTTGATAGAATTTATTAAATTATTTTCTTTTTAATAAAATAGTTTCATAAATTTAATAAATTATTAATAGAATTAAAGAAACACGGGGTGGAGGATGGGGGGTTCTGCCGGTGGTGGCTCTTTGGCGCTGTCTCAGACAGGGAGCATCCACTGGGATGACCATTCGCGAAACCTCTTCCCGAAGTGTAATTCCCACACTGGAATTACACCTTTGGCCCGGCCAAAGGATGGTTGGGAAGCAGCTGGATTATCTCCCACTAAATACTTGCTGAATGAATAAGCTGCTGGTCCCAGGGCTGTAGCAACTGGGGTGACGTGAGGGATGTGCCGGGCTTGGAAACACCTCGCTGATGCCAACTGGAGACGTTTTCTCTGGAGGAGGATGAGCTCACCTGGATTTTATTCCCCTCCCAGCCTGGCTTTTGCTCTCTCCTCCCTCGGGAGGTAATTTTAACCGAGGGAGGCTGGCGCCGGTGATGGAGCACCGAGGAACGGACGGACGGACGGCTGCCTCGCTGCAGGTCTCTCAGTCTCCATCTCCCCCTCCCCTATTTTAACAGCCCTGGGGGCATTTGGTCCTCGATGGGGAGGATGATGACAGGAGGAAATTGGAGGCTCATCCCTGCTCTGTGTGTGTCCCCTCCTGCCTCTGGAATATCCGTTCCTGCCGGGATGCTCCTACCCTGGGGCTCAGCCCCTCCAAGGGCCAGTTCTGGCTGGCACAGAAGGGATGTGCCCACTGGGGTTTTGTTTGCTTTTGCCCAAAGCCATGAGCATCCTGGAGGGAAATTCTGGGGAGTGGGCAGAAGGTGCCTTTTCCCCCTTCAAATTTGGAAATTGTTATTTGAGTGATTAAACTGATCGGCAGGGGAGGAAACTGAGGCCAGCAACACAGCTGGAGAAGGACAGGAGCAAAATCCAGCTTGTTTAGGGTTTCTTGAGGGCTCTGGGATACGCGACGTTCATTTCCTGCCGGGATCAGCTGCCGGATGGATTGAGCTGCCCGCGGCGAGTGCTGGAGACGGCAGCTCCTGACCTGGTGGATGCTGGAACCGTGATGGGACTTTTCTGGACCTTGGGCTGGGAACGACCGATTGCATCGGCTCACGGCAGGGAAACCGCTCGGGCGGCGGGAAAACAAGCCCGGGAAGAGCGGCAGCAATCCAGCTCCTGGCTCTTCCAGTCGAGCTGGAAAGACCAGCTTAGGGCAAGACCTCGGATCCACCGGGATCCTGCCTGGCCGATGTGCTTTAAGGTATCGCAGTCTCCTGCTCATCCAGGGCTGCAGGATCCTCCTGGAACCCCCAGGCAGCTCCGAGCATCCTCATCCTCATTTACACTGATGCCGAGCCATGAAGTTCTTTAGCAGGAGCTCCCCGGGGAGAGTTTGACCTTGTTAGTGGATCCTATAATTCACAGCTCTAAATGAGAAGGCTCCTTGTCAGAGGCAGCAATGTCAGATGCTCTGGTGGATTCAGGGCTTCTGGAAAGACCCTGGTGCCAAAGGTGGATTTTGTGGCCCCAAGTGCATCTGGTTTGGCTGCTGTTTGCCCTGAGCCCTCGGGATTAATCGCTCCCCGAGGCAAACGGGGATGGAAGGAGGAAGCAAAGGTTCTTTGGGTGGAGAGGGAAGGTGTGACACTGGGATGGGGCCATCCCTGTCATCCCAGGGCACGTGCAGAAAGCGTGATCCCTGGCGAGAAGTATCCGTGAGAAACCGTCTCAGGCTGCTGGCTGGTTTCCTTCCCCACCCCTTGGACAAGGATGTAACCCTCTGTGTTAAATTATGGGATATTAAGAGCTGAGCACGCTGTGGGGAAGGCTCGCACCTCTCTCATCTCTGCTTTTCCTAGCTGGAGGAGATGGAGAGAGGCGAGGAAACCTCCGGCCCTTCAGAGCTTCCCCTTGGAAGCACCTTCCCTGCCAGGGCTTAAGGAGCAGCTGAGAGAGGCTTGTCTTCCTCACCTGCATCACCGTTTCTTGCACTGAGATGAGCTGACATTCCCTCTCGTGTGTTTTTTTTGGGGAGAGCCGTGACTCCCGCCACTCCCTGTGCATCCCGCTGGCATGGGGGGAAGAGCAAAGCTGGGAAGAGTTAACTGGGATAGCGGTGGGCTCGCTCCACCTGGCTGGCTCGTTTTCCCTTATCTGGGAACATTACTCGGGATGCAGAGCAGAGAGGGTTTCTCTGAGTGGCAGCGTGGCAGGAGGGTTTCTGTGCGTGGCGTGGTTTCTCGGCTGGGCTTTTCCTCCCCTGAATCATCAGGACATTACAGTGCTGGGCTAGGATGCGCTGTTTGGGAAGTTTTGGGGGAAAAGATGCCAGAGACGTGGGAATAAGGAGTGTTCTCTAGGCAGGAGGGCAGGAAAGTTGCATTCCCGTTCCCCTTGGGGAAGGGCACCACTCCATCTCGCGGGGTCTTCCTAAAAGTCCGAGTGACTCACGGAAGGGGATTTCGGTGTGAAAGGCCGAGAGGTGTCGGGGAAAGCTGCGGCGAGGTCTGCGCTCCGATCGGCCACACCTCCTCCTCAAGAGCGGCTGCGAGCCCGGCCCTGGGGCTGCCGGTGCCGGCCGAGGTGGGTGGGAGGCGGGTGGCTTTCCGGAGAGCTCAGACGTCTGTGCGGCGTGTGCCGGCTCGTCGGGGCGCTGCTCCCGCTCCCCGGGGCCGGCTCCTCTCGGCGGAGACCCGCAGGGATCCGTGGATCCTCCGAAGGGGATGGCCGCCCTAAGGATGTTCTCCCTTCTCCCTCTCCTAGGGGAAGAGAGGACGGCCCCGTAGATCCCGCCGAGCTCCTGCCTGCTCCGCCTGGACCAAGAGGACGGGCCGTAAGTAGCCGTGACTTGCTGCCAGCTTATCCCCGCCCTGCTGGGACCGGCTTCAGCCTCTGCCGCTGCTGGGGATGCAGGAAAAGGTCTCCCTGAGATGGGAATCCTCCTCCCTGCGTTGCACTGAGCACTGAGGTGATGCCGGGGGTGCAGAGTGATGGGCCGGGATTTGCCGGGAATCTCCCTCTGTGCACGGGAGAAAAGAGCAGAGGAGAACCCAGGGAATTTGGGGCTGGCCAGATCGGGCCGTGGAATTGCTCTGGGGGTTCTGCTGCTCTGAATCCGGTGCAAAACAGGAAACAGAGGGGAAACCACGGGGCCAGCGAGTTAAGGTTGCACATGAGCCTTGCAAGGCGGATGGTGACTGCAGGTGGCTTCTGAGCCCCCGAAAGGGGACCCCCAGAGCCAAAAGCCACTGGGAGCAGGAGCTGTCTGCAGGATAACTCAGCCCTGGGGCTTGATATCCCTTAATTTCCCACCTCTTTTCCCGGAAGAGCTGGGGCATTGCTTCAGTTTGGGTTGGGGATGGGCCGGACCATCTCCATGGTTTTTACCTTCCAGAACTGTCAGGGAGTGGTGCTCCCTGTGGATGTTCTGCCTGCTGCTCCTGGGAGATCGGAGAGAGGCTGCCAGCACCCTGCCTGCGCCCTGCCTGCACCCCCAGCTCGCTGCCTCTCCCTTTCTGCTGCTTTTCGGGGGGATTTAGCCCAAAACACGGGTTCAAAGCTGTGTTGCCAAAGCTGCGTTTGCCGTTGCTGCCTGCATCCCTGGGTGATCCCTGAGGGTGGAGATACTGGAGAGTAAACACGGCACCGAGGTGACAGTGGCACCAAACGGGGGCTGGACGGGGCAGGTGGGAGAAGAGTGGGGCTGGATCGATGTCAGGGGATCAGGGGTGAAGTCCCTCAGGTCACATTAGCACTGCCCTCATCTCCTCAGCAGGGGCTCGTCACCCCGGGGGTGGCTCTGCTCCCTTCAGCAGCTCGGCCATAACCTCCAGGGTGCAGCGAGCTGCAGACAGCACGAAAGCGTCTTTATTTTAGTGTTTTAAATAGCGAAAGAGTGATTAAACCTATATAATAAAATAATAATACATAATCTCTAATATTGTAGCTTAACTGTAGCTCCACGATGGCCCGGGGTTACCCCAGGGCTGAGATGATCAGGTGTACCCACACCGCCGGTGTTTTGGGGCCGTAGGAAGGGATTTGTGTCCCCATCCCTGTGGTTTTTCTGCTGCAAGGATTAAAAAAAATATAGGGGGAGAGGAGAGGGTGGAGGCAGTGCTGGTCTGAATCGCTCTGGAGCACACTGAAACCAACAGTGTCGTGGGAAGGCAGAAGCAGCCTGGATTTATCCTGAGGACCTGCCACTGTGGAAATACTTGTTGTACCTGAGCTTATGCGCTGTTGCCACCTTGAAAATTGCAGCCTGGTCATGGGTAAATGTTTTGTTCAGACTCACATGCCAACGAGGGGTTGTTTTCCCCTATCGTAAATCTTTGGCTGGGTTATTGTGTGCCTCGGATACCACGGCCAAGGAAACAGCGCTGCCTCTCCGAGTAAGAGGCAATTAAGATTCCTTTAAAGATTCCTTTAAAGATTCCTTTAAAGTGACTCGCAGGGCTCTTAAAATAGGATAAATGTGGGTATCAGTGCACAGGCTGGGCTGGCTCCACGCCCTCTGTGGGGCCGTGCCCGATGTCCAGTGGAGCTGATTTTTGCAGTGCTGTGTCCTCATGACACTCTTCATCCCCCCGGCCCACGGCACTGCAGCTCCTGCTCTTGACATCATTCTGCTCCGCAGTTTTTGGCATCCCTTGTCCCCTCCCAGCATCCCTGGTCCCCCTTCGGTGTCCCTGTTTCCCCGCCAGCATCCCCATCCCATGCAAGGCCTCTTGGAGGGGGCTCAGATCCAGACCCTGCTGCCTTTTCGTTGTTGCGATCCCGCAAGGATTTTCTTCCCAGCTTGGAGAAAGAATTCCCCGAGCACCGGGAGCTCGCAGCAGCCGGGGCGAGGAAGCTTTGGGATGCCAGGCTGGGGATTTGGGTGTCTTTGATGCTGTGCCAAGCCCAGACAGTGCCTGCAGTTGGATCCTTTCCCTGCAGGATCGCCCCCGGCCGCCTCCCAGGTTGCGCTCAGGCTCCGGCACGCGATGGTTGTGCCGGGGCAGGCACAGCTGGGCCGGCATCTGCCGGGCTCCTCTGGCAATCCCGGCCCAGAACACCCGTGGGATGGGGGCTTGGAAGATCCCGGGGCTGCGCACTGCTCCTGTGGGGGTCCATCCTGGTTGCTGCCCTCCAGGGAGTGCTGGTCCCCGAGAGCTCCGAGTGCCTGGAAGGCTCGGGAGAGATGGCGTGGCTGGGGCTGGAGGGGTCCGTGCTGTCCTGGCTGTCTGTCTGTCTGTCTCCCTTTGGTTCCCACTGCCGGTGTGTCCCTTCCTTGGGTGCTGTCCAACTCTCCTCCAGTTAAAAATAAAGGCATGTTTTTTTGGGATAAACTGTCGGAGATGCTTGTTTTTCAGTGAGCATCCTTCTTCCCCAGGAAAGCTGGACCAGGCAGTGGGTGGCTCCGTGTCCCGTGGGCACGTGGGATGGGACGGTGGGAGCACAGGAGAGGTGTCCTCACCTCGTGTCATGCTTTTCCCAATCCATAGGTTACCATGGAAACACAAAAGTACTAAGAGTTTTTGCTGCATGGCCTGCTGGTCCATGGTGCTTTGCCAGGGTGGCCTGGGATCACCATCCATCCATGCTGGGATGGTGTGGGGGAATTTATAACCACTCCCCACCTCCGTGCTTATTCCATGCCTTTAAATTCCTTTTTTCCTTTCTTTTTTTGCTGGGAGCAGCTTGGCAGATGCTTGCTGCCACTCTGTGGATTGACATGACTTAAATCTGGAAATGCTGGAGCCGTGGAGGCCGTGGGGGGAGATGAGAATGGATGGATGGAGGTACAGGGATGAACTTCCCTGAGTTTCCCGCCTGGCAGGAGGGTCGGTCCCGATGGATGCTGCTGGCATCTCCCAGGGGACATGGTGAAAGTGGGAGGCAAAACCCTGCTCCGGGTCGCAGGTGGACAGGGAAACTCCATGAGGCTCGGGCCTGAGCTGCCTCTGCAGCATCCTGGGATGGGGCTTTCCCAGAACGCGGGGTGGGGAAGGGAGTGGGAGAGGGGGAATGGGCCGTGGGGCTTTCAAATCCTTTGTGCAGCGATAATCGCAGCCGGGGGTGCTGTGGGTGCGTCCTCCAACATCAAACAGGGGCTTTTCCAGTCCCTTCTTCCAGGTATGGGGAGCTGAATCCAGCCGGGATTTTCTCCCCAGCTTCAGGGCGTGGCGGGGCGGGCGATGCCCTGAACCGACCCCGGGGGAGCGGAGGTTGATCCCAGCGGGCGCCGAGTCTCTCCCTGCCGGACAGGGATGCTGCAGTGCGGGATCCAGGGGGGATGTTGTGCTGAGGGGTCCGTGTTGGGGCACCTGGGGGATGCTGCACGGGCTCTGAGGGTGCTGTGGTGCGACAGGGATGTTGTGGGGGTCTGAGGGTGCTGCAGTGGCTTTGACGATCCTGTGGGAGCTCCGAGAGTGCTGTGATGCGACAGGGATGTTGCAGGGGGCTCTGAGGGTGCTGTGGGGGCTCGGAGGATGCTGCGATGGGATGGGGATGCCAGTGGGAGGGGACTCTGAGGATGCTGTGGGGGACCAGGGATGCTGCAGGAACAGGGATATTGCAAGACTCTGGGGGTGCTGTGGGGGGGCTCTGAGGATGCTGTGGTGGGACAGGGACACTCTGAGGGTGCTCTGAAGGTCCTGTGGTGGGACAGGGACACTCAGAGGGTGCTCTGAAGGTCCTGTGGTGGGACAGGGATGCTGCAGGCTCTGAGGATGCTGCAGGAGCGGGGATGCTGTGGGGACCAGCAGGACCCTCTGGCATCGCTCGCTCCATGAGCCCTACGAGGAGGACACAGGGCCTGGCTCGGGGTTCAGACCTTCCTGCTTTTGGCAGCTGCTCTGGTTTGGGCTGTGGATCTGGGAGGGCTGTGGGGAGCTTGAACTCATTCCAGAGGCACCACGGGCGCGGGGGCAGCCGGCTGTGCTCTGTTTTGCTCCGCATTCCCCGAACGCTTCACTAAACAAGGTTTCATCTCCTCGGGGATTATTCGCCGTGTTTGCCTGAGATAAGTTTTGCATCAGGCCCAGCTTGTGCGTACAAGCCTGGGAAAAGATCATAAAGCTGTCAAAAAATATTATTTTAAAAAAGCTGGTATGTAAAGGCAAACATTGTGGGCAGAGCGGATTTTCCCAGTGTCTTCATTGGTGGAAGGGGCACAGGGCATGTGATTGGGTGTTTTGGCACCCAAGGATGAAGCTGGGGGCTGAATTTGGTGCTAAAATCAGGTCCTGCTGCCCAGCAGTTTCCCAGCTCTGTGCAAACAGGGATACTCTGGCCCCCCAGGAGCACCCCCAGCCTCCAGCTGTGGCGGTGGATTTCCCCTCGGGGCTTTTGTGGCCAGTTTTGCTAAGAACAAAACCCCCCAGGAAGCACAAACTGCTTTTTACCTTCCCCTAATTTTACTTCTTCCAAGCGATTGTAACATGTAAAGGGGTGAGACCCCCGGTGCCTCCTCCCTGTGTGCTCCCACCCTTTCATCTTCCCGAACAGGAGGGGCTTGTTGGGCCAGAAGTACGGATGCAGGAGGAGGGCCAGGGTGGGAGTTGGGATGGGGGGGTTGCTCTCCCTTCCTGGATCCCCCAGGTGATGGTGGGGCACAGTTATCCACGTTTTATGAAGGAGAAGCAGGTCAGAGCGAGAGAGGTGCTTTCCAGGGGACACCTCACCTGTCCCCATCCCTCTGCTGTCAAATGGACACAATTTTCTTTTTCTGGTGTCCTGTTCCGTTGCTTTGAGTGTGGTTTAATTGTCCTTAATTGCCTTTTAATTGCCCTTCCTACCCTTTTTAATTAATTGCTCTCCTGCCCTTTTAACTTCAGGAGCCTGTGACCGGGAAGGGAAGAGCCTGGCTCTTTTGGGACCATCTTTGGTCCCGTTTCTCCTCATTCTTGATACATTTTTGCCCCCAAACCTCGTGGTCTTGACTGTCCCTTGGCTGGCTGAGGCCGTGGTGGTTGGCAGGTGTCGGGTTCGTTAGCGGCACTTCCTTGGGCAGGGAGGGGATGAGGTGCTGACTAATCCCGGAGACTTTGATGGGCAGGCTCTGATGAAAAGACTGTTTGGATGGCCCAGGCCGGGCGTGCACCTTTCCCCTTGGCTGGCATTTAACACACGGAGCTCTTCCTGGTCAGAGCCGGGGGGAGGAGCTCCGTTACCGGGTGGCAGAGCCTGGCTTAGGGCAGGATTCACCCCGGCAGCAAAGCCTCCCCTCTACCCCAAAGCTTCTCCCACCCGGTAAGTTCATTTTCCGTCCTTGCTGTGTCCTGGCGGGATGGGATGAGCCGATCCTGGGATGGGTCCAACCAGGGCTCTTTGCTCCTTATTCCAGGAGCGAGAGGTTTCGAAGGAGGACCAAAGTGGCCCCGCTTCCCTGGGCAGCGTTTGCGTGGGTGCTAAGCTCGCGGCACCTCCTTTCCCTGGGCCGGGATGGGTGAATCCAAGGCACTGGAGGTTCCCCAAGTACGTGATGCTCTTTGGTTTGGTCCTGCTCGGCTGCTCCTGTCCTTTCTGCCTGGCTTTGTGGCGGCACGTTGGGCTTCGTACCTGCTGGTGCCAGGTGGATGCTTAAGCTGGGCTTAAAGTCTCTCCCCATGGGATTTCATGGTTGAAACCCCACTGGGGGCTTGTTTTTCCTCTCTAATTCCTTTTTTTTTTTCCTTTGGCCTTTGACCTGTAGGGCTGAAGCTCCTTGGGAAGGTGGCTGCCTGCCTGGCTTTGATAAGCTCTCTAAACCAACCTTTTGGCAGCAAAGAAATGTGAATTTAAATAAATGAATCCCTTGGGGAACCCTTGCACCTGCTCGTCTGCAGATGCAGATGGGCAAGCAGGGGGTGGTGCCTCTTGGATGGGGTTTTGGGGTCGGCTGCAGTGGGTTTTGCCCTGATCCAATGCCGTTCCCTGTTTTCCTGCTGCAGGTGACCAGCCGCGATGAGAGCTGCGGCCCTCGCCTGATCCCTTTCCTGCTGATAAAAATGATCAACAAGTCTCGTGAGTCCCACGGCGGGGGTCCCATCTCCATCTGTCCAAGCAGGGAGGGGAGCCTGGGGAATTTGCATTTGGAAATCTGGGGGTTGGATGCTGCTTTGCTGTGCTTCCAGCTGAGTGAGGGAGTACTGGGGTATCACGAGAGAAAGTCGCGGCGGGGAGGGTGGTTTTGGGGACCTTGATCTCTGGGCTTGGGCACCTGGAACCCCTTGGACTTTGTGGCACAAAAATGGGGTGGAGGCACATGGAAAAAGGGATGTTTGCCTGGGCTTTTAAGCACAGCATGCAGGAGGAAACGGAAATGTCACGGTGACTTTTAAACCTGGGACAAAACCACCTGGCTCATCTCAGAGCTCCTCCCCTCTGGGGCGTGGTGCCAGCCAACCCTGCTCCCCGAGGAGAGGGCTCTGCCATCCTGGCTCCAGCCGAGGATGCTGGGGGACCCCACATCCAGCTATCCAAACCCCATGGTTGATGGTGGTTTTTCTCTCCCCCTCCCCTCTGACCATGCAGGAGGGAAGATCCTCGGGGTGCTGGCGCTGTTTCTGGTGATGGTTTGGTACTCGATCTACCGGGAAGACAGGTACATACAGCTGTGAGTGCTTCTTACTCAAGTTTAAAGGACCTCCTGCCCTTTCCTTCCCTCCCGGGAGGCTCCTTCCCGCCCATCCCGCACGGGGATGCCAGAGCAGTGTCTGGCTGGATCCCAGGGGACTGGGGAGGTGGCAGCATCCTCGGCTGCTGCTGGAGAATGGGGGACACAAACGAGATTCCCCCTCGGCTCGTGGTGATGGTTGGGCTCTGTGGGTTTTTTTGCAAATGCTGGTGCTTTTCTGAGCCCGGGAGGATGGGAAAACCCCGCTCTCTTCCCAGGGCCAGCGATGCTGGTGGAGATGGGGAAAGCGGAGCGTGAGGTTCATGAACAGAGCAAGAGAGACCTCTTCTGATGCAAGGCTGCAAGCCCAGCAGATAAATACCCAGGCAGTGCTGGCCTTAAATCCGGCTGGAAATCTCTCTCTCACAGCTTGAATCCCACAGTGGGGATGCCTGGGGGTGCCGGAGCCCCTTTTGCCAAGGAGGGGCGTGCAGAGGAACAGGCATCATTTGATTTAATTAACCTCTTCCTTGACAGCTTTTATTTCCCTGTGCAAGAAAACAACAAGACAACGTGTCCCCTGGGGGAGGTGGAAAAGAAAGCGGCGCAGCTCATCGGGAAGTGAGTTCTGGGGCTGGGAGCAGGGAGTGGGGGGGATGCAGGGCCAGGACCCCGCTCCCTGTGCCATCCCTGATCCCAGTCTCACTGGCCCTTTGCTCCTTGGCAGCTACACGAGGGACCACCCACTGTTCTTGCAGCTGAAGGACTATTTCTGGGTGAAGACGCCGTCGCTCTACGAGCTGCCCTATGGCACCAAGGGAAGCGGTAAGCCTGGCAGTGTTCTGTGGGGTCTGTCTGTCCTTCCTGCTGCTGCTCCTGGGGTTTCAACTTCCTTTTTCCTAAAGACAGCTGCAGGTTCATTTTGCTGGGGACTATTCCCAAGCTATTTTCTTGGTTTTTAGACCCTGCAGTGCGTATCTCCTCACCCTGGGTGCACACGGTGCCCCTAGAAGAGTTTAGGGTGGGCCAGATTTTACTAAGCCCCAGCGACGGATTATCTACCTGAAACTAGGATTAACGGCAGGAGCAAACTCGGCAGGGATGGGGCAGCGCCCAGGGTGTAGTGCCAGGCAGGAGCTGCCTTCCTCGCCTTCCTCGCCTTCCTCGCCTTCCTCGCCTTCCTCACCTTGTCCTTGCCCTTGCTTTGCAGAAGACGTCCTCCTGCGCCTGCTGTCCATCACCCACTACTCCCTGCCCGAGAGCATCCAGAGGTAACACCGGGGTGGGTTTAGGGGCTTTTCTTTCTTTTTCTTCATCACTGGTCTCTTGGGGGCTGGTTGGAATTTGTCTGTTGTGGGCCCAGGATTTGGCAAAATGAACCTCTGCAACCCCAGGGGTGGTGGATGGAGCGTGGGAAGGTTTGGAGACTGGACAACACGGGGGTTCAAATCACCCCAGTTTTGGAAGAGCTCTGGTTGAAATGGGGTTTTCTCTCACAGCCTCAAGTGCCGGAGGTGTGCGGTGGTGGGCAACGGCCACCGGCTCCGCAACAGCTCCATGGGGGACACCATCAACACCTACGACGTCGTGATCAGGTACAGCCCTGGGCCCGGCCCACCGCTCCCCCCCAGTGCCACCCGCAGCTGGGGCTGACCCCTGTGATGTCCCAAAGGCTGAACAACGCCCCGGTCCATGGTTATGAGCAGGACGTGGGCTCCAAGACCACCATGCGCCTCTTCTACCCGGAGTCGGCCCACTTCGACCCCCGGACCGAGAACAACCCCGACACGCTGCTGGTGCTCGTGCCCTTCAAGCCCATGGACTTCCAGTGGATGGAGGCCATCCTCAACGACAAGAAGAGGGTGAGCATGGTGGGGAACCGGGTCCAACCCCTCTCTGGCTGCTCCAGACTCCAACTGTCCTGCCACCCCACGCCTGGGGACATCTGGCCTCTTGCAGGTTCGGAAAGGGTTTTGGAAACAGCCCCCATTGATCTGGGACGCCAACCCGGAGCAAGTGCGCATCCTCAACCCCTACTACATGGAAGTAACTGCTGCTAAACTGCTCAACCTCCCCATGAAGCAACCACGGAAGGTCAAACAGGTAAGGGGTGGGGGTGGCCGGTCCCCCTGCACCCCCTGAGGGGGGACAGCCTGTCCCCGTGCAGCTCCCTGAAGGCTGTGGCTCTCTGTCCCCCAGAAGCCCACCACGGGGCTGCTGGCCATCACCTTGGCGCTGCACTTCTGTGACCTGGTGCACATCGCGGGCTTTGGCTACCCCGATTCGGCCAACAGGAAGCAAACCATCCACTACTACGAACAGATCACGCTCAAATCCATGGCCGTAAGTGTCTGCCCCACAGTTTTGTCCGTGTTCCCTCCATTTTTCCCCCAGGCTGGGGGGTGGCAGCCCAGGACAGCAGTGCCAGGATGCTGAATGGCGTGGGAGGCTCTTCCCTCTCGCTCCACTCCTGTGATGGATGTTGAAGTCCACCTTGGGATGGTCATCATCCAACCTCTCTCGGTAGCCGAATGTCTTTGGGGGCACGGAGAGTTGGATCCATCCCCAGTTTATGTGTGAGGAGAGGGGCTCATGGACAGGGGGATAGGGCGGGGAGGGTTCCATCCCTGCTTTCGGGGGGCTGAAGTCCCCGCTGGTGGGGTGGGCAGGGTGGGAGGGCTGAAAGCAAAGCGCGTGGCCCCTCCTCGCCAGACTCTGGCCTCACCCCCTGCTCTCTGTCCCGCAGGCGTCGGAGCACAACGTGTCACACGAGGCCGTGGCCATCAAGCGGATGCTGGAGCTGGGACTCGTCAAGAACCTCACCTACTTCTGAGGGCGGCGGGGCTGCGCAGGGACACCGCCCCCGGGGCGAGGAGGCAGCGTCCCCTGCAGTGAGGGGACACTGCGCTGGCGTGGCCAGAGTGACCGAGGGCAGAGCATCCGCCGCCACCATGCCCTGGGACTCTCGGAGCATGGCCGGGGCTGGGGGGCCGCGCTGGACCGCGGGTCCCCGGGGTGGGGCAGCTCTTGGGGGGCGCAGGGAGCCCGGCGGGGCCGTGCCCCGGCGCCTTTTCTACTGACGCACTGAAGCTACCAAGGACTTGCAGGGGATTTTTGGGGTAGGGGGTTCCTCCCTCCCAGCGGGCCTGAGGGGGTGAGTCAGGGCAGGAGCCCTTGCCCTGGACATTCTCTTTCCCTTAATTCCCTCATACACTGACGAGGGCCCTGCTGAGGGGCTGATTTTGGGGGTCCTGGCCCCTCTGCCACCAGGGAATGGGAGCCTTTGGAGGCTAATGTTGCCTCCTCCCTGCCCTGGACCTCCCCCCAAATATTTAATTCCACCCCTTTTTTTTTAATTTCCTTTTTACTTGGCGGCCCTGTCCTGTGCCTTAGCGCTGGCGTAGGGACTCGTCCCCGCAGCCCCCCTGGGCGGGGGCACCCTGGGGTGCTTGGCTTCGGGGTCTGCCAGGGCCCTTTGGCGGTGCAGATTAATTTAATTAATTTAAATGCTTATTTATGGTGGAGCCTTCACCCAGGGCCCGCGTGCCACCGGTGTCAGGGACAAGGGGCCTTGGGTGGGCCGGCGTGTGCTTGGCTCCAGGGGGTGGGCATTTGGGATGTCCCCCCACCACGGAGGGGTTGACTGGTGCCTTCTCCCTGCTGGTGTAGGGTCCCCTCTGCCCCCGTGGGGCTGCAGATGTTGGGGGGACCCATGGATGGGGGTGCTGGGGCTGATGCTGGCACCCAATAAAGTCCTGGTGAGGCTGGGATAGGCTGGGCCCTCCTGAGGCGTGATGGGGGGTGGGTGTGAGGGAGTTTTGGCGCTGTGAGATGCAGGCAGGGTGGCCTGTCCCCACGCCCTCGTGTCCCCACATCCCCTTACCTGTTGTGACGCCCCATCTCCTGGCTCCCACGCTGGGGTTGTGGGGTCCCAGCTGCCCCGTGCCTCAGTTTCCCTCCTCCACCACCGGCCATTTCTGCCCCCACGGGGCCTTCCCCAGGAGGCCGTGGCACACCCGGGCTCCGGGCCAGGCCTGTGCCGGGGCAGGGCGTCAGGGAAGCCGATGTCCCAGGCGTGCCACGAGAAACACCTCTTGTATTGACCGCGGTGCCGCGATACAGCGTGGAGAGGCCCTTCCCGGGGGGTCCCTGTCCCACCGATGTCCCCCCCCATCCTGTCCCACGTGGCGGGACCCCCCCGACNCCCGGGGCTCAGCGCGTCCTCGGCGGGGTTGTGCTTAGCATGTACCAGGGAGGGGGGGATGCTCGGCCGGTCCCCCCGCCCCGC
>VZTD01002630.1:1106336-1127496 GCA_013397725.1 Rhagologus leucostigma
CGCCGCTGCCGGCGGGCGCGACTGTCCGAGCGCGGAGCCACGGCGCCCACGCCGAGGGTCCCGAGCGTGCCCGGAGGGGCTCAAACGTGCGTCTGCATCCGCCTCTGCAGGGGCCGGCTGGGGTCTGAGTTTTGGGAAGACGACTGGGAGTGGTGGGAGGAGGAGGCGGAGGCCTTGCTGGCCTTGTCGAACTGCACGTAGCCGTCCTGCTTGCCGCTGCTGCTGATGCTGCTGTCGCACTGGGTGTCGAGGAAGGAGCTGCTGTCGCTCATGGAGCCGCGCTGGAACTCGCGCTCGCACAGCTCGATGGAGCTGCTGCCCATGCCCAGCACGAAGCGCTGGCTGTAGTCGTAGAGGCGGCTCTGCCCGCTCAGGGTGCTGTAGATGTTGGTGAAGGACATGCCCGTGGGCACCCGCTGCTTGCCGGCCGGCCGCAGGTCAGCCGGGCAGCCCGACAGCGAGATGGTGGGGGTGGAGTGGTGCTCCTTGAAGGTGTTCACGCTGTAGTAGCCGTTGGTGGGGTCCTGGGGAGCGGGAGAAGGGCGGCAGGTTGGTGGTGACCTCCCTGAGTACCGTGGCACTTGGGGTGCCCACCCTGCCCATCCACCCGGGACATGGGAGACTCAGCAGGATCATGGAATATCCTGAGCTGGAAGGGACCCACCGGGATCACCCAGTCCAGCTCCTGGCCCTGCACAGACACCCCAACAATCCCACTCTGGGCATCCCTGGCAGCGGTGTCCAAACGCTCCTGGAGCTCTGGCAGCCTCGGGGCCGTGCCCATTCCCTGGGGAGCCTGGGCAGTGCCCAGCACCCTCTGGGGGAAGAACCTTTCCCTGACATCCATCCCAACCCCCCTAACACAGCTCCAGCCATTCCCTGGGTGCTGTCCCTGTCACAGAGAGCAGAGATCAGAGCTGTCCCTCAGGAAGAAGCTGCAGACCCTGATGAGTCTCCCCTCGGTCTCCTCCAGGCTGAACAAGCCAAGTCACCTCAGATGCTCCTTGCATGGCCCCTCCAGACCCTTCCCCCTTTTCATAGCCCCCCTTTGGAGGACACCCTCAACCACCAAACTGTCCAGCAACGTCCTCTTGTGCCACCAAAGCATTCCACTCTGTTCAGCCCCCTCCAGGCCGGGACACAAGTGCCCCTTGCACCCCACTGTCCCGGCACCACACCTTTGTGTCATCCCCCCAAAGCTGCTGGGGCCAGAAAACAGTGCCAGCATACCAGAGCCTCTGTCCCTGCACAGGGACAGCCCTCTGGGACAGGCCACCACCACTGGGGACATGGCCCGAGGACAGACAGCCCGGCAGCAGCAATGCTGGGTGAGGCGTGAGCTGGTTCTGCCCGGTGGTGGGCACGGGGAGGGGTTCCCAGCACCCCGGGGTGCAGCCCCTCTGCCAGGAGTGACCGGGGGGGCTCTGACCCCATCTCTTCGTGGGGCTGGGAACAGAGGCGGGCTCCAGCATCCATCTCACCTTCAGGTTTTGAAACTCCTTCTCCTCCTCCTTGAGCACCTCGAGCTGCTTCAGCACCGAGTCCTGCTGGAACTCCCCCCGGTCCATCTAGGAAAGGACGCAGACAGGGGTCAGCATCCCAGGCACCGCCTGTCCCCCGGCTGTCCCATCATCCCCAGGCCGTGTGGGGTGAGCCCCACATCCCTCGTCAGCCCCACGGCACGGGGAAGTTGCCACCAGCCGGATGCAAGGACTTGCCCAGGGGTGCTCAGCGGTGTCCGAGGGCGGGGGAGCCGGGCAGACGCCCCAAAGCCACGCCATTCCCTGGGTTACAGACTGTTTTTCCCTGTTCAGGACAGAAAAGGCCGGGCTGATGCAGAAAACGAATTATTTACCGCGGCGAGGGCTGGGGCTGCACCCGCCTGCCCAAAGCAACACCCCCAAATTCTCCTTTTTTTTTTTTTCCCCTTCTTTTCATCCTTTCCTCCTCAGCTGAACTTGGCCGCCTCATTAGTTTTCCTTTGAAGGCTGGCTGTGATCGGGGGGAGGCGGGGAGGAGGGGCAAGGTGCACATTAATTACACCACGGCTTTAATTACCCTTCCTTCAGCACGC
Source organism: Rhagologus leucostigma (assembly GCA_013397725.1). NCBI lineage: Eukaryota > Metazoa > Chordata > Aves > Passeriformes > Rhagologus > Rhagologus leucostigma. The sequence continues at coordinate 1,108,411 of VZTD01002630.1, forward strand.
GGGGCTGTGCAGGAAGCAGCATAATTATCAACCAATTTCTCAGTCGCCTTTTTTTAGCTTCTCCCGTATTCACCGGACGCCTCCAGCCCGGCTTCTCTGGGATAACAGCCCCACATCAGCCCCAAAATCCCCTTTTATTGCCCAAATTCTCTCCTCTTTAAGATAGTAAGTGGCTGTGGAAATTCACCCCGCGGCACTTGCTGTTCATCTCCCGAAAGCCTTTGATGTGGCTGTTAAAGGCAATAAATTAAAGTACCTGAGTTTTCCTAGGGAAAAGAAAGCCTGGATCAGCCATTGATTTACCAGGATAAATACAAGTGTCGCCGAGGATTAAACGAGTGCAGCTAAAATGGGATGTGGAGGAGTTTTTTTTTCTCTGCCAGCCCCAGCGAGCCCCTCGATCCTCTAAAGCGTCTCTGACAGGCAGAGGCTGGGGGTGTTGACCCTACCGAAAGGGTTTAACAGGTCCTAGCTCGGAAAGAAAAGGAAAAACCATTTCTCCTTGGATTTGGCCTTTTTTTTGTTGGCGTGGATGATCCAGGTGGGCGGCGCCTGACCCAGACACGGAAAGGGGAGAAGGGAGGTGCGAACCAAGGGGACAGTCCCGCTGTCACCAAACCTCCCTGGAATTCATGTCGGGTTTGACGGGGTGTTTTAAGCCATTTCATGTTGCCTCTTGAAGTGACGGTGGGAATGATCCTGGCACTGGGATGCTCCTCGAGCCCCGTGGGGACCCTGCCTGTCCCAGGATGCTCGGAGTTCGGCTGCACCCCGCGGATTTGGGGACTGCAGGGAGTCCCCGCGTGGGGTCCACAAAGCGCCATCACGTCACTGAACCTCCAATTCCCCATTAACGTCACCTTTATTAAAGTCTTACACCGTGGGATCCTCGTTAGTGTGACTGCCGCTTTGTCATCACCGGAAAGGGAGAGAAATTAAGTTCACTCCATCACCAATATTAATGGGGATTACGAAGGGGGAGAGGGAAATACACGGAAAAAAGGACCAGAGATGTCTGAGTGCCCTGGCGTGGGATGCCCCAGTGTCATCCCTGGACTTTTTTCCAGAGCCATGGCTTTCTCCAGCCAGGTGACAGCACCAATATGCTGCGGGCCTCGGCCGTGCGGATGGCTGGGGATGCACCTCGTGCCCGCCACTCCCCTCCTGCCAGCGCCGTTCCCATCCTGGGAACCTCACGCCAGGACTTAATCCTGCTTGGCACTGCCAGGCGCCAGCAGCCTTCGCCATCCCCAGAGCAGTGGGGCATCGCAGCCGGGGTGTAAAGCCCTGCCCATCCCGAACCCCGCCGGTCCCTCCCGGATCAGCGGGGCTGAGGGATGTGACAGACGGCATCCCTGCATCCCTGACTGCCGCTGCCTCGGCTTCTCCCCCTGCGAATGGCAGGGACCCCCTCACGATGCTGAAGCGTCACCTCGGCTTCGCCGCGCAGCTCCCACCGCGCAGGGAGCGCATCCCTGCGGAGCAAAGTGACTTCTGGGGGTCACTCAGCGCAGGGAAACACCGGGTGGAAGCAGCAGCAGCAGTGCCGTGCCTCCCGCTCCGCTCTGGAAACGTGGAACTCTCCCGCATTTCACGCCACCAAATGAGCGCCTGAGGTGGAGAATCCGACAGGATATTAAATCCTTGGCTTCCATTAGTGGACACAATATGTTTTCTAAAACGCTGCTGCAGGCCCCTGAGTATCCTTCAGACCTGGCGGGCTCCAAGCGCCTCCCCGCACCTCGCTCCAGGTTTAATTACGATATTTCCGGCTGGTTGGGTAATTGGATGCCACCCGGCAGCACTCGTGCGGGCCAGACGTTACCAGCGTGGGGGATGTTGACGCCGATTCTCGAACAGCGACTTCCTCTGCTCCCAGGGAGGGAACACGCCCGTGAATAAAGAACCCCTCTGGGAATTCCCAGCTGGATGAAGGTTTATCACCTTCAAACACCGGCTCTGGCCTCTGTCGCTCAGTGATGTGAGCTCCCACTGGGGTGAGTGTGGCTGCCCACCACAGGAGAAGCTGCGGCTTCTCCTTTCTTGTCCCACGTCTCCCCAAAATGTTCCTTTCGGATGGGCTGGTGCCGCTGGAAGGGGTCAGCTGTGTGGGAGGGATGTTCCCGGGCGTCCCGGCCGAGGCTGGATGCTGTGGAGACACAGCCTGGCTCCAGTTCAGGCCCGGCTCTGCCAGCTCGGGGTTGCTGGTGCTTCCCAGGGTGGCCGTGGCCGTGGCAGTGGCCACGGGGCACGTGGATCGTGTCCCAGCCGGTGGGAGGAAGGCAGAGAAAGGGGTGCTGTGTCCACTGGGCTGCAGGTGGGAATGAGCCTCGCCCAGAACGGAAATTCTGCTTCTTTGATTTTCCCTCTTCCACAGGGATCTGAGCTGAGCGCTTGTCTGGAAAAGGTGTCTGGTGCTGATCACCTGTGAACAAACTGGGAACAGCCCTTGGAGCAGAGGGATGGGTTTAACGAGACAGGAGAAGATAAACCTATCACTGCCTGGATTATTTTGGCTGTTCCACTCCAAGTATGAACTAAAGGTGATGCCTGGATCTGCCCGGCCACACTGGATCCCCTCCGATGGGATGATCCAGAGGTGGAGATCTCTGGGATGCCCCTGCCTGCCTGTCACTTTGGGATCATCTCTGACTGCTCATTGCGGTGGGGATGGCTCCTTTGGGATTATCAGCCCCATTTCACAGGTGGGGAGGCATCAGCCAGGAATAAACCCAGCCATGGTGAGGGAGGAGGCTGTGCCACGCCAGAGCTGATGATGCTCCTCATCTCTGTCCTCACGGCCCGGAGCTGCCGTGCCCATGCAATGCATCCCGCAGGAGGGAGAATGGGACTGTCGTGGTTTATTTTCCCCAGGATCAGACCCTTCACCAGGCTCTTTTGCCTCCAGCCCCTGAAGCTGGCAGCCTTTTCCCTGCCCACGGGCACTGCCTGGCAGAACAGCTCTCGGAGCAGGGGGTGGGCACGGCGCTGAGGCAATGTGAACATATGCAAATCAGCCAGCATGATGCGTATCCTAAGGTGTTAATGAATTTATAGATGCATGAATAATGATTTGTGAACAGCACGGTGAGCTGCCGAGGTCACAGATGGCTGGAGAATGACAAAACAGAGTTTGAGGGGACGGAGAGTCACGCTGGCGCTCTGGGCCAGGAACGCTCCAGCAGAGCAGGACACGGTGGGAAACTGAGGAGCAAAGGCACAGCCACGCTGCTGAGGATCCTGAAATTCAGCAGGAGCAGGTCAGGCTGTGCTGGACTCAGGGGCGCAGCCGAGAGGCCGGGACGGGGTTAGGATGGAGAGCAGCGAGGAGCTGTTTGCCAGCGTGGCTGCTCCTCGTTAACATCCCCGTTAATGATCCCGAGCCCCGGCACGGCAAGGACAGTCACAGCTGCTACTGAACTGCAAGGTGTGATGGACACTGCTGAGGGCGAGGAGATCAGCCCAAAGGATGGAGATCTCACAGGATGCCCGGAGAAGGCAAACGGGGAAGCAGAGGGAGTAAGGCTGGCGCTGGGAGGAGGGAGAGCTGGAAAATCTCGGGGTGAGCATAGGGAGGTGCTGGGCATTGCCCTCCTCCTCCTGCCAGTGAGGTCTCATTGCTGCTCATCAGCAAGAGGAAGTTTTTAACTTGATCCTTCACTTCACTGACAAAGTTGGAACATTTTATCAGGAATCTGTTTGGCTTCCGAGGCTGGGTGTCCGACGGCCGGAGGAGGATGCCCACACCGGCTGTTGGACACAGCAAGGAGGTGGATGAGGGAGAGATGGGGTCCCTGCGGACTCTGAGGAGAGAAGGAACTGGGGAGTATTTCCTGGGAACGTGCTTGCTGAGGGCAGATGAGGGTGGGGAGGCTCCGATCCAGGCAGGGGAGGGGGCTTTGGCACCTTCTCCCTGCAGGTAGGATGTCCCAGCCGGTGCCAAACCCTCGCAGCATCAGGGTCAGAGATCATGGACCGTCTCTTCCAGCTCCTGAATGGCGCTGATCCAATGATGTCATTTCCAACTGCTGTAGTTTCAGGAAAAATGTCTGGATTTGGCCAGGAGAGGGGGAAAATCACCCTCTTCCAGTCCAGCCGGGCTGCGAGTCTCTGTTGTGTCATATCCAAAAGTGATCAGCTTTTTCCCTGTTTGCACTTAAACAGTTTCTTTGTGCCGTGACCAAACCACCTCTCCCCAGTCTGGCTGATAACCGCAGGAGCTCCACAACCTCTCCCTTCAAGGCATTTTTTTCCCAGCTCTCAAACAAATGTCATTTTTTTCTGCACCATTTCCACCCTGCCAGGATCCTCATTGCAACGTGCCCGGCACAGCTCCGCTCCCAGCCTCACCAAGGTCACGCTGGTGTGAAATCACCCTCTGGCTCCTGCAAATATAATCTAAGAAAGCCCCTGGGATGGCTTCCAAGATCCTGTCCCACAACCATCCTCTTCCTTGTTCACTCACAGTGGTAAATGTTCTCTTCTGCTGAGGCTTCGTGTGTGCTTCCAGCCCAGTGGTTACGGTCTGGAGTGGGATTTGGGAGGATCCCAGATGCCCCCGTGGGAGCCAGATCTGGCCTCGGCACTGCTGATCACCCAGATGACGTACAGGGTCCCATGGAGAGGAAGCTTCTCATTCCCCTTCATCCCCAGCAGATTGCTCCACACCCAATCCCAGCCTCCTCTGTCCTTCCAGCCTTGCAAATCCCACCGTGCACTTGCAGATTCCTCAGGGCAAAGCCCTACTGGGAACAAAAGGTCCTGCACAGAAACCTCAGCGGTGCTGGGATGAGCTGCCAGATCTCCACCTCCTCCTGCCTCATTGTTTGGAGGCTCCCTGGCTGTCTAAATGCTTTGGCAATCCTGACAGTTCCAGCAAGCAATTCCACCCAGCCCACGATGCTCAGCCTTGCCTTCGCACCAGGCATTCATGGAACAACTTCTGCAGGCAGGACATACAAGTGCTGCCCGAAAAATGGAGAGTTAGAGAAGGGAAAAACCACCCAGCAGCCTAGAAAGCAGCCACTGGCTTCTTCAACCCCTTCTCCCTTTCCCACCCGCTCTCTTTTCTCCTTTTTTACAGCCACTCGCCTTCCTTTGCCATTTTTCAGCTTCTGTTTGTCACCAGCAGGTGAAAGCGAAGGCAGGCTGGGGCTGGGACAGAGAGCAGTGAGCACGGCAGGCTGCTGGTGAGCACGCACCGGCCCACGGGCGCACGCTGAGTTTCCTGGGATCTCAGCCACCCCCCTCTCTCCCTGCCCGTGTGTGTCGGTCCCCTCGGGTGAAGGCAGTGGCCTCGGGCAGGTGACACCTCCCCGGCTGTTACAGACCCAGGTGCAGGCCGGCGTTCGGGTGTGCATCCGGCCCGCGCACGCACCTTGGTGCTGCCCAGGGAAGGCTCTGGGCGCAGCCCTCGCTGGTTTATGAGCTCGTTACCACCTCGTGCTCGCCCCTCGCGTGTCTCCCTGCCCTCCGCAGCTTTCCAGGTGTGACGTGACAAATTTGCTTTGCAATTAGCCCGGGGGGGCAGCAGGGCCAGGGCAGTAAACCCCGCCCAGCTCTTCCGCCTCATTAGCCAAGTTTCACTCGAGGAGCTTTTATGGCAGGAGGATGCGGATCTCGAGAACAGGATCTTTGGAAGAGCATCTTTACCTTGAGTGGTTATTACGGGGCTGAGTGACGCGTGCCTGGGCTCGTTACCATCAAACTTTTGCCCGGAGCAATCGCTCAGGGCGGGGAAGGAATTCCTTACCATCAGCTGCTTGATGGTCGGGTGCTCCTCTGCTTCCCTGCCCGAGGCCGGCTCCTTGTGCACGATCTCCACACGGATATCGTTCTTGGCAGAAACCACACCCTTGAGATCTGGGAAAAGAGGGAGATGGAGAAGGGGGTCAGTCCGAGGCAGTGGTGGAGCTTCTACAGGGACCTGACTGAGGGGGCCTGGCAGCACCAGGGAAAATAAACCCGGCTCAGCAAGCTCACTGGAGAGCTGGAGGAGCGATATTTGCATTGCCGCGAGGTGTGGACAGCTCAGACTCCTACAGGAATTCCTTTGGGAGCTCGGCTGGCCTCTGCCACACTCGGGGTGCTGTTACAGGGGCTGGGCTGTAGCAGAACTGCTCCCACAGGGAGAGGGACCGCTGTCCAGCCTGCTGATCCGTAGGAAATGCTGCTCCTGAGAGATGGAGCAGCTCTGCCCAGGGGCTGGGAACCCCTGAGAAAAGCCTCCCCCAGTCCGGGGTGCAGACAACACATGGAAAAGGCCAAGCAATGGGCACAGACGTAGCCAGGGACGGTTTTATCATCGCCCAGCAGCCTGGAGACAACAATGAGAGAAGAGAGAAACACTCCTGGAGAGACTCCCTGCCTTCCCTGAAGGTGTCAGGCGTGCTTTGAACAAGTCATTTTAGCAGAATTAAACCACAGGCGTGGAGCAGCGGGAGCAGAACGGCGGCGCAAAGCCGAGATGAAAAGCAGAGATGGAGGCAAATCTGAGCAGCGAGCCCTCAACAGCTTTGAAGCCAGCCCCCAGCCACGGATCTGGCTCTCACCTCCCAGGATGGCTGTGCCAGTCCTCCCGGCCCCAAAAACTGCCTTGAACCACCGGTTCGTCAGATCTACCTCCAGCTGACGGATGCAGCCAAGTCAGGATTGCAGGGATCAGCCCAGAAAAGGCTGGACCCCCCGGGAGTTTTATCTCTAAACCAAACCGAATGATGTAACCGACACCAGCTCGAAGCTCCAGCCTCGAATTCATCTCTCCTGGCATCCCCTGTCCTCGATACCCGCAGCCCCCAGACCTCTCCAAGTCTCAGGGCATAAGGCAAAGGCTTTCACTGGGAAGTTACTACGGCTTTTTTTTGGATGTTGTCCTGCTGGGACCACGTTCCTGGTGCTGGAGCCTCTGTCCTTAATCACAAGGAGAAGCTAATCAGTGTCTTGCAGCTCCTCTCCCAGGAGTGTTCCCCCTTAAATAACTCCGGGCCGTTAAGTCACTGAAGATACAACAACAGATGTGCAGTAAAGTAAATTTTTTTCCTTTTCCAGAGCCTCCAGGCTTGCAGTGTCTGCACCTGGTCCTTTTTTTTTTTTTTTTCCTGCATTTTCCCAAAACATGGTCAGGAATTGCCTCCCCCGTTGCTGTTAGTTGTGGTCAGTGGCCGGGTCAGGAGACTCCTTCTCCAGAGTGACTGCTGGGTCACCGTGTCCCCTGCTCACAGCAGCCTGCACCAGGTTGTTGTTGTAAATGATGGCACAGTGCTCCAGTATTTGTCTTGGGAGAGGAATCTGCAGTCATCCCGGCAGGAAATGAGTCCTTCTCCTGATATCCAAGCGCTCTGTCCATCCCATCATTCCTGAGCTGATCTCTGTCATAACTCTGCACTTCTCACAGCACTAGTGGTGATGAAATTCCTTTCCTCGCCTGTTCCTGCCCTCCTGCCACCGGAGACAGCGGCCACAGCATCCGGTTGGCATCAGCACCTCCAAACTGGGGTATAAGCCCATCCACCTGGCACACCCAAGTCCTTCCCTGCAGGGTTCTGCACCGTGAGTGTCACTGGGTCTGGTTCAGCTGCTCCCAGTTCCCCCCAAACCCAAGGAGAGACTGTTTTGGGAGCCTCCAGTAGCTTTTGGAGCCACGTGAAGGGGAACTGAGGGGCCTCAGTGCCACCAGCACCCCATGCATGGATCTCAGGCGGGGGAATCCCACCTGCATCCTGGATTTGCTGCTGTCCCCAGCTGGGTCCTGCTCTTCCCTTCCCATTAGGTTTTGGGGAGGGAGGGGAGATCAGGGCAGGGGTCCTCGCTGGTCTCTTGGGTGATCTCCTGCTTTTTCTGATCCCAAAGGGAATGGCAAAGGAGCCTTGTAGGGAGCACAGGGACCCCTGCCCTGGCCTGGGGATGCTGCCGACCTCTCCCCAGGGAATCACAGTGCCAGAGGAGCAGCAGAGCAGGGAAGATGGCCAGACCTAGCAGCCTGTGGTGTATCTGAGTCCCAAAAACCTTTTCTAAGCAGGACAGCACTGGAAGCACAGCGGAGGAAAGGGACTTCAAACCTGCCCAGTGCCCTCTTTCCAGAACCTGTCTTCCCAGCCCTGGTGAGGAAAATGCCTCTTCTTCCTGATTTACCAATGGGATAAATCATGCAAGGCATTTGGCTGGGATGGCCTTGTCCCCTCCTGGCTTTCCCCTTGAAGAGCTGCCCATCCTTGCATGCCTCCAGCTTGTGAGGGTCTAAATCCTGGCGTTTTCGCCGCGTCTGGGATCTGTTGTCATGGTATTGCTGTGAAATCGTGTGTCCTGTGAAGAGCCCTGCACCATCTGGTTCCATCAAACGAGAGGGAAATAATGAACCACACGCTCTCTTTTTCTCTGAAGGATGTGGCACGGGAAAAAAACAGCCCATGGACATGGGAACACGGCGTGGCCCCGTCTCCTTCAGGTGTTTGGATTGCCCATTGCTGCCAAATGACCTCCACGACATCAAACTGGCCTGGTCTTGGGTCCTGTCCATCAGCAATCCTTCCCAGAAAAGCAAGATGAATGACTTCCCCCATTTAATTTGTTAATTCTTGCTAATGAAGGCTGTGAGAGTTCAAAAAAAAATGGGATAAAACAGGGAGAGGCATCATTATCACGCTGAAAATTAAACACATTTCTGCAGTGGGGGGCCATGTGTGGCTGTACGGAATCCAGGAGCAGCCTGGTGTCTTTGATGGCTTTGTAAACCATCAAGGGGGGGGAAAAATAAAAGAACAACAACTGGGTTTTCTGGCACGCACGTGGAGAGTTTGGCATCCCGGAATCCGCACCACGCGTCTCGCGAGCCGGGAGCAGCGCCAAGGATCTCCTCCTCTCCCCAGAGGCTTGGAATGCTCTAGACAATCACACTCTTCTCTCTCCTGGTTTGGTGCCTTTTCATGGAGCCAACAATCCTCCTTTAATTTCCTGGTGTCTTTTTAATGAGGCCAGACAATGCCACGCTGTTTCCCCCTCCTCCTCCTCTACCTGTGTCTCTAATGTCACTTTAACTTGTATTCCCACTGCAGCCAGGCTCCAAAACGCGCGAGTCCCATGAAAAACCCCTCTGCTGGCTGTCATTCCTGCTAGGAATACGCACGTCAGGAAAACTGGAATCGAAACAGAAGCAGAACTGTGGAGGGTTTTTAAGCACCGATGTGGCACAGCGAGGATGCTTCTCCCTCCTGGACATCAGGATTTCTCCAAGAGAGGGATTAAGAGGTCCCCTGCACACCTCCTGTGCTGCTAACAGGGATCAGCAGTGACCCTGGCATGTTTTCCATAAACCCTTCCCTCTTCCCGCAGGGCTGCCGTTTGTTGGTAGACCAACATGAGGAGCAGCTTGTGCTGAGAAGTAAATTTAATAAATTAAGTTGTGTCAGTAAATTCAGGCTCTGATTTCTCCCTGCTCCACCCAATTCACCCTCTCCCCAGAGTTCTCCCCCCAGCCCTTCCAAAGGGATGCAGCGTGGCCCAGGGTGACACTTACTCCTCTGGGAGCGGGCGCAGCAGAAGGCGACGATGGTGGCCATCAGCACCAGGAACGCGACGCCGGCCCCCACGGCCACTCCGATGATCACCGCCATTGGCACCGACTCTGCAAGAGGAAGGAGAAGGAAGCATGAAGCGGGATGAAGGTCACAGAGGGGGGCTTTTCCCTCAGGGACCCACCCCTGGCTACTGGCAAGAGGCTCAGTGCTGAGCCCAGGGAGGGTTTTGGGGCCTCCTTCCCTGCTCCCCCATCCCTGTGTGGTGATGTTGGCACAGGCTGCCCACGGGACGCTGCAGTTTGTACAACCCTGCTCGTTCTGTGCCTCAGTTTACCCTGGGAGAAGAGGAGGGGGGAGCCAGAGGAGCAGATTAGCAACTGCTCTCGTTAGTGCCCTGCGGGTTAATGAACGAGCTTCTCTAAAGGATGAAGTGCAGAAGAAGACTGTGTGTTAATATTATTAAGAAGGAGAAATGGCATCCGAGCAGGCTGATGGATAACTTAGCCCAAGCCATCATTCACAGCCCCTGCCTATTTTATATCCCAATTTCCTGCCTTCTCCCGTGGCTTATCGACTTCCCAAATTCCTGAGGGTGCTACAAAGGCTGGGACAGGAGGGACGGCCCGTGCCGGGGCTGAGCACTGCAGGGTGGGACGTGTGGGCAGGCTCTGTGGGAGGCAGAGCAGGGGATGCATCCTCACATCCTTCTGCCTGCAAGAACTCTGTTGCCGAGGTCCTGGTGGGGATTGGGCTGTGGCTCAGCCAGCAAAGCTGATTTATCTACACAGGCCCTGGCAGCAGCTGGTGAGGTGTGGTGGGGGCGGGATGGGAAATCACATTTACGGTGAGAGGGTCAGATTTGGAGCCCCAAAGCCTCGTTATCTCCCTGCTCTGGCTCTCCAGTTCCTCCAGGCACAGCTCCGACTTTACAGTGAGAGTTGGGCTGGATGAAGGAGGGGCAGTGATGGGCAGCACTCCCACTGCAGGACACCACAGCTGTGGGTACCACAAATCGCCTTCCTTGGCCGGGATGATAAACTACATCCCAAAGAGCCTCTCCCCTAAAGCTGCAGGTATCTCCAGGTCCCCATTCCTTCTCTTTCTAAGCACCCTGTAGGATCCTGGGAACCAAAAGGGGGATAACCCCGTCCAGGATGACCAGATAAGCTGGGTGAGCGCGTCCTCACAACTTTCCTGGACACCTCCTTGGAAGGTGTTTTCTCCTTGGAGCCCTTGCCTTGGGAATGGATGAGATGAATTTATGGATAAATGTTTGTAGAGAGGGGGCTCTCCTCAGAGGCCTGTGCAGATGGGGGACACGGATGCTGCAGGACCCTGGGGACACAGGGGGTGACCCAGCTGAGAAGCAAAACCCAGGGATTATCACCTGACTGGGTGATACAGGAACCATTCCCACTGCCCACTGGCATGGAGCTGGGGTTGGGCACGAATTTGACCCTGGACCTGAGAGGACAGATCCCACCTGTGCCTTTCATCCTTCCCAAGGGCCACACACCCTTACTGGTGGGACTGGGGGCAGCTGTCACTCCACCAGCATCCACTAAAGCCACTTCATGGTACCCTTAAGCCACGGCTGTGGGGCTCCTGGGTCCTGAGCCCTAATTTGGGAACTGCAGGGTGATAAAAATGTGGTGCTGATCGAGTTGAGGCTCTGCTCACACTTGATCGAAAAAGAACTGATGTTTCTCACTTTGTGGCTTGCTCAAGGATTTCCTGCTTGGGCCCGCTGGTCCCTTGATGTGTCACACGTGCCACTGGTGACACGACTCAAGTGGCACTGAATCAATCCGTCACCAAAGCCCTGAGAGTGCCCAGGTGGTGAAAAGGCAAATCCCCTCAGTGCTCTGCTGCCTCGAGCTGGAGCTCAGGGGACAGGGGCTGTAGCTGCGTCCAGCTGCCCCAAGGACCTAAAATCCTAAAATCGCACTAAAATCAGCATCTTCCAACACAGCAGCTGAGCCACGGAAAGAAGAAACCAGGATTTTCTGAGGCTGCCTGCTAGGCAGAGCTCCTGCCAACAGCGGTAGCTCCTCGTGGGATTTTTTTGGCCTTCCCAAGGGAATATGGAGCAAGGGGGTGGAGAGACAGGAGCCTGGAGGCCCTGGGAGGGCTGGCTGGCTCTCCGCTTTGGGGGAGCGGGATCTGCAGTGCAGAGCTCCGAGAGAAGCAGGTGGTGATGGGGATGAAGATGATGAAGAATCATGCAGGGAATGGGGTGGGGAAAGTGTCCAGGGCGCTCCTGGGCTGGGATAAAGGTAAAGGGGCAGTGACAGGAATGGTGGGGATGGTAAACTGTCCTGTAGGGATGCGTGAGCTGAGGAGGGGCAGACTGCTGGCTCCCCCAGGAATCCTGCTCTGGGGCACAGGATGAGGAACCACAAGGGCAGCACATCCCGCAGCACCTGCCCCAAGATCCATCCAAACCTGCTCTGGTGCCAATAGATGCCGGCCAGCACTCTCCCACGATGCTGAACCAAGCTGATTTCTGCAAATGACCCTGGAAACACGTACTTTTCCCTCTTTGTTTTTGTCCCAAAGTAGCGCTTTATGGGACTTCTGCAACATTTTAAACATGGCTGAGTAACAGCATCCCCCTCCCAGCGACTGGGGAGCTGGGGCACAGAAAGTGCTGGTTTCCAGAGTGGCTCAGTGGCACAGGGGAGGCTGGACCACTCCAGCTTCCCAGTCCTGCCCCAGTCACTGCCCTGCAGCTTCCCTACGCCCCTTCCTGCCCTGCCTGCCCTACGGAAAGCTGCCGGGCCAGGAGGAGGACGCCGGGCCCTCGGGTGTGGTAATGGCTGGGGACAATCCACATTCACCGTCAGCTCATGATTTCCGTACCTGCTTGAATACCAGCTCCTGATTTCATTTCCGTACCTGTTTGAAAATAAAGCAAGTGTCCACAGCCTTGCACAGCCCACGCGCCCACCGCAGCCTTCCTGAGCGCTCGGCCCTCTGCTCCGCTCTGCTCCGGGGCTGGCCCCGTGAAGGGGACGGCCTCTGCCACCCTGCGGTGTCCCCCTGGCCCGGGCAGGGCTGTCCCCTCGCGTGGCCTAGCGGGGACGCCGGGATGTGAGCTCGGAGCCGGCTCGGCCGCCCGGCCACCCTCCGCCGGGACCCAGGCTCGCCGCCGAGCGCTCCCGCTGACTGGCAGATGACCTGGAAAAACCACTGGCTCTGTTTGCGTTGGAAGAAGCCCAAGGCTAATTTTAAGGGGTTCATTTAGCTCTGATTTAATCTGGACGCCAGCCTTGCCTATAAATCACGGCTTAATGAGAACAATCCACCTGCCTGCCCTGGCATTTAATAAAATAGAGGAGAACTGGAGTTCCTCCAGGAGCTAAGCATTCCTCACGCAGGCCGTGTCCCTCCCCTGCTATGGAGAGCCCCGGGAGCGGCATTTCCCTGGCCATCCCCTGGGAATTGCTAAATGCGAGCCCAGCCCTGTAGGACATGCTGGCACTGTGGCTGGTGGGATGGAGGGTTGCCACCAGCCCAAATGCCTTCCTCCTGCTCACTCCCATCACCGTGGAGCAGTGGGGTCTGCTGGGAGCAGCCACTCCTGTTTCTCCGAGGCTGTAAATGATCCTCCAGCCTGGGGCAGTGACATCACTTTGCACTGTGGGACAGGGCCTAAGGGCTGCAGGATCAGCCCGTACCCTCCAGCTTAGCAGGACAGGTAAAGCCAGGAATACCTTATCAAGCAGAGACTTTACGGGGCTTGTCCCTGCTCCTGCCCCTTTGCCAAGATCATGTGCCCTAAGGATGCAATCCTACAGCTAGCACAGCTGGAGCCTTGTCACCATCCTTCCTAATTTCCTCTTTGGCATCCCGAGAGCTCTCCTGAGCACCTCCTGCCTCTCACAGCATCTCCCCACTCTCACAGCCCGGCCAGGCGCTAATTCCCGCTGCCCACCAGCCCCCAGCAGCCCCCAGCAGTGCCCACCTTGCTCCTTGAGCCGGATGATCTCCGTGTCGGAGCCGAAGCTGTTCCAGGCAGTGCAGTTGTAGATGGTTTGGAAATCAGCCCGGACGATGTTGCTGATGGTCAGTGTGGAGATGACCCCCTCGTCTGTGCTCACCGTCTCCACCGTGTAGCGCCCGGAGGTCCCAGATTCCAGAACGTTCTCCTTCCAGGACCAAGCCTGCCAAGCGAGAGAGGGGTGAGCCCGGGGCACCCCGAGGTGTTCCAGGCACCCGCCGTGCCCCGGGGTGCTACTCACAATTCGGTCTGGCGGCGGAGTGCTGCGGATGAAGCACTTGATCTGCCCCTTCTGGCCGTGCAGGGCGTGCTGGGTCTGGGTGCTGGAGATAATGGGGGGCCCTGTGGAGAGAGGAGAGGCTGCTGGCACCCCATGGGACTGGTGGGGATGAGGGGTGCCAGTGGAGCCCCGGGTGGATATTGGGGTCCATCTCTCAGGGGCAGGGATGGAGCAACATCGAGTGGAGGCTTTGGGCTCTGCTGGGCTTCTGCAAAGCCCCCACGAAGCACCAGGGTCCCCCCACCTCTGTAGCCCCATCTCTGGTGTAAATGATCCTGCCCCCATCTCCTCGGTGAGCCTGGCCCCTGAGGAGGGCTGTTTGCTGCAGAAGCAAAGCGGGATCCCATCCCACCTGGCGTTCCTCTTCTGTGCTCTCCCAGATTCATTAGGCAACCATTAAAATAATTGCTCTCCAGGGTATTAAGGAAGATGTGGTGGAGAAGTTTTTGCTGGAAAAGCTTGGCACCCATCAGCTGGGCTCTCCTGTGGCATTTGGGTCATGAAAGGAGCCCAGCCTGGGTGAGAAAGGGTGGGAAAGGCTCTTCCTGAGCCAAACACCAGCTGGGCCAGCTAGGGATGGGAAATGTCCTTGTCCTGCCTTGATGAACATCCTGTGGCTGGGAGAGAACAGCATGGCTTGGTGGGATCAGCGTGTCCCTCACTCCTCTAACAGCCCTGATCACCCCAGGGGAGCAGCATAAGAGCTGGGATCCTAATTGCTGTTTATTAACCTCCTTAATTACAGCAGATTTGCATTTCCATGACTGGCTTGCTGCTGGCAGAAAAGGAAACAGCAGCAACTGGGCTGCAAGGCAGGGAGAGAGGGGAGGCAGGGGCTGGCAGAACTCTCCCTGCTCCAGCTCCGGAATTTAGGGTGTTCGCTCGGGGTTGTCACGCCTGGTTTGGAGCACGTCACTGGGTTTATCAGAAAATACAGCCTTGTGGATTTTTTTCCCATTTTCCTCACCTCCCTGCCCTGCACCTGATGTGTTCCTTCGAAAAAAGTCTCAGGGATTTGGGTTAAAGTGGGGAGGAAGATTTGCCTGGGTATTCCTGCCTGATTCTCATCCAAATCAGCCATTTATAAATTTCCAGAATGCACAAAAATGTACCAAAATGCTAAATCCTTCACTTGTGCATTTGGACACGTAACTGCCTTTTGGAACTATCCCAGTAACCCCTTCCTGCACCAAACTTGAACACTCCCCACACTTCCCACTGAGGCACAGCCCTGTCCCTGCTTCCTCACACCGTTCCAAGGGGAGATGGATGGAAAACAAGCTCATTGAAGCACAATTCACTGACCAGTGACCGCGGTGCTGGCAGCTCAGGAAATTACTGCTGGAAGGGAGCCGCCATCAACATCAGGAATAGCAGGAGCTGGGCGTGAAGGTCAGGACTTGTTTTGCTGTAATGGGCATAGCAGCACGGTAGTGGAAACTGTTGTGCCCTTTTTGATCGAAGAAGGCCACAAAAAGAAAAGACACTTTGTTGTGTTTTTCTCTCTAAATGCTCAAGATGTTGTTCTAGGCACGATCCCAAGGTGTGAGTTCTCATTTACCCATCGCTGAAAGCCCAGCTTTCCGAAGGCTCTCGGTGGAGGTGACTCCGAGCTTTGCCTGATGAGCTTCCTGCGGTCAGTGATGCTCCTGCTCACCCGATGATGCCCAAGCCAGCAGAGGCAAGAGCAGTGATGGGATCTGCAGGCCAGGCCTAAACAGTAATAAGAAGAACCATCTCCTTTCCATTTTGATGGTTGTGTGTTACTTATAAATTCTGGAAGTGCCCCAAGACTGGGTGACGCTAGAGAAAAATGGCTTAATAATCATTAAAAGGATCATTTTCCCCAAGGCGAGTGGGTTTTAAATGGCACAAATGCCAGTGGCTTTGGCTTTTATTATTGCTTCAGGAGTTCAGAGTCGAAGGCTTATCATCATGATAATAGTGGATGACTAAAGACTATTTGTGAGACGAACATGCCCAGAAATAATGGCACCAAGTCGCAGCCTCTTCGCATTCAGGGCCGGCGTTTGATTCTCCACCAGGCTCTGGCTCCTTATGAAAGCTGCCAATCTCCAGCCTGGCATTCAGCGCCGAGTGTGAGACAGCCCACAGGCAGGGAAAGGGCTCTGAGCAATGTTGCTATGGATATAAATGATGGAGCTATTGGTGGAGGTTATTTTTAGCACCTCAGTGCCAATTTATTTGTGCGGTCCTGGCGGCTCACACAAAAGAGAAGTCTGAGGTGGGAGCCTTTGGGAATGAAAGGATGGCTTTGGCTTCTCCAGTCTGCTCGAGTCCATCCGAACTTTCCTCCCAAGCACTCCAAGTGGTTTGGCAGGAGAGTTTTGTTTAACTCCTTGCTTCCTGCAGAAGTCCTGGGCTGGCTGGTTGTGCCTGGTATTGCAAAGGACCATCACAGAATGATTTGGGTTGGAAAAGACTTTAAAACCCATCTCATTCCAGATCCCCTGCCATGGGCAGAGACACCTCCCACCAGACCAGGTTGTTTCTGTCACTTCCTGACACCACAACGTGCTCCTGGCCAAGTGGGGTGGCAGGTCAGCCCCTGCCCCGCTCCCAGCTCTCGGGCATGCCTGGCTTCATTGTTGGGGTGAATCCCAGGCAAATTATATCCTGAATTGGTCACCTGGAGTCGTCCAGCCCCTCCAACAAACCTTCTCTTGCGGAGCAAGGTGGGCAGGGGTGGAGGTCCCTGCTCAGCAGCCCTGGATGATGCAGTGACAGATGGGACTGCTGGTGATCCACCTGTCAAGGTGACCTTGGGGGGCTTCTCCTGCTGGGGTGGGAGCTGCAACCAGGCTGGTGCAGTCAGGAGCATCGAGAGGCTTTGGCTGTAAATCCAGCTGCTGCTGATTTATGATGGCACCAAGTTCCTCCCTTCCCTCGAGCCTCTGCTGCTCCGGCCCTGCCAAATGCTGCTGCTTTGCATAATCCTCCTTTCCACTCACCAGACTCTGAATCCTATCTGCTTCCTTGCAGGCTGGTGGCCTTGGCTCTGGCACGGGATTGGGCTGCTCTGCAACCACAGCCCTGTCTGGTGTGGCCGGGTGGGGCGGGCAGGGGGATGCTCTCCCACCCCAACATCATCCTGCCATGATTACGGACAATTTTGGGAGTGGATGGGCTGGTGGGACCGCAGGCTCAGAGGGGGTCGGGTGATCCCTCAGCTGGGGTCTCTGTGCTCGGTGGGATGGATCAGCCCCCCACAGCCCACGTGCCCTGACCAGGGGCTGTGCAGCCAGCCCAGAACACGACTTCTCATTGCCTGATTTTTCTGTGACGAATCCCAGCCCGCAGAGGGAGGCATCTGGTAATACCAAGACAATTGTATCACCCTCTGGATTGAAAATCACTTCCAAATATGAGGCATTCAACTTCCCCCTTGAATTACATCAGAACAGGCTTCCAGCAGAATTCATTAGCTGCATTAGACACACTGCGCCGTGCTCCGGAGCTGGAACGCTGCTCCCGCTGCAGGACAGGCTGCCAAGCCCCGGTGCTTGGTGCATGCTGGATGTGGGAATGCTGCTCAGGGGCTCGGTTCTCCTCACTTGGAGGGTCAAAAGACCATCCTGACCCAGAGGTGTGGGGTTCTCCCTTGGTCCAACACCTGTGGTGACATGTCCCAACACTGTCACCTTTGGGGTGCACCAAGCCCCCGGCAGCACATCCCATGGGATGGGATGTGCAAGCAGTCAGCTCCTGGGAGATGCTCAAGGCTGAGCAGTGAACCCCATGCACGGATTTCATTTGCTCCCCGTCAGTTTCCCCGGGCACAAGCTGCAAAGCTCTGGAGAGCAGCTTTTCCGTGCTGCACGCTCCGAGTGCCCCGAGCCTGCAGGGGATCTGCTCTGAGCTCAGGGCATCCCTGTGCCTGGTGGGTGTCAGGGAAGGAGCATGCTCTTTGTGCTAATTTGTTGCTTTGTTTTCCGTGAGCTCATTTAATTGTAATTAAAACCCAGCAGCTGCTGGGGAAGGAGGATGAAGGCACCGAGGAGCTGAGTCCAAGTCGAGGGAGTGGTTGGTTTTCAGTCCCTGCTGCGTCACCCTTGGCTTCCCTTTCTAGGATTATAGAATCATGGAATGGTTTGGGTGGGAAGTGACCTTTGAAGTCATCCAGTCCAACCCCCTTGCCATGACAGGGACATCTTCAGCTAGATCAGGTTGCTCAGAGCCCTGCCCAGCCTGTCCTTGAATGTTTCCAGGGAACTGGGGCATCCACTGTCTGCATCATCTGTGTTTGAAATGAATGCTTGTTGCTGCCTGCGCTGCCTCCTGCTTGTGTTCTTCTCTCGTGACAGTGAGTGGGGAGTGAAACCTGCCAGTTTGTCACGCAGGTGAGAGACAGTGCAAAATTCATCCTCTGCTTATACCGTCTGCAGCCCGCCTGGCTCTTTCCCTGCCATATTTATGCTGAAATTTGTTACCAGCTGCTGCGAGGTCCTGGCCAGGGCATCAATAAACTCCAGAGCTCTGGGTGTGAGCCCAGGGCACACCCTGACGCAGTGCTGGGGGAGCCCCAAGCAGCCACAGAGGTATCCTGACAGGAATCCTGGCAGGAATCCTCACAAGTATCCTCACAGGAATCCTCACAGGTATCCTCATGTGGGTTGGAGAGGGTGATTGGGCTGCTGGTCTTGGATCCAGACTCAATTCCCAGCTCTCCAGCTGTATGACAGAGACAACAGCACTCTCCGACCTTGCGAGGGTTTTGCAAGATTAATCTATTAAAGATTTAAAGCTGCCAGCTCCCAACTACTCAATAAACCCCTGCTGATAATAAGGAACCGCGCAGGGCTGAGCTAATGTTCATTTTTTTTTTGCTTTAACTTGTGCATTTCCAGGCAAAAAAATGCAAAATCCACTTTACTCCAATTGCCTGGATCCCTGATCCAGCTGGCGGTGGGATTTGCTCCAAAAGGAAGTATCCGAGGGGATAATTTGGGAACAGGAGCTGTCAGAGCAACAGGATCAAGGGAGGAAGGGAATGAATGGTGGAAGGGAAGCAGGAGGGAAGAAATGGTGGAAGGGAAGCAGGGGGGAATGGTAGAAGAGAAGCAGGAGGGAAGGAATGGCAGGGGGGAAGAAGGAAGGAATGGCAGGAGGGAAGCAGGAGGGAAAGAATGGCAGGAGGGAAGCAGGAAGGAATGGCAGGAGTGAAGAAGGAAGGAATGGCAGGAGGGAAGCAGGAGGGAAGGAATGGCAGGAGGGAAGCAGGAAGGAATGGCAGGAGTGAAGAAGGAAGGAATGGCAGGAGGGAAGCAGGA
>VZTD01002630.1:1127755-1194603 GCA_013397725.1 Rhagologus leucostigma
AGGAATGGAAGGAGGGAGGAAGGAAGGAATGGCAGGAGTGAAGAAGGAAGGAATGGCAGGAGGGAAGCAGGAGGTACCGTTGACGGTGAGCGTCACCTCCCGCTCCCCCGCGCCCACCCGCGGCACCACGGCTCGGCACACGTATTTCCCGGCGTCTTCCTGGCGGACTGACTTCAGGATCAGCTTGTTCTCATTGCTCAGGACCTGAAAGAGAGGAGGGAGGGCTTGCAGGTGGGCCATGAGAAATTACAAGCAAAACAAATGAGTGATGAGAGCTGTGTCACCAGGTCCCGAGGATCCTCGGGAAGGCCAAGTGGATGAGCCCGAAGTCTGGCATGGCATGGAAATATCACGTACTGCTGTTGACCAAAGAATAAAGAAACACCCCAGTTTTTTTGGGAGGGAATTAGAAATCCTGTTCCTATTCATTTCAATTTTCACAAACTCCAGTTTTGCAAGAAGTTCAAGATACAAGAGAAAAATTTTGGTGGCTGCAGTGACACAGGCAGAAAAACCTCCGACGGAACCTCACTCCACTCTTGCACCTCCGCATTCGCAGGCACAGCGGAGGCTGCTGGGATTGACTCAGGGATTTCAAGGCCAGAAGTGGTGGGAGAGGCAGCTGAGGAAGAAGCAGCCCCGATCCCACATCCCACTGGGATGGCTGGGTGCTGATGGCTTTACAAAGCAGCATCCTCTGCCAGCATCCCTCTGGGAAGGTGCAGGTGGCTCTGGTGACCAGCATTACCATCTCTGCTGGGTTAGACCAGCTGGAGGGTCTGTCCTGAGATCACAGAACCATGGAATTGTTTGGCTTGGAAGGGACCTTGAAGACCATCTCATTCCCATCTCCTGCCATGGGCAGGGACACCTTCCTCTATTCCAGGGTGCTCCAAACTCCATCCAGCCCGGCCTTGGACGCTCCCAGGGATCCAGGGGCAGCCACAGCTTCTCTGGGCACCCTGTGCCAGGGCCTCCCCACCCTCATGCAGAAAATTTCCTCCCAATATCCCATCCATCCCTGCCCTCTGGCAGTGGGAAGCCATTCCCTGTGTCCTGTCACTTCAGACCCTCGTCCCCAGTCCCTCTCCAGCTCTCCTGGAGCCTCTTTAGACCCTGGAAGGGGCTCTGAGCTCTCCCTGGAGCCTTCTCTTCTCCAGGTGAACACCCCCAGCTCTCCCAGCCTGGCTCCAGAGGAGAGGGGCTCCAGCCTTGGAGCATCTCCGTGGCCTCCTCAGGACTTGCTCCAGCATCTTCATGTCCTTCTGATGCTGGTGGCCCCAGAGCTGGACACAGCACTGCAGATGGGTTCTCATGAGGGCAGAGTGGAAGGGCAGAATCATCTCCTTCACTCTGCTCCAAGATGTTCCAGTGTGATGGAACTCAGCTGGAGAGAGGCAGATAAAAAGGGAGAAGGTGGCTGTGCCTGGGCACTGCTGGATAGCAAAGGCAAGCCCTGATGGGGGGCTGGGCCTGGAGCAGGAGGGTGAGGCAGCCCTTGTTCCCAGCTCCTGCAGCCACCGCGAGACAGGGGAACAACTGTCTGTGTGTGAAACCCAGAGAAACAGCCATGGCAGCTGTGGGACGGGAAACCACCCAGGAATTACTGACCCACCGGGATTCCTTTGCTGATTCAAGACATCAGCTCTCCGCAGTCTGTAATTTCTTCCCAGGAGGTGGCCTTCACCAAGGTCATTATGGTTTGGAAAAATCACCCCAGCAGTTAATGCCTCAGTGTCCTTGAGGAGCGGAGGAGAGGACTCAGCCCCTCCGTGGGGGTCCAGCTCTCCAGTTACAGCCTTGAGCTGGAACGGCAGCGTTTCCTCATCCACGCATCTGCCCAGGTGAAGCTGGGAGATGCTTTTCAAACCCAAACCTATGCGTGCTTCCGAATGAGTTTCACGTCTCAGGCCTCCTTTAGCTTCTTCCCGTGGCTTTGCTCAGCCCTCCCGTCTGTAAAGAGGGATCAGAGCATCCCAGGGCTGACTGAGCCACGATTACGATTGGCAAAGCTCCTTACGATTTTCAGGACAAAAGAGACGTGGAGAAGTCTGCTGGGACAGATCCAAGCTCCTCCCTGGAGCAGGCTCCAATCGACAGCAGGGGAGTGCTGGGGCGAACATGTAGGGATGTGAGATCCCAGGCCTGGGGGCCAGGAAGGGCCATCCCAGGAAGGGCCATCCCAGGAAGGGCCATCCCAGGCAGGGCCATCCCAGAAGGAACCACATGCAGGTGAATTGCAGAACTGCTCCCCATCAGTGAGGCGTTAAGTGATGCTCTGGTTCAACCCTTCTGTCCATCAGCATGGAAATAAATTCCCCACTCTCAGGGCCCCTTTGCATTCACCCAGCCAGGAGCTCCCAGACCACACGGGTTCTGCTCCATGGGAAATGTCCTGCAGCGCCCCATGCCCTGGACACGCGCCCTGCCCCGCAGCGGTTCTTACCACGCCCGAGCCTCGCTTCATCCAGACGATGGTGAGAGAGGGGTTCCCAGTCCAGGCACAGTTGAACACCGCGTCCGAGCCCAGGTCAACCAGGAGGGACTGCGGTTCTGTCGCCATCCGGGGCCCAACTGCGCAGAGGAAACTGGAGTTACTGCCAGTGGCAGCCAGAAAGCCTCGAACCAAGCAGGTCAGAGGGAGCAGTCTTGATGGGCCACAAATAAAAAAAGCTTCAGAGAGGTGCCTGCTGCAACTCCAGCGGGACCAGCTCCCCAGGGACCACCCCACGAGCTCACAAGGAAATCACGGGTCTGACCACTGCGGTATTGCAGGAGAGCCCAGCAAGTCCTGCCACCCATGGCAAGTCAGACTGAGCTGTGTCTCCTTCCCGCTGATTTTCAGCAGCTCTGCTGAGCCTGGAAGCTGGACTCGAGCCAACAGGGTACTCACAGTAGACATCCACGGTCCTGCTGATGTTGGTGCTGCCCAGCGCGTTGGTGACCTCGCAGGAGACGGGCTCGAAGAAGAACGTGTG
This sequence comes from Rhagologus leucostigma, assembly GCA_013397725.1. Classification (NCBI taxonomy): domain Eukaryota; kingdom Metazoa; phylum Chordata; class Aves; order Passeriformes; genus Rhagologus; species Rhagologus leucostigma. Next base: position 1,130,734 of record VZTD01002630.1, read on the forward strand.
GTCCACGATGGTTTCGTAGAAGTCACCGGAGGCTTCCTTTATAACTTGGCCTTTTTTCGCCCACCTGTTGAAGAAAACAGAGCATCGTGGTGGTGCTGTTTTGTGTCTCTTGCCATCTCCACGTGTGGCTGCCACAGTGCTGGGGGCAGCACGCCCAGGGTGCCCTGGACTTCAGAAGGGACAGGAACTTGTTCTCAGCATCATCCCCTTCCCCGGGGATGCAGGGACTACAGCCACAGGTTTTGGAGAGGAGCTATCAAAGACGTGTGTACGTACACCCCTACTGAAACCTTTCCAAAAGAAACCAAAACTCTATTTCCCTGTTTCACTGGGAATACACCTCATTCCTTAGGATTGTGAAGGACCTCAGCAATGGGAGGAATGGGACATGGAGGGTCTCTATTTGATGAGGAATGACAGTCCCTTCCTGAACGCTCGCCAACAACGCTGCTGGTCCTTCCACATCAAAACCACTAAAAACATTTTCTGCTGCCCCCCACTTTGCCCCTTTTCTTCCTGTTTTTTTTTTCTCCAGTCAAAGAGAACTTTATCCCTTTAAGGCAGCTGAAATAACATTCCCCGAAAAGCCAAGCTGGCATTTGCAACACTGCAACTTGCAAATTGTCTTGGAGAACAAGCTGTCAACTCAGCACTTGAATTAAGCCCTGTTTGCCAAACAATGAGCAAATGTGACCTAACGGGGCACCATCTGGCAACCTGCCACTCGGGAGCGGGTGGAAAAGGCGGGAGATGCTGTCAGGCGGTGAGAAACTCCAGCCGCTCTTTGGGGAAGGGAGAAAAAAGCCTGGGAAAAAACATATAATAATCCTCCCCAAACAGCTGACAGGTAAATTGGAGGGAAGAGGGTTTCCCTGAAGAGTCTCTGCCTTGTTGTTTTGCGGCTGCCTTTCTGGTTGTGCTGGATGGGTTGGGAATGATGCAGGCACTGGGAGCTGGGAGGAGAGGAAGGAGCTGTGGAGGCTGCTCCCCACACGGGGTCGGTGGGGTGGTTTTGGGAAAGCTGTCCCCTTCAAGGCAAGCAGCATCTACTCCTGGTCCTCCCAGGGCTCTCCTGCTTCCCTCTGCTTGTTCCTGTCACTCTGCCGTGGTTCCCCGCTGCTTCAATGCTGCCCCAAAGGCAGCCAAGGACAAGTGGAGCTGCAGGGAGCTCCTGCTGAAGGTGCACAGGCACTGACGTGCCTCAGTGGGGCTGGAGAGAGCGGAATGCTGGTCCGTGGCAGGCTGGAGAACACCCTGAGTGCTGCCAGAGTCAATTCCCCGAGCACCTGCTACTGTGAACCTCGGTGCCTCCTGCCAGCGACCCGCTCAGCCTCCCCCGTGATGACACAGCGCTCTGAGAGGTGTTCCCGGGTGGATGGAAGTGATTTGTATGCACTGACCTGCCCTCGCCTTCCATTTATCCTCACACTTCCAACAGATGCTGACTGGCCACTTCAGCTTCCCTCCCCTGCCTCCCTCCTGCCTGGCCTCCCCCTCCAATAATTAATCAGGAGATGCCGGTTTTATTTCTAGGGCTGCACTTTGTGTGTTAATGAAGGAGGTTCCGTGTGGGAAAACCCTCACAAGCGGAGCCTTCCAGGTGCTGCTCCGAGGGCCTGAATGGTCAGTGACGCTTTGGTGACGCCTTTCTCCTCCCAGAGGGAATTGCAGCCCAAGCCAAGCGGCTCGTTCGGGGTCGGCCTGCAACGCTGACCTCAGCATCCTGCTTCCCTGCCTCCCGATGGATCTGCCTTGCCCTGCTGCCTGCCTGCCGCAGGAACACTGCTGCCCGGCACGGAGAGCATCTGCCAGTGCTGTGGCAGCAGCTGCTTCCTTGGGGATGGGGCAGGAGAGGGACGGGGGGATCTGCCAGAGGTCTGGTGCCTCATCCCCAAAGCTTTGCACAGCTTGTGGGATGGAGAGGAGACACGTTCCCGTCATCTCCTGTTTAGTTTGCTGGTCCAAAAGGCCGGAATTCACATCTGAGGAACTGCGGATGAATGAAAGCGAGGGAAGGAAGGAAGGTGGGAAGCTGGAGGGACAGGGAAACTCCAGCTGGTGAACGTGGAAATGCCCTGTGCTCTTTGTCAGGAATATTTCTGCTCCATTAAGCTCCTTTTACAACTTTGTCCCTGCAGGGGACGTGCCATGAGCTGATTCCGAGCCTCCGGAGGGTCTTATTATGTCCTCGAGTGCTCAAGGGAGGCACCAGGTACACGAAGCCATTTCTTCCAGCAGTCAGTGGGGCAGGGTGTGGCACCAAACCTTTGGCACAGTCCAGAGCTTCTCTTGTGCCAGGCACTTCCCTGGTTATTTTGCACAAATCCACCTTCCCTGCTGTGCAAAGGACAAGAAGAAGGCTTCAAGATGAGGATAAAAGTGACTCATGGGCTCCCTGGGTCATGTCCTTGCACCTGCCTGCAGCTCATCCTCCCAACATTCCCGGAGGGAATTGGAACCAGATGGAGAAGTGTCTGGAGGTGGGTTTGAGCTGGGCAGACTTCAGGCGAGATCCTCCTGGATGGTGCGAAACAGAGGACAAGGTTTCCAAGAGCTGTCTGACATCGCAGCGGCTTGGGAAAACACCCCCCAACAAGCGTGGCACGGTGCTTTGTGGATTTGTTCAAAACCCATCGCTTCTGCAAAACTGGATTTCCCGAGCGCGGAGATGTGTCACAAACAGCAATTTTTCGTGCTTCAGCAGAGATCAAGGATCTTGCTCCAGTTTTCCAAGGCTTAACATGGCTAAATCAATGTGGCTGAACGAGCAGTATGGATCTTTTATAATGTCAAATTGGTTTTTAATAATGGCAGCTGATAACCCTCTTGTAAAGCTTCCTGTGAAGGGCTCGTGGACAGCCAGAAGGCAACTTAGGGTTTTAACAAGCCCGTAACGTGCCCTGCTCACCTATTAACCATGCAGTTATTATTTATAAACAGAATCTGAATAAAATAGAGCAGAGAACATGGGAGGATGCTCCTGCAGCCCCATCCACCACCTCCACTGCTGCGGCTCTCCGTGATTTCTTCCTCCTGTCTCCGTGGCCGTGCTGCACCAAGCCTGGCACCCAGCCAGCACCCCTGGTCCTGCCAGCCTGGAGAGCAGGGCCTCCTTTCATTTACGTCGTTCCCTTGAAGGTATTTATGGATTGCAAATGTGCCACCCAGGCTCTTTTCCAGACTATATAAATTTACCTGCTTTGGTCTCTCCCCAGGTGACTTGGCCACTCACTCGCCTGTCACGGTTTGCGCTGGTTTTCACCCTGGGCCAGGCTTCACTGCAGGAGCTGCAGGGACAGGGCTGGGCAGGGGGCTCCTCCTGCGCCAGGAGAGGGGTGAGGGTCTGTCTGTGGGGATCCTGCCCACAGAACCTGTTCCTGCGACTCCCTTAGGCTCTCCAGGCTGAAGGGTAGCACTGCAGAGGGGATGCCGTGGGACCTATCCCAGTGCCCCTGTGCCCCTCAGGTGGTCCCCGTGGGGTCACAGTGGGGTGTCTTCACTTCCTGCCCTCTACCACTGATGAGCACCTTTGGAGTACCCAGCTCCAAATTCAGCCCTTCTCCCACTACCCCATGTCGTTTGACCAATGCAGATCACAGAATCATAATCCCAGAAGGGTTTGGCTTGGAAAGGACCTTAAAGCTCATCTTGTCCCATGGGCAGGGACACCTTCCACTGTCCCAGGCTGCTCCAAGCCATGTCCAGCCTGGCCTTGGACACTCCCAGGGATGGGGCAGAGAAGACACAGCTGCTCTGGGCAGGGCCTGCCCACCCTCACAGGGAACAATTCCTTCCCAATATCCCATCTAACCCTGCCCTCTGGCAGTGAGAAGCCATTCCCTGTGTCCTGTCACTTCAGACCCTTGTCCCCAGTCCCTCTCCAGCTCTCCTGGAGCCCCTTTAGGCCCTGCAAGGGGCTCTGAGGTCTCCCTGGAGCCTTCTCCTCTCCAGGTGAACACCTCCAGCTCCCCCAGCCTGGCTCCATGGCAGAGATGTGCAAATTTTCTTCCTTTCTCTTCACAAAGCACCATCTCAGTCTGTGTCCCTAGATGGGCATTTCTTACCCTGCGGGCTGGGTTTCATTCTGTTGTTTCCTTTCCCATATTTCTAATGTGCTTTTGTTTTCCTCTGGCCTCTCTGGAGGGAGTTCCAGGTGCCTCCCAACTCAGTATCTTCTGCAAATTGAATTTGCTCAGGTGATGGAAGAAAACAAATTTCAACCACGAAAGAGATATTTTGATCCAAGTTTCAAAGGGGTTATTACAGTCAGCACTGAAAAGCCGGTGATTAAAGAATGAACAAAAAATAGAATACCTGCACTGAGTCCTTTTAACACTGAAGAGGGAGGGAGGGACTTTTCTAAGGAGACATTCTTCAGGGAAATAGCATTTTTCTGACTCCACTGATCGCTTCCCAGCTAAGAGTACACGCGAGGAAATAAGAAAGGACAGTCTGGGATTTGTCAGCTCCTAAACAATGCTGTGGCTTTGTTTTGGTTTTCACGTCTTAGTGTTTTTTCCTCTTCTGCTTTGGTTTCCGAAGGAAACCTGCCAAAATCTGGGATGACGCACCTGTGCTTCTTCCCAGGCTCTCAGTGGGATGCTCAGCTGCGTCTCCTTCTGCACAAGGGGTTTTACCCGGCAGTTCCACCCCTTTTTCCCATGAATCCTGTTTCTGGCTCGGCTTCCAGGCTGGTGGAGCCCCCGAAGAGTTCCCCACGCTCGCGGTGAGAGCACAGCAAACCCCACAGGCTGTCAGTCCGTGGAGGAGCGTTGCTAACATGCACTTCATCCGCCCGAGAGCTGCCCACGCCCACCTGAACGAACACCTCCCTCTGTCTGCCCTACAAGGGCTTGGAATCCTTCAACACCCAGCATGTGGGAACAAACTACTAACTTCCCAGCCCTGGGAAAGCTGTAGGACTCTACAAAATCTTCTTTAGAAAGGTCTTCATCAGGCCACGGCTCCTTCCAGCAGCACAGGAACTCCTGGGGGGCAACACGCAGGTGCTGGGGCTCTCTGGACTCTGAAACGCCCTATCAAGCACTGCACAAATCCACCCTGGGAGGATTTTGGAGCTGCCAGCAGCCCTGAACCAGAGCTCCTGGCAGAGCGGCTGCTCTGGTGGCGAATAACCCGGGGAAGTGGAGTGTGTCATCGGTTTTAATTAACAATGCAAAATAAAGTGGTTGCTTGCCATATAAATCGTGTTTACTAAGAATTGCTTAAAATGGATAAATATTTTCTTGGACGCATTTTAATTGCTTAATAAAAGCACCAAGAACACCCACAAATACCTTAAATAAATGCATGGCTCAGGGAATGAATTAATTAACATTTCATTCCTGGGAATGGCTATTAATTGCTACAAATTGCTCAGAGAATGGGTTTTGTTGCTTTATTGCCAGCAGTACCTTCAGTTCTTGGTGTGTGATGTGACAGTCCCCTCCTCTCACCCTCACAGGAGAGCAGTCCCCGCTGGGATGCCATGAGCACCACCCCCAATGCCCCTAGGCCCCAGAGCCCTGGCATCCTCCACGGGGAGGAGATGGTGTTTTGAGGGTGACATTCTGGCATCCTTTGGAGATCCAAAGGGGACAGGGACAACAGATGGCTGGTGCTGGTGTCTCCTGCTAGTGACAGCCTTGTGAGAAATGACGGAGTGAGGTTCCCAGCCTGAGCGGTGTCACGGTACCCCCCGCACGGCTCCGGCGTGATGCATCGCACAAATTATTTCTTTATTACGGGTAAATTTTCATAACGGTGATGTATGGGGTTATTCCTCTTCTCCCGCCCGCTCCCTTCCCTAATGAAGACGTGTGGGCCTCGCGCGGTTCCTCCGCGGCGCCTCCGCCTCCCCCTCTGAGTGCGGGGTCATTTATCAGCGGGCAGGCCCTGGGTAACCTCTCCACCATCTGAATTACGTGGCTGGGCCTTGCAGCTTGGGTTTCATCAAGGAGGAAAGAGCCCTGAGAGTTCTGGCTGAGGCCTGGCTGGCCCTCGAGCACAGGGAGTGGGGTGTGGGATCACAGAGCCATGGAATTGTTTGGGTTGGAAAGGACCTCTGAGGTCATTGATCCAACTGCTAACCCAGGCCACACTGACCCGTGTCCCTGAACACCACAACCACACGTCTTTTTTAACACCTCCAGGGATGGTGACACCACCACTACCCCGGGCAGCCTGTGCCAATACCGCTGCCCTGGGCAGCCTGTGCCAATACCGCTGCCCTGGGCAGCCTGTGCCAGTGCCTCACCACCCTTTCCACTAAGAAATTTTCCCTAATATCCAACTTAAACCTTCCCTAGGGCAACTTGAAGCCATTTCCTCTTGTCCTGTCCCTGTTCCCTGGGAGCAGAGCCCGACCTTCACCTGGCTGCCCCCTCCTGTCAGGGAGTTGTGGAGAGCCAGAAGGTTCCCCTGAGCCTCCTTTTCTCCATATGATTTTTTTTTCAAAAACAAATAAACAAGGAAAAAGATTGCAACCTTTTCCTAAATTTCAGACTTTTACCCCTGACAAGGACATGTTTGATGTCTGATTGCGCTCACCACGATGCACCAGTTGCTGCTACTGGGGTTGGGTTGTTTTTAAACACTCTGGGATTTTGATGATAATAATAACACCTCACTGCAGAGAAAAATTCTGGCTTGATTTTCCATCTCATCTCGGCTCCAGTGTTCCCACTCCTGCCAAGCCAGGAGGCTGGGATGAGCCTGATTGCTCATCAGCTGCAGTGTTCAAGGGCAGTGCCTGGATTTTGCATCTCCTCCTTGCCATCAGCAGGTCCCATGGGTGGGAAAAATCCACGAGGAACTGCTTAGAGCTCCCCAAATCACACCTGAAGATGTTCAATGAGAGTTCAGCTCTGAGGAGAGCATTGGGGTACCAGAGAAGAGATGATCAGGGACACCCTGCGGTCAGGTCCGTGCTGCCCAAGGAACCTGAAAGAAGCGGGGTGAGAGGGTTTCTCTCTCCCAGATGACAAAATTAAAGCCATGTCACCAGCCCATGCACCCGCCACTGTTCATTTGTGGTGAGAAACCAATCAAAACAGTCTTTCCCTTAGCACAGCGATTGGAACAAATTGGCTGCAGAAGCGAGAGGGAGAAGTAAACAAAGCTGTTAACTTGTCAATGACTTGACTGATCAACCGTGGGGAATAGTTGGAGAGGGCTGATGAGCCGTGCAGATAATCAATGGACCCGGCACTGCCGGGGCTGCAGCTGGTGCTGCGCGGAGCTCCGGAGACGTGGAGAGGCCTCGGAGCCCTTGGGCTGAGCTTGGCCAGGGGATGGTGGGGAATAAAACCTGCCCGGTGCTTGTGCACCCCATGCTGGACCACGTGTGGAGACCGGGAAGGATTACGGACACTGGATTTAGCACTGGGGTTTGGCCAAAGCCCATCCCACCGCATCTCCCTGGCTCCTTCCCTGCACCAGGGGCTGGGAAGGACCCTCGTCCCCCCCTGGAAGGAAACCAGAGAGGCCCTGATACTGTTTCAAAGGGAAAGCATCAAACTTCATGGAATGGGCGATTCCTTCTGCAAATCGAGCTGTTTTCGTGGCAGATCAAAACAAAATGCAGACGCTTTAGATGTTGTGCTGGTTTAATCCTGCTGCTTAAAATCCCCCCTCCTCCTCCATCTCATCATAAGACAGGGCTGGGCACCAAACCTGTCCCCATTAATCCCTGTTTGGCACTTCTCTTGCCACTATGGATGTTTTTCTGTTCCTCCCCTTTCACAAATTCTTTTGCAATAACTCCTTTTCCCTCTAAGGAGGAGACTTTAGATTTAAGAATCTTTGGCCCCAGAGTCATGGAATCATATGAAAATTGTACATTTTTTCCCCCAAGTTAAATTATGAACATTAAATTCCTGATTTTAATGTATGTGGAGAAAGTTTAAAACCATTCAGACTATGACAGCCAGCTGCCAAAACTGCTTATCCTGGGGAAATACTGGGGATGTGAGTCACCCCCCAGTCCTGGATGAGCTCGGAGGTGTCGCCTCTCCTCGGGGAGTTTTTACCCCTTCGGCAGTGACGCTGCATTTCATTTTCCCTGCCTACATCATCTTGACTTACCCCGCCGCACAATAGACATGACTAATAGCTTAACTATTATTTTGGGTAATCCAATTTCGTCACGTGGTTTGTATTTTCTCAAATCGTTTAACAGGATTAGTCCTTTCTGGGGTCTTCCTACCCCACTCCACCCCCGTAGCAGAATGTCTTTACCCAGATTTATGGATGCTGGCACGTTGAAGAGCTAATTCTCTGCCGTGTTTATCCTCCTCCTCGGTGCAAAGTGAATCTTAGGGCCGTGAAGCTGCTCGAACTTGCCTTTCCCTCTGCTCCAGTTCTTATTTTCCACCTGTGCTTGAGGACTTTGCAACTTTACACCTCGATGTGCAATTCCTTTGGGGTTGGCAGGAGAAAGACAATGGTGAATGGAGACACAAACTCACAGGTCTTCATCAGCATAAGAAATCTGCTGCTTGGGGATCTTGAAAGTGGTGCTGGGCTGCGACCTCATGTTCCAGGTCACTGGAGCTGCCAAATCCACACATTTCAGGGCAGAAATGATTGGCACAGCAGGCAGGAACGGCTCGTGCCTTTCTGCACAGGGAACTCATGCAACAGAGAGTTGCTGGGTGTCTGGGTCTTCTCCAAGGATTTTCTTTTTCTTGGCTGGCTCCTAAAACTCTTCTGAGGCTTTGACCTGGTCCTGAGTTTGGGACGTTTTCAAGGGCTTTGTGATTTGATCTCTGTAGCATGAGAGGGTCTGACCTCTCTCTGGCATGGCAAGAGGAGACAGACCTCGGGCCAGGTTTATATTAACTCTTCAAGGATGGTGGCCAACCTTGGACCTGTCAAACAGCCCAGGCAATGCTTTGGGCCACCAAAAATGGTGCTCACAAGCCTGAGCTGGCTCTGTCTGACTTTCCAGCCCCGGAAGTGCCCCTAAAGCCCCTCCTTCCCTCTGACAGCCACTGTTCCCATCCCATCGCTCGGGCTTGTTCCTTGTTCCTTGTGCTCTGTCTGACTCCTGGCACATCCTCAGGTTGGTGTGAGCTCCTTCTCTGGCAGGTTCCCCGGCCTGCCCTGCCAGAACAGTTAATTATTCAGGGCTCAGCCACGTCTAGATCAGATGGTTCACATTAGGATTATCAACAGGATATGAGGTTCACATTAGAATTATCAACAGAGGCAGCTGAGTCCGGAGGTGGCACCCTGGGTGAGATGGGCTGAGCCCTCATTTTGTGGGAATCTCCTCACAGAAGATGCCAAGGGCAGGGATTTCTGTGTAAGGAACTTGGGCTTCCGCTGGCTGAAGCGTGAGCAGCTTGGGGATCTGGCAAGTCATGAGGAGGAATAGTAAATATCCAAAGTGCGTTCCCTCTGCTAATGCAAACACACAGGCAGCTCACAGGGGACTAGAATAAAGTCATGAGTTCACCAAAAGATCTGTTCATCTTTTCAGTAGGAAATTCATCCATGGAACCACAGAATTGCTCAGTTTGGAAAAGACCTCTGAGATCATCAAGTCCAGGCGTTACCTGGCACTGCCAAGGCCACCACTGAGCCGTGTCCCCAAGTGCTACAGCTGCACATCTTCTAAATCCCTCCAGAGATGGGGGCTCCAGACTGTGCCAGGGCTGTTCAGCCTTTTTGGGAAAGAAATTTTTCCTAACATCCAATACAAACTTCCGCTGGTGCAACGTGAGGCTGTTTGTTCTTATCGCAGCACTTGTTACTCGAGACAAGAAACCAACCCCCACCTCACTACAACCTCCTTTCGGGCAGCTGTAGAGAGCAATAAGGTCTCTCCTGAGCCTCCTTTTCCCCAGCTGAAACAAGCCCAGCTCCCTCAGCCATCCATCAGTCCATCCATCCATCCATCCATCCAGCCATCCAGCCATCCAGCCATCCAGCCATCCAGCCATCCAGCCATCCAGCCATCCAGCCATCCAGCCATCCAGCCGTCAGTTCATCCATCCATCCATTCAGCCATCCAGTCATCCATCCATGCCCAAAATTATGGTCAAGTTCCTCTTCTCTCCCAAGCCTGTGGAATGCCCTTTGGCGCAACTCCGCCCTTCTCAGCCACGTCACGGGAAAACAACCCAGTGTGGCTGTGTCCTGGTACAACAGACTGACCCAAAGAGCTCTGATTGTCTATCAGCTTCTGTATAAAACAGCACGAAACAGCATTTAAAAAAGAAAAAAAAAGACATCTCCAGAAGTAACAACCATGAAGTTCTTCACTATCCACCTCAGTAACAAAGTGGAGCTGAGCAATAAACTTTGATTGATGCTTTACAAACAACCTTCTAATCCAAAGACAACATCCTGCCTTTTCTCTTTGCTTTAATATTTGCCAGCAGCTTCTAGACCAGCACAGAAAGCCAAGGGTATCTTTGAGACCTGAAGTGAACTGAGTTAGTCCCCGATCTCATGCTGGGTGAGACCAGAATTCCTTTGGGGTCTCTCTGGGATGGGTTGTGCTGTGTACCCCAAACAGTTGTGCCAAGATAACTCCATGCCAGGTGGAGAGGAAGCTCAGGGTGCGCACAGCTACCACTGTCACCCAGGTTTGGGGAGGAAAGGCTCCCCTGCCCCAGAGACAGTGACAGAAGTAGAGGCTCACAGATTTGTCCTCCACTTAAACCCAGCTCTAGCCCCCAAAATCTGCAATAAAGGAGCAAAGAGGGAACCAAGGAGTGAAATCCCTTAGAAAAGCTCCTGCAGGGCTGTGGTGGGTGCCACCTCTGTCCCTATCCCACATCCTCCTTGCACACTCTGCTTCACCCTTCACACCTCGCTCGTCCCTGGTCACATTCTCCCCTTTCTGGCACGAAAGCAGAAAAGCCTCAAACAGAGCTGAAGGCCTCTTAAATCAACGTCTTTCCTGACTCAGAAGCTGTAAGAGGATTCATTATTTATGTGGCAGAAACACAAAAGCTTAGCATATTTTAAGCTGTCTGAAACAACTTCAAGGCAACTCATCCACTGTCTCCTTTTTTTTAACAAAACACATTGAGATGTCTCTGAACTGAGACATCGGCAGGGGTAAACTGTTTTTTTAATTCCAAAAGATAAAATAATATGTATAGATTGAGGGACAGAATGAAAAAACCGCCGTGATCTAGTGTGGGATCACCAAGGAATGCCCATCAGGGGATGTCCCCTGTGAGGTGTTGGCATAATCCTTGGACAGGCTCTGTTGTGCTGTGGCATCGATGTTATGGCAGTGGGAGAGGTCAAGGAGGCAGCTCTGCTCCTTCACAGGCACGCGCAGCCCTATCCTTCAGAGGCAGCAGCAGAGGAGGTGCTGGGTGTCTTTTTTTCCCCTCTTTCTCCCCATTTTTACATTTTCAATTTAGTCACAGCATTTCTAATTTCCTTAGATCTGAAGCCACCTCATGAGACTGGAAGGGAACGATACAGAAGAAAGATGAGGGGGAAAAAACCACCAGTAATCTTGTAAAAGTCAGTTTTGAAAAATCAATTTTCTTGTGTGACAAGATTTGCTTAAGGCTCTTCGTTCTGTGAAATCAGCCCATCATCCTGCGGGAACGCATGAAGGAAGTGGCAAGTGTGGTTTGGAATAACTCAGATTAAAGACTGCTAAATTAGGCTCAAAAAGCTGCCACTTCTTGCAAAGGGAGAGGAGATCTGGCCAGAGGAGGCAATGATGCTGCCTTCCGAATCACATTCCCAGCTCCAGGAGCAAGTCTTGAAGGAGGGGTGACTGACAAGGCTGGGAAAACACAACCACAACCCCAAGGTGTGCTGGAAATGAGATGCTGCTTTGGAGACAGGTTCACTCTAATGCTGGGAAAGGGCTGGAGCAGAGTTTGGAAAACTCAAGATGCTGCTGACTCCTGGGATGCCCGGCTGGGATGGTGGTGAGCACCACCACGGGGCACCCCATGTTTCTGTGAGCCCTCCTGGAACACCCAACCCCCTCTGGCAGCCCCCTCCATCGGAGAGGCTCCATCCAGCCTGGGTTAGGGCTGGCTGCTCCATCACTCTTTGCTTTGGTACCTTTCACCATCTCTACATTGGGGATGGTGCTCACCAGCACAAAGCGATTTCCTTCCCCCCGCCTTTCCCCCCCTCCATCAGACTCTCTCTCTTCTACGCTCTCTCCTAATTAGTTCAAGCTGCCTCCAAGCATCTCCCACCCGCTTGTTCCCATTACCTTGACAAGCCAGGGAACGGGAAGACAAATCTCCCTGTCCTCACACCTCCATGAGCGAAGAAGGCTCTTCCAACCCTGTCTTCCCAGCCTCACCTGGAGCTCTGTGCCTCGGCAGAGCCCCCCAGCAGCCCAGTCTCTCTTCCCAGCTGCAGGGATAGTTGTGCCTTTTATTTTACTTTATTTCCTTTTTTTTAAAGCCTGTCTCTCCACCTGCCACCCAGCCACGCTCTGCTCCCTGTCACAGGGAGCTGGCAGATGGGGATGATGCATCACGAAGGAGATCTGAAGAATTCATTTCCCGTTATTTTTTTCTTCCCCCAGCTTTCATTTTCACTTCAGAGCAAAGGTCCAGTTGTCTGTGAGGAAGCTACAAAGACAAATCCAGGCAGGAAAACAGAGATAGTCAGGAAAAATGTTACAGTGCCGATAACTTGAGACCTCGGTGTGCTTTGCATTTATTTCAACTCCTGCTTTAGCTGCATTTTGCTATGTCTATAAATTAGATTTATTCTGTTACTGCTGTGAAATGCCTGCGGGCCCCTTCCCCACTCCAGCTTCTCTTCCCTCCCCTGCCGAGTTTGGCTGCGGGAGGCAGCAGGAGAGGTGACAGCCCTGCCGAGGGACAACATATGGACACACAGCGTCCTGCCGCTGGACAGACGGCAGCCTCGGCCATCGGAGCGGGAGGCAGCAGATGGGAGCGGGGGGAGGAAGCCAACAAAAACTGCACACTGGCATAAATGAGGACTTTCCCAAGCTGGACTGGAGGAGGGAGCTGGTTGCGGGGGGGGAAGGTCCAAAGCGTGCCAAGAAATGGCAGCAGAACCAAAGTGACCGTTCCATTTGAAGATGCTGAGACGCCTCTGGTCTGGACCGGACATTTGCTGAGCTGCGCCCCACCTCATCTCCCTGCAGCCTTCTGGGCAGCTGGGGCCCCCGAAACTCTGCAGTAGCTCTTGTGGGGCAGCCCCAGATCACAGAATCCCAGAACAGTTTGGGTGGGAAAGGACCTTAAAGCTCATCTCACTCCAACACCTTCCACTAGACCAAGCTGCTCCAAGCCCCATCCAACCCAGCCTTGAAACGGTCCCCGTGCAGTCCCCAGGGGAGGAGTTTGGGTGATTTTCCCGTGAGTGGGACACTGAGTGCAATGGATGTGGAGGAACGTGCCCGTGCACCCACAGACTTCACACCTCGTCTGCAGTCACTGGGGCCCTGCAGCGTTTCGAACCCTTGACAGTCCCTTTTAAATATTAACAGAGACGTGACTGTGATTTAATAAGAGTTAATGTGGCAGATCCCCCCTCCCTGGCAGAGACTGGGCCGGTCTGGCTGTGGTCCCGGTGATCGGAAGCTCTGGGAATGCCGGGCACGAGGGGTTGGTGACTTTTATTCTGGGCCTTCCATGAACGGGCAGAGGAAAGCAAGGAACACAAAAACCACACCAACTCCCGGGAGGCACTTTTCAGAGCCATCGGAATTGCATGTGAAAATATATCCAGGTTTTATAGTGCCAGAAGAGGGAAAATGGCCCCTGCTGTGGCTTGGCCAGAGGCAGTGCCAGGCGTGCCCATTAAATGGATCGTTTGCCACTTCTCTCTCAAAAGTTGCCAATGAAATCATCGCCCCAAATCTCTGCATCAGCTTCCCATGACCCAGTAATCCCTTCTGGCCTTTGCAGCCTACGGATCTGTGATTATATTCAGCTGAATGGAAGAGGCAGGGACAGCTCTGGTGCCACGAAAGGGTGTTAAACTCCAAATATGCCTTTTGCTGGCCTTTCACCCAGGAGCAGGGATCTGTGCACATCCAGAAGCTTGACTGACCAAGCAAAGGAGCTATGGAGATCTAGCTGGAACAGAGACATCCTGCTCCCACTGTCTGAGGCGATTTCTCCTTCTGCTCATCCGACCTGGCAGCAGCAAACAATTCGCGTGGCTCTTCCTTCCCTAAGACCTGAATTCCTTGACTCTGTTATAGATGTGGCTTCCTCACGCTCAGATGAAACAGGGTGCACCCATCTATGAGCCCAGCTCTCCTCACTGCCTGGGTGTGGGAGGCAGTTTTATTTCACTTTCTCTTTTATCCTGCTAAGGATGTATCCCTGGGGGCAGAGCTCTGGCATGGGGGTCCCCATCTGAACAGGTCTGATCCCTGGGAAGTGAGCGTGAGGAATTAGGGATGGGAATCCCTGGGTTCTCCATGTGAATCAGTGATGTGGGACAAGTGGAAACAGCCTCAAATTTCATCAAGGGAGGTTTAGATTGGATGTTGGGAGACATTTCTTCACTAAAATGTGAATCAGACATTGGAACAGACTGCCCAGGACAGTGGCAGAGTTCCCATCCCTGGAGGAATTTAAAAGATGTGTGGGTGTGGGGACATGGGTTAGTGGTGGCCTTGGAAGCACAGGGGTAACAGTTGGACTCAATGATTTTAGAGCGTTTTTCCAACCTAACTGATTCTGTGATTCCATGGCTTGCTGCCCTTCGATAACCAACCACCCAGGGACGGCAGAGAATGTCTCTTGGCTCTTCCTTGGGGTTTGTTTTGGAGAAGCTGGGTCTGTGTGTTGAGCCCACGACCGACTGATGACGGGTGTGCTCCTGGCAATGAGCTGGTCCATCCAGCCACGTTCACTGGGGCAGTGAAAGTGCAATGATTCTGCCAAGCCCAGCAAAGGCTGGCCAGCTGCTCCTTCCCTCCTCCATTCCCCATCCCTTTGATAAGGCTCTCCCAGTTTTCTGCTGCTTTTCCACCCAGTCAGTCGCTGGCTCTTTGCCAGGCGCCAAAGCAATGCCGAGCCACGAGGCAGCTGGTTCAAGTGTCTGAGCAAACTTCCAAGCCGTTTCCAGCAGGACACGGGGCACGTGCTCTTGGAGAACTTGACTCCCCCGTGCGAGCTGAGGCCTCTCATGAATAAACCTGGTGAGGTGCCAGCAGGTCCCCAAATGGTGCAGACAAGGCTCAAGGGGTAAAGAGCAGCAAAGCTCTGTGGGGTTTGAGCTTCTCCACTAGGTTTGTTCAAACAAACTGTGGGAATGTGTCTCTGTGGGAGGAATGCCCCCAAGATGCACAGTGTAAGGCAGGCAGGCCAAAGCACAGCTGATGCACATTGTGATTTTCTCTTTCTCTCTCACAGCTCCTTGCTGTCAGGTGAGATTTTTCTGTATCTACCTGAACTCACAAAAATCTGTCCCTTTTTTCCCCAAGGCCAGCAGCCAAAACACCCCAAACCTGTACCTGGCACGTAGGATCCTTGGAGACACCAGATCTACCGAAGGCACTTGGGGCTCTTCATCCACTTGTTTTCCTAAAGCTGGGTGGGAAATGCCTGCCCTCTGGAGAAGGCTGGAGCACCGGGACCAGGGATGTTTTCCCTGTTGTTGTCCCTTTGTTTTCCCTGGGCAGAGCTGGGGGAAGCCAGGACGCTGCCTCCCACCAGGTGTGTTCGAGCCTCAACGCCTTTAAAGAAAACCTTGTTAAGAAGCAGTTGAGTTTGGATTAATATTTGATGAGCTGCTGTTCAGAGATAAAACAGTATTTACTGAGCAAGGGCTTTCCTGCCGGCCCGAGCCCACTGAGCCAACAAACAAACAAACAGCGCTGAGGGGAAGCACGTGGAGGTGAGGACAGGGGGATGCTGTGGGATGGCTCTGAGCTCGGCACAGCATCACCAGGGGGATGGTGGGGCTCAAGCCCTGAGCTGCACCTGCCACTCACAAGGCTGGCTGATGCAGGAGGATTTGGGCAGGCGGCACCTTGGACTTCAGCCCAGCAGGGAACTTGCTTGGATCGCACCTGGTGTGATCCCTCTTTGGCCGTGGGATGGGAAGAAGTGGGGCAGCACCATAATAAATAAATAAATAAATGCCCACCAGCTCCTCCTGACCTCTGCTCCTGCTGCAGCACCTGCTGGACCTTCTGCCACATCCCACAGCTCTGAAGAGATGTGTGTTGCTAACAGCTGCTGTGCTCAACACCTTGCAGCAGCTGGGAGGGATGTCTCCCCAGCTATGTCTGTGTGTCTTTCTGTCAGCCCCACACCTTCCTTTGGAAGTGCAACGGTCCCCAGAATCCCCAGAACGGCAGCTGGTGCTGGAGGGTGGCTCCACATGTCCCCCTCTGCCTCCAAAGATAACATTATTTGCAAAGGCCTCCGCCAGCCCTGGGGGCGAGAGCTCTGTGTGGATGCACAGAATGAGATTTGTATCACTGCCCTGCCCGCACCAACTCCCCACCGCTCCGCAAAAATAATCATCAGCCGAGGAGCCCGAAAGGCTCAGGGACTCTGCCTCCTGCAATATTAAACCTTCCCATTTCCTTCTGCCACTTTAAAGATTCTCTTTCTTACTGCGAGTGATAAATAATAACAGCAAAAAAACACCCCACAGACACACAACAGACATCAAAAGCCACGGGAAGATTGGCAAATAGAGAGATCTGAAGGGAGCAAAGAGGGGGCCTGGTTGGGAGTCGGTTCACGTAGCCCCGACTTCTGTTGCTTTCCATTAATTTTACCCGCCATCGCAGGTGGCAGAACAACGGCGACAGCTAATTACTCTCCCTTTCCCTTTCCTGCCCGTCTGCTTGCAGCAAAAGAAAGCCAGTAAATTCCCAAACTCCCCCCTCGCCATCCCAGACCTGTCCGGGAAGCCGCAGAGGCGCGTGGGAGGCGGGATGTCGAGGTGGGATGTGCCCACACGTGCCGGCTGCCCGCCGGAGCCGTTTGCTGCTCCAGCCTGGCACCGGGATGCTCCACCAGCAAACGGGCTGGCAGAGGCTGGCAGAGGCTGGCAGAGGCTCAAGGCTGGGGGAGAGGAAAGGTCAGCACGGTCCCCTACCACCCTTGGGACTCCAGGGAGCCTCTTTGGGCTTCCAGCCCCATGTCCACGGTGCTAAAGCAGATGGGGACACATCCATGGAAGTGCTGCTGAGGAGTCCAGGTCCCCCCGAGCCTTTTCCAAGTGGAGGATGCTGCACTGGCAACGCCAAGGAGGTTTTTGGTGGGCTGAGCTGCTCTTCAGCTCCAAAGGGAACATGCTCCCAGACAGAGGTGGGATAAACCCAGGCCAGATGGGGTATAGGACCCTAGAGAAGCTGTAGGATGTGTCTGTGCAAAGCTTGCTCTATATGGGAGGAGGGAAAACATCCAAGTGAGCAAACCCCTGCTGCCAGAGGGTTAATTCATCCCTGTGCCAGAAGCCCCTGCTCAGGATCGCTGTGACACCTCGCCAGCCTCCGCCTGACTCCCTCCACTTGCTTTAGGTGACACCAGCCTGTCCCGTGTCCAAAAGCGAGTGACAGCCCAGGTGACATCGTGGGCAAACAAACCTCCCTGGGGAAAAAGCTGCTAGTCGTCAAGAAAAGGCTGCTGCCAGCGAGGGAGGAGGGCTGGGATTTCAGCTCCAGCGTCCTCAGCTAAGGAAAGGAGCAGAAGAGCTGTGCCTCCAGCACAGGACAGCCTGCCCCAGCCCTGCCTGCTTCCCAGCATCATGAGATGCCAGCAGATTTTAAAGCTGAGGGATTCTGACTTAGAAAATGCCACAGAGGCCAAAGATTTTGAGAAAATCTGTCAGTTTTGTGAAAATGCCATTAACCCTCTGCCTTCAGAAGAGAAGACAGTGCAGGCTGTAACTTTCCACTCTGGCTCTGGGAGTGAATCGCTCCGAGGTCTCTTTTCCAACCAGGTTTTCCTTGCATTAAAATCCATCTGTGTGTGATTATATAAGAGAGCACGAAGAAAACTTCCTGAGGGAAAAGCAGCTGACTCAATTTCATCAAAACTGTGTTCTCTATAGGGGCAGAGGGGCATTTTTGTCTCCTGGGGAACGGTGTTGAATTTTGTTTCTTTTCCCTTGCCATCCTAACTAAGAACAAGAGGTCTGGGCTTAAGATCTTGGGTCGGCAGGACCACGGGGGTGGTTTAGTAGCTTCATCCTAACAAAGAGCCCAGTTCATGGATGCTTCCCAAGGGAACATCTATGGGTGAGATATTTGACCTCATGTGCTCTTCCCAGGCAGAAAAACTGGGATGCAAACCCAAGGCTAAACCTATGGCTCCTCAAAAATTCCAGCAAGGTGACAGCTGCTGGTGTATAGGTAGCAGGGATGGCCCTGTGGAGCTGGCTGTGGATTTATGTCCACAAAAGGGGATTTAGGTTGTTTAAACATTTTTCCTTTGTGTTCAGAGTTATTTACTGACAAACATATTGGGGGGGGATTAAAAATAAATATCGGCTGAAGATCTGGGATCTCTGTCTGAGCACGAGGGAAGACACAGGAGATTTATCAGAGTGGTCCTTGCCCGAGGAGAAAAAAAATCACACTTTCTGTTGGGTTTTTTTAAGGCAGAATAAGTTCATTTTCACCAGTGGTGGGGTCCTGAGCGGCCCTGGGGATGGCACCGAGATCCCGTTCTGCCTTCTCAAACCTCTAGATATCTCAGTCCTGGGGCTTTACACGTCCCATCCTTCTCTCCTTGCCAGCGCCGAGGTGGAGGGGGCTCCTTGCTCGGATGTCCCACTCCAGAGGACTCCGAGCTTCAGTGCTGAAACATCTGCCACCTTTACACAGTGAAGAGCTTTGGGATCTTACGGGAGGGAAACAAATCCCCTCTCCATCAATCAGAGCCATTAAGCAGAAGGAAGCCCCAGCGGGCGCTGCTGAGTCCTGTTTGCTTGTCACAGTGGTAGGGAAAAAGCCTCGTGTGAAGTTTACATGTTAAGGGAACTCAAGAAATGAAAAACCCAAAGTGCCTGAATTTGTCATGCCTCTTTTTTTCCCGCCCCCAAACCCCTTTTTATGGGAAAGCACAGCCTGAAAAAACATGCAATTAGTTTTAAGAGTAAAATCCATCATGAAATGAATCCCAAAGCCATTTGCAGCGAAGTAGAAGCACGGAGGCTCAGGGAACAGGAAGGGTGACGAGACCCGTGGCCTCAGGATGGGTGAGAACAAAGGGAGAGGGCAGAGAGCAGCACTCGGAGCCAGTGGGGACAGCAAAAACCTGCACTACTGAGATGGAACAAAGATGGGAGAAGGGTTTTGGGTCCACCTCTGCTGGGTGGGGAAAATCAACCCAGCTTGGCTTGGGCAGGGATCCAAAGGGTGGAAACAGCCAAGAGGAATCACTGAATGCTAAAATGGTTTGGGTTGGAAAGGACCTTAAACCTCATCCAGTGCCACCCCTTCCATGGGCAGGGACACCTTCCCCTATCCCAGGCTGCTCCAAGCCCCAATGTCCAGCCTGGCCTTGGACACTGCCAGGGATGGGGCAGCCACAGCTGCTCTGGGCACCCTGTGCCAGGGCCTCCCCACCCTCCCAGAGAACAATTCTTTCCCAGTATCCCATCTGTCCATGCCCTCTGGCAGGGGGAAGCCATTCCCTTGTCCAAAGTCCCTGTCCAAGGAAGTGGAAATGCTAGGCTGGAGCCTTCCAGGCTGCTCCAGTGCACAAGGGATCAGCCCAGCTGGGCTCAGGGATGATGTGGAAGCTCTCTTTGTTGAGAATCAGGCTGATGGAGCAGAAGTTTTGCCAGGGTCTTGCCACTGCCTGGTTCCCTGACCAGAGTTGGCTGTTTTGCCTTGGACTGTACCAGAATCAGTCCTGGGGTGGGAACCACGTGGCTGCTTCACACCCAGCCTGCCACACACTTTGTTTTCCTACCAGCCGTAAATATGAAACCAGGGCTATTTGTATCTTTGACATTAATTGACTTCTCAAATTAATAACTCTTCTGTGTAACCAGGAACACAATTACTGCTTTGTTGTGCTGATATCCAGCTGGAAGGAATTGTTCCTACCAGGAAACTCGATTGTACTAATTAAGCTGTATGAGCCTAACAGGAGGCAGGTCATGGTAACCTGTCCCCGGAGGTGCCTCCCCTGTTATTATCCATGGCTGGTTCTGCAGAGCCGGAATGGATGGTGAGCCCGTGCGTGCATGCTCAGGCCTTCCAGGCAGGAGGGATGAGCAGCTGATGGATGAGGCGGGACAGGGATGTACCTGGTTACACAAAGTTCTTTTCTCCCAAAGTGTGCTGACAGCCTGCCCCGCTTTCCATACCCATATTTCGTCTGCTTAGACAAAAAACCTGTGAGAGGAGGGCTGTTTTCTGCTGCAGGAGCCCTCACACCCACATGGCAGTGACTCTGCTCAGTGCAGAGCATCTGCTCTGCTGCAGTGACTGGCTGGACGTGACACGGTGAGCAGGGTCCGGCTGTGCTCGGAGTCGCGCTCGTCGGTCCCTGGGTGAGCACTCACAGAATCACAGAATCTCCTGAGCTGGGAGGCACCCACAGGATCATCGAGTTCAACCCCTGGCCCTGCTCAGACACCCCAGCAACCCCACCCTGGGCATCCCTGGGAGTGGTGTCCAAACGCTCCTGGAGCTCTGGCAGCCTCGGGGCCGTGCCCATTCCCTGGGGAGCCTGGGCAGTGCCCAGCACCCTCTGGGGGAAGAACCTTTCCCTAAATCCAGCCTGAGCCTGCCCTGGCACAGCTCCAGCCGTTCTCTCATGTCCTGTCCCTGGTCACCAGAGAGAAGAGAAGACCCAGGGAGGCTCGGGGCAGGCAGGGACCCCATGCACCACCTGCACCCCAGGCCTCTCTCAGCAACAAGCGACGCGTTTCCTCCTGCTCCAAATCTCCTCAACCACCTGTGCCCTGCTCCGAGCTCACCGTGGCCAGTGCAGGGGCACTGCAGACCACGGCCAGCAGTGATGACCCCACCCGGTCAGGGAGAATGTCCCACTCAAAGAGATCCCATCCCCTGGGTCCCGTCACATCTCCAATGCCTGCACCTCTGCTCCGGCCCCTCCCGAGCTCAGCTCCACCATGTCGGGCACAGAGAGGCTTCCAGTGGTGGCTTAAGGGTTACACGGAGATGGCGACAGAGCCGCTTTGTTCAAATCATAAAAGAGTGTGCAAAAAGAGGAGATGAATTTTCCCATAATAGGCTTTTCACTCGGCGTGCATTGCTCGCAATGTCCCCAAACAGATGGCTCTGCCAGCTCGGTGCCAGGCCTCTCAATCCACTCCGAGATGAATCCCTGACTGAGGAGTTGTTACACACAGAACATGGCAGATGCCCGGCGAGCGGCGAAAGCGGAGCCTCTCAACGTGCAACAACATCATCAAGGCCAGAGTGGCACCAGGGAGCCGCTGGAGAGGGGTGCTGGGATGACCCTGCCTCAGCAGGGATGAGGGGCTGGCTCCAGCCGTGGCACCCCTCGGCTGCGGGACAGCAGAGACCATGGGGGTGAGCCACAGTGAGCACCAAGCAGTGAGAAACACAGGAGGAGGTGGAATGGCCACCAGAAACCACAGCCAGAGGCGCTGAGCTCTTTTGGGTCACCTGGAGGGGAAGTGTTGCAGGGGAAGGTGAGAGGCTCTCAGCAGAGGGCTGGGCTGAGGTGCCAGGGGTGCCAGGAGTGCCACCTTACCTGTACTGGGTGACAGCAGGGTTGGCCTTGGCGGAGCAGTGGAACTTCACGGTGTTGTCCTCCAGCACTGGCTGTGGCTCCACGGACAGGTTCACCAGCGGGGGGTCTGCAAAGAGAGACGGGCCCCTGAGCAACCCAAAGACACGGTTTGGGTTGGAACGGACCTTAAAGATCATCCAGTCCCACCCTCTGCCATGGGCAGGCACACCTTCCACTAGGCCAGGTTGCTCCAAGCCCTGTCCAACCTGGACTTGGACAATTCCAGCTTATCTGGACAACCTGTGCCAGGGCCTCGCCACCCTCCCAGGGAAGAATTTCATGCTGAAATCTCATCTAACCCTGCCCTCTGGCAGTGGGAAGCCATTTTTCAGTTTAAAGCCATATAACGATTGTCAGACAGGCTGATGCCATGAACGCCGCTCTTCTCTTGAAGGGCTTCAGCGAATAAGACAGGAAGAGGAGCCACAGTCACCATTTGATGTAACATTTCACTTGGAAAATGTGACTGCTGGCTCTGATTCTCATTTAAGGACATAAACTTGCCTGCTTTGAGACACTCCAGTTTAATATCTTGCTGTGTAACAATGATCTTTTGTCTATCCTCTAACTTTAAAGTGGCATTTCTGCTCTTTCATCAGCCTAATCATCTCTGCCAGGGCCTTACTGGTGTCACAGGCTGCTCCAGTCTTCCAACTGCTCCTCAGTTTCTCTCCTTCTTTTCACATGAGAAGCATCTAAATGCTTTAGCAGCAAATAAAATTTAGGAAAGAACCGAAAGCAAGCGGGAAATGGGTGAAATGTTTAGATGAAGAATATCCAGAGTTGTTTTAATTTTTCACGATGACTGAGGCGGGGTGTCAGGCCTTCAGCTTTAGGTTTTAAGCATGGGACCTCACTTGAGGGAAAAAGCAGAAGGAAATGGCCTTGTGGAGGGTTTTTGTGGTGAAGAACCAGCTGTCCCATGGCAGAGGGCGTTGGGGCTCATCGACCCAGCTGAGGGGCTCTCCTGCCCTTGAGGTGGGAGTCTGCTGCACATACGCACAAACACATCCTAAAATAGGACATGTTACGTGTTCAACTTTACCCGCTGCCACTCTCCTCTTCCAAGTGCCTCAGCAATGTCCTTCCCAGCTGGAAAACGGGGAAAGGCTGCAGCTGACAGGGCGGGTGGGCAGAGAAGCTGTTGGTACCCCCTGGTCCAGGGCACCTCCCTTGGCCTCACGTGTGCTGGTGCATCCCGGAGGCCTGGCCTGGGGTGTGGGGTCAGCGCTGCAGGGCTGGACACGGCCCAGTGCTCGAGTTCCTGCAGGGATGCTGTGGAGCCACGGCTCCAACCAAGCCCAAGGAGCGTCCTGGGGTTTACTAGGGGTGGAAGTTCCCCTGCTGTACACGAGTCAGGGTCCTGCTGGAGCGACCTGGCTCTGGCAACTGCTCAGTGCCTTTGCTGGAGGGCGTGGGCTCCAGCTGGGCGTGCTGGTGTGGGAACTGCACCCAGAGCAACCCCGTGTTATCCCAAGCCTGCGAGGGGCAAGGCCAGCAGCTTGGGGACGCAAGCGGAGTCTCGGAGGTGGCCTCGGCAGTGACCTTGGCTGGGCGGGAGGGGAGAAGCAAAGGCGGAGTCCCGGCGGCTCTCCAGTGCCTCCTTCTCCTCCGCCCCGTGGTATTTACCCAGCCGGAGCCCGGCTTTGTTGTGAGCAAAGCCACCTGCCTTCCTGATGGGAAATTATGACGGGGAAATTATAGGTATTTTCAATTTACCCTAATTTCATTTTAAAATGTGCAATTCAAATGACAATAAAGATGGGCGCCGTTGGGAATATAAATGAGCTTCCCTGACACAGCAGCCCAGAGATGTATAGCGGGCTCCTAATTCATTCCCAGGCATCCTGACACTTCCCTATTGTTAGACAACAACAGCTAATCACCTTCCTTTGTTAAGTATGAATCACACTTCTCTTTAGTAGCTTCCCCATTGTTTGATGGGTTAGGAGCTGTGCCTACGATTTACAGAGGAGCCTCTTTGTATTAAAATGAGCCCGGCTCCCTCCTGCACTCAAAATAATAATAAAAAAAAATTAAAAAGACAAAAAAAAAAAAAAAAAAAAAAAAAAAAAAAAAAAGGAAAGGACGAGCAAAGGAAATGAATTAAAGTCTTTGATCTCGCCTTTCAGCAATGGGATTGGGCTTTCGAATATTGCGGGTGCCGCGGATAGCATGGGCTTGTGTGTGCCAGTGTGTTTTGGGGCATTTTAAAGGGAAAAACGACACAAATTGTAACTCATCAGGATGTAATTCCACTCGGTTACAATTATAATTCCTGCCTGGCTTCTTGTAATGAATTTGAATGATGGAATGAGATGGAGCCAGCCCACAGGCGGGAGGAGAGGGTGTGAGTGCTCGTGCGGGTACCGCATCACACCAGGACCAGCACCGGGACCGCGACTGGCACCAGGACCAGCACCACTCCTTGCCATCCCCACAGCCCGGGAGGCACCTTGGCAAACCCCTCAGCTCCCGCTGTTCCCACTCAGCACCCCGGGAATGGCCACAGGCTGAGCTCCGTGGGCCACGGGCACTGTGCTGCCCTGCCAGGTGCGGATCCCTCTCCGTGCTCCTCTCCCCTGCGGACAAACCCTTCCAAACCTCTTCGCTCAGGCTGAGACACCACTTCAGCCCTGGGCTTTCCACTCCTCCGTGGGAAGCACAAAAGGGAATCAAACACTGCAAAGCTCCAAGGATAAACGCAGCAGGAGATCCTCCAACGCGGCGATGTGCCCCTCATCACCCTCCACTTTGCTTCTCCTCCTCCCACCTCCTGCAAAAACATCCAGATGCAGCCAAATCCCTTCTTGCCACGACAAAAAAAGGTGTAAAAATGAGCAACTGCACATGTGTGTGCAGACGCTTGGAGCAAATGGCTTTGGATAAGCAATAACCCTGCTCCTCCCCATCCCGGCACGCCGGGTGTGCATTTCCACAGAGCCACTGGGCTCCTTCAGTATAAATAGTTTATGGCATATCAAACTATTAAACATGATTTTAATCCCACTTGTGATGTTCGACGCATAACTCACAGGAGGCTGACTTTGATGTGGCTGGTGGAACGGAAATCACATTGAACAGATGTTCCAGCTGGAGCCGCTTAGTGTTTCCACTACAGACCCTGCACTGGGGTTTTTTCCAGCTCTTTCCGCCAACCCCTCCCTTTTTTTTATATATATTTGGAAGGGGAGGGTTTTATGACTCAGCTCTTTCATTGCTGCGATGATGGTCAGGCATGAGATTGATGGGAGCCCGAATTCAACTGAGGATAATCTCTCCCACCATGCACACACCCTTCCTAGGAATAACCCCCATCCTGGCGTTTCTCTGCTGCCTGGAGCATTGCTGATGTTCTTCTGAGTGGCAAAAGAAAATGTAAGAAAGCAGTAGGAGTGATTTACCAGGCTGCTGCTTCCTGGGAAGGATTATTTTTGGTTCCCCGGGATTATTTTGCAGGGCCATCTCTCAAACCACGCGGCTGGGTGATGTTTGCTATGGTGTGAATTCAACCTCCGCTGCTGGAGGTGGGGAGTGCAGGGTCTGGGAGGATGCAGCAGCTCATGCCAGGAAGAGCTCCCCAGCCAGCAACTGCTGCCTGCTTTTCCTTATTCTTGCAGAAACCGCTTCTTTCTCTCTCCAAGGTGCTGCTCCTCTGCCAGATATTGGAAGAAGACCCACGAGCAGGACTTCTCAGAACAATTCCCTAGGGAAAAACGAGTGGCCCAGATATTTTTTGCCTAGGAAAAGCACCTTTAGCTCTTTGCAAAGTGAATGCAGCCGGTTGTCTACAAGGCTGGGAGTGAAACCTCATGAGCTAAAGATGGGTTAATAGTTGCACTTGATGATCTTAGAGGTCGTTTCCAACCTTAACAATTCTGTGATTCTGTGACGAGATGCAGCGAGAGCAGGCTTTTGCATCCGGGTCAAATTCCATCCCACCTCAGCTTGGTTAATCCATCTGAGTATTTTCCTATCCCATCACCCACCCAGCTTTGGGAAATTGATATCCTCATTAGCCCCCATTAAGAACAACACCCTTTTAGTAGCTGGGTAGAATATTATTGTTATTATATTCACAGCGTGGAGTATTTAATAGCTCAGAGTGCAAATTGGTGTTCTTTATCGGGTTTTTCTCTTTCCCAAGCAGATTCCATGCAGCTGTGGGGATTCAGCTCACGTCTCCAGCCCTCACTGTACTGCCCAGTGTAATGATGTCTCTGCTCGGCGTTGTTTGTGTGAGTGTGTCTCCAGCTATTGTAGCTGTTTGCTGGCTGTGAAATAACCCAAGCTATTATCTCATTTTATCTGCCCGGTTCTGTCAGGACATGCAGCCAGCGACCCAAGAGCCTGGTAATCTTCCGGCAGCAAAAGCTGGAAGTCTTAAATGGTGAATTTTCTGCTGCGCTTGAGTTTGTTCAGTTGAGTTTGCCAGTTTTAATTGGTCTCTGGAAAGCAGCTGGCATGCTAATACTGAACACCCTGCTTTTGCAAGTCGTGGGTAAATACAGCTGCAGGAACTGGGTGTGTGAATGGAGCCCGGCTGGAAGGGGTCAGGAGGAGCCCAAGAGTGACAGCTACTGCAGAGGAGGAGGGAAGAGGCCTGTGAAATGTGAATTTTGGCAGATTTTTCTCCGTGGATTACAGTAAAGGGTGAATGGTAGAGGTCTGAACACAGCCCTGTCCCCTGAAGTGGTGACTGGCTCTGGCTTTGTGTCATGGGAGGGACAGTGTCCCCATCAGGTGTCAAAAAAATACATCACTGAACTGCCTGCAAGTCTGGAAACACGCGATTCTGCACCGGACATCCTAATGGAACTTGTCTCTGCTACTGGCCATGCCCAGAGATGTTGCTTGCTCACCCAAAGCCCTCTGGGATCCATCCCTGCTCCAAAGACCCCTAGGGCCTGGATCAGGGCACAGTTGGGCCACCCAGAGCATGGCAGCTGGTGCTGCTTTTGCCCGAATCCACATGGGAAGCGCATGGGAAGCAGGACATCCCTGCAGTGTGGGCGTTCCTCGGTGCCCCAGGGAGCTCAGGGGACGTGGAATCTCCTGGCGATGACTTCACTCTGTCGATACACCAGTAAATCCCGGTAAAGAGAAAACCCCAGTCCCAGCATGGAGTCAGAGTGCTGTGGGCAGCCCTGGGGCAGCGATGGAGAGGGCAGAGAGGCCGGGATCTCCCAGCAGCCAGAGGTGGCCGTGTACTCACGCTGGATGTCAATGGTGACAGAAGTCTCCTTCCCGCTGGGAATGGCTTTGTTGGTGGCACGGCACACGATGCTCTCCCCGTTCTCGATGTCCGAGGGGGCGATGAACAGGGTGCTCATGATGCTCTCCCTCTTGCCGTCACGGAGGAGTGTCTGGGAGGGGGAAATGACGCCTTAGGTTTTAACTTTTATATTTTTCAAATCCTGTATTGCCTAGTGTGTGACTCTGAAGTTTCTTGTAGCCTGCTGGGCTGTTCTCTCATGCCAGACAGACATAACAAAGCTTCTCCAAGCCTGCTCTCCAAGGACACCCAGACTGTCCTAGGCCCAAAATGTGTAAACTAAAATCTTTAGAAGGGGGGTAAGCTTGGGGAAATTACATCATTAACTGAAGCTTTAATTGGAGAATTAACCCTGATATGCAAATGAACCAAGCTTATAAAAGTGTGAAGAAGTCGTGACTCGAGGTCCTTCTTGGAGTCCCTCTTGGGTGTCGCCTTTGGCCTGCCCAGGGAGTACTTTTGAAGGCCCTTCGAATAAATACCTACCTTTATTCCCTTATTCCTGACTAGTCTCTGGTTTTTAGGTGGCCACTTCAGGCACCAGAAACAGGGATGAGGAACCGGAGAGGGGCCCTGTCCCCATCCCCAGGCTCAACACGAGCTGCTCAGCCAAGCGGCTTCCTGCAGTAACAATTCCTCTGGCTGGAATCTGCCAAAAGCCTCAGGGGAATAACAAAGATGAATTTCACTGCAGTTCCCTGGGAATGGGGCTCTTAACTCCCATCTGCTTCCCTGCAGCCCTGCTGTGCCTAGGCTGGGGAGGAAAGCTCCCGTGGGATGCGTCACCCACCGTCCCAGGAAAGAGGGAGCCAGAGGCTTTGTGACCCTGCTGGCAAAGCTGTCTGGGCACTTCCCATAGGGATGAGTGGTGATGCCAGCTGCCAGCAGCACAGACTGACCCTGGCCATGGATCCTTGGCTCTGGACCAGCCCATGGTAAATCATCACCTCTCAGGTGTTCACTGATGGGGACCAGAGATCCAAACCCTGGTGGTAACCAGCTCTGCCTGCTCAGCCTTGGCTCCGTGCTTCTTCCCTGGATTTATCTGACGTCAGCCCTGGTGCCCTGCCATGCCTCTTTTGGGAGCACAGGAGCTTGGGAGCGCTTCCTTACCATCTCCTAATCCTCCTGCAAGCTCTTACAGGTCACGTCACCCTGTAACCCCGACTTTGATAAACTGAGCCCTCGGAGCTCTCAAGATGTTGTGTGGTTTTCAGTCTTTTAATCATTCTCCAACCTCTGACCTCTCTCTCTGGTTTATCAGCAGTGGATTTTGGACCCTGCCAGGCAGTTTTTCCTTCTAAGTTGGTATCCTTCAAGTTTGTTCCTCACAGTGGCTTTATCGGGAGATAAGCAGATGTCAGCGAGATGTGTGCATGTGGCACCTGGGGACATGGTTTGGTGGTCGCCTTGGCAGCGCTGGGGGAATGGTTGGACTTGATTTTGGAGGGCTTTTCCGACTGAAACGGTTCTTTGATGCCAAGACTAACGCTTTCCCTGGGCTCATCGAGGCACAGCCTTCGTGCACAAGGTTTGTGCCTCTCAAGGCACAAGGCAAGGAATGATGCTAAGAAATTGTCACCACAATCAGCCCAGAATCCCAGCGTCATTAAGGCTGGAAAAGCCCTCTGAGATCGAGTCCATCCATTTACCCAGCACTGACAGCACTGACCCACTAAACCACGTCCCTCTCCACCGTGTCCACAGGTTTTTGGAACGCTTCCAGGGATGGGGAATCCACCACCATGCTGAGAGCCTGTTCCAATGTCTGAACACCTTTTCAGTAAAGAAATTTTCCCAATATCCAATCTAAACATCCCCTGGCACAATTTGAGGCCGTTCCCTCTCATCCTGTCCCTGTTCCCCGGGAGCAAAGCCTGACTCCCACCTGGTTGCCCTTTCCTGTCACGGAGCTGTGGACAGCAAGAAGGTTCCCCCTGAGCCTCTTTTTCTCCAGGCTGAGCCCGTTTCCCAGATCTCTCAGCCGCTCCTGGTGCTCCAGCCCCTTCCCAGCTCTGTTCCCACCTCTGGACACAAACACAGGATGCTGCCCTGTCCTGGTTTTATTGTCACCCCGTGTGCCCTTCCCTTGGGGAACGGCCCCACTTTGGGTGCTGGCGTTGTGGTGAACACTAAGTCTGTGCAGAACTTCCCCCTTATTTGAGGTGAACCTCCAAATCCTGCAGGATCTTGTAACGTTCCCTGTCCCCTTCAATACGGATCGGGGGGATTTCAGTCAGCCATGGCTGTTCTGTGCTGCCTGGCTGGGATTGCAGGGGGCTGCATATGGATCAGTTGGTGGACTGGAAATTCAGAGTAACAAAGAAATTCTCACTCAGTGTGAATGGTTTCAGGCAGTCGGTAACCCAAACAGGGCTTCTTTTTGGTTGGCTGGAATATCTGGATCAAATGAAAGCTGGGTTGGATTTCAGTTTTCTTGAAAAGGCAGAAAGAGGCAAATTGAGGAACTATTTTAAATGGAGCTTCAAAAGGGAAATGTTTCTAAGATCCCAAAAATCTGAACTTCCCACTCAAAAAAATGTCTAAAATTGTCTGTTAGTTTTTCTAAAGGCTGATTTTCTTTTTTCATATGAAAGGGCCTCATGGAAACCCCCACAAAGTCAGGAGAAACTGAGGTTCAGCCTCAGAAACAGACGTTTTCCTGACTCCAGGAGGAGGCAAGGATGCTTCCCCCATGCAGAACAGGGCTCCCCTCCCAGCCCACCCCTGCCAGCTGCTTAAAATGCCATGGAAATCTGTGTGCTGTGGGCGATGGATCTGCAGCCTGGAAAACTCTGCTTTGGAAGGGTGTTTTGGTGGTAATATTTTAAAGGGTGGGCATTCCCCCTTCTCTGGGGGACAGGGAAAGGGATCTTCTGTGGGTCTGAAAGGGACAGGGCTCAAAAGTTGTCTCCCCAGGGCCAGGCCTGACAGCCCTGGCAGGGAAGGCTGGGGGTGAGGGGGATAAGCCATGAACAACTGCATGTCAGCCGCCTGGATTTTAATTAATTCCACTCGATTTGAGAAAGGGAGAGGTCAGTTCTCCCTGGCTCTAATTAGTGCTGCCTCTCTCATTGCACGCAGGGAGATGGGGCAGGTTCCCCTCTGCTGCAGGGAAGCAGCTCAGCTTCAGCCAGGAGGAGGAGGAGGAGGAGGAGGAGGAAGAGGAGGCAGCGAGGGCATTCTGCCTCCTCTGCTCTCCCCAGCAAATCAGGATATTGCTGGAATGAGGCTGGGTGGAGGCTTCACAGTGGCAGCAGAGGGTGAAATGTTTATTAAAGATCTTCAGGAGCTCGAGGAATGGCTCTGACTGCCCACTTTGAAGTTTTGGCTGCAGACTGACCCATTTTCAGTCTCGAATTTTGCTGTTTAGAAATTTTTCATTAAAAATGTCAAATGTTAGCGAATCTTCCACAGTCACCAGCCATCAGGAGCCTATAAACAGAAGAACATGCGGGGGCCCATTCCCAATGTGCTGCTGATTGCTCTTTGATGATTTCCTTTATGACCTAGTAAAGGCTTTCTGTCTAAATTAAAGAATGCCAACAACCTTGATGATTTTTCATGGAAAATTGCAGCTGGAGGAGGGGACACATGTCACTGCAACCACCTTTTGATCCAGAGGTTCTGTTGCAGTCAGGGCCAGGTCAGTTTTGCTGTACACAACATTGACACCACACCCAGGTGGGATTTAGTGGGGAGAGGTGGCCATGGCAGGTGATTACAAGCTGTAAGAAGGTACAAAAAGCCAAATTCAAAGCAGAGCCCATTTTGGAGACAGTTTGGGGTTTCTCACTTGCATCCTCCTGACTGCTTTCCCTCCAGCCTCCCCGCTGGGAAGGCTTTATGGAGGGATGCAGGGTGGGAGTCTCAGCTCTGGGGAGCTGAGGGTGCTGCCCCAAACGTTTTGGGGTTGTATTGTTGGGGTGCACTATGTGCTGGAAGAGATAGGCCCTGAGGGCTGGAGAGAGAGCCTCTTTCTTGGACCCAGGGGTGATCCTGGGAGTGCATCCAGGTCACCGAGGATGGGCTGAGAGAGGATTGTGGGTTTCTGGGCAGTGTTGGACCTATGAGATGTGATAATTGTAGTTTGCGACCTCATAGGGTATTGTTTACTTGTTCCCATAATAGGCAATGTCTGTGCACTGTCCCAGGTGATTGGGGGACACTGAGGTGAACATCTTTCCTGTTTAGGTGATGCGATATCCTGTTGGGTGCTGGTATTTAGGGAATCTTTTCCTGCGCAATAAACGCTTTGCACTTCTCCATCTTGTGTGCAGAGTCATGCCCTTGTGTGAATACTGCACTGTGTGAAGAGCAGTGCCAGGCCCAGCACCCCTTTCTGAAGCCGGAGAAGAGCACAGGCCTTGTCCCAGCCCCATCCTGCCTCACCTTGGAATAGGTGGCTCCGTTGATGACTTCTCCCCTCCGCATCCAGATGATGGAGGCTGCTGGCTTGGCGTTGTCAGCGTGGCAGGTCAGGTTCAGGGGGTCTCCTGCCCTCAGGCTGATGATGGGCCCCCCCATAATGACAGGGTCATCTGGAGGAACTGCAAGGAAAGAGCACGGAGGAGACAACGTCATTTGAAGCATGAAACCCACATTTTTGGAGTCACCCGTGGGGTCACAGGACCGGCCTGTGACCTCTCAGACTCTGCAGGTGGTTTGGGATGGCCATGGCAGTGCTGTGCCCACTGTGCCCAGGTTACAGCCACCTGCCTTTTGCTGCTCCTGTGAAAGCTGGACCCCAGATTTCAACTCCAGCAGCAACTGGAGAAGTTCCTGAGGGAACTTGGGCCAGGTGGCTGCAAGCTTTGCAGAATATGAGGGATCAGGTAGATAAATCCACCGAGGGCTACTAAATCCTCAAAGCCCTGCACGTCCCTGAGCTGCAAACTCTGGGAGCATTTGAAAGCAATATCCCTGCTTGAAATAAATTTCCCTGCTGCTCTTTGTCCTGCAGGGAGGGGCTTTCATCTCTGCTACCCTGACGGGTCTGCTCCAGCCAGGACCTGCGCTGGAGATGGAGCTCTGTCCAGCTCCTCATGGAATCAGAGCATTATCTAGGTTGGAAAAGACCTTTAAGTTCAAGTCCAACCATTCCCCCATCACTGCCAAGCCCACCACTAAACCATGTTCCCAAGTGCCACATACACACGGCTTTTAAATTCCCCCAGGGATGAGGACTCCAGCCTGTTCCAGAGGTGAACCATGAGAAGTTTGGTCGTTCTGACCATCGGTGGGTGTTTCATCAAGAGATAAAAAGTTCCTGACTAGGTAAGACAAATGCATTTATTTCTGTTCTGTGAGAGAACCAAGTTCATCCCTCCCTGTCCCTGGCTCTTTAACATCATCCCCAATCCCACGGATGCCTCACGTTATTCCGGGGAAACAGCAGGGAACCTCCTCGTTGCTGAAAACTGCTGGCAACCCCCTCATCCAGAGCCCTTCCAGCCCAAGCCACTGCCCAAAGGCATTTAGCTCTTCCCAGCCATGACCCTTGGGAAATGCCGTTCTTGCTACACACAGATGTGTTGCCCACCATCCATGGCCTGTCTGGGGGCTGCTGGGGCCCATGTAGGGGTGGGAGGCCAGCAGGAATGTGAAGAACACACTGGAAGGCGTTCCCAAGAAATGGGAAATTGCCCCTTCACACCCTGCTCGGAATTGGGTGGTAAAACCCTCCTACCCTCAGCATCCTTCGGAGGGGATGCAGTTGGGTGAAATCTGCCAGTTTTCCGCCAGAGTGGAGCTGGTTTTGCCCCAAGTCAGTGCTACTCCCCCTCAGAGCCAAAGTTGGCCTAAGCCCCCTCCGACACCCCCAAGTCCGTCTCCGCTCCCGAGCTGCCCCCGCGGTGTCGTTGGCTGAGGAATATTTAAAAACTCCTCCAGTGCCGGGCTGGGATCGGGAATTGGGAAGGGATTCTGTTCCCTGGCAGCCCCGAGGTGGCTGCCTGCCCCAGCCCGGGATTTGCAGATGTGCTGCGGGCACACCCCGCTGCGCGCACACGCGGCTGCCAGGCGCTGGGAGTAATGGGATTTTTCAGCTCAGTGGGTGGAACCCAAGGACCGGGGAAAAAAGCTTTTCTACATGGATCCAAAATGGACTTTTTTTTTTTTTTTTTTTTTTTNTTTTTTTTTGCTTTTCTTCGCTTTTCCCCCTTTTTTTTTCGCCTTATGTTTTTTTTTTTTTTTTTTCTTTTTTTTTCTCCAGGCTAAAAGAGTGGAAAAAGAAAGTGAAAATCTGTGGTTTGGGTTAGTTGGAATGCCTGTCACTGAGGTGTGAAAGTGGGAACAATTCTGCTCCATTCTGATGTTATTTAACTACTAAGGAAGTATGAATTTTAATTTTTTAAATTTATTTATTTTATTTCATTGGATGAGTTTGTGCTGTTTAAAACTGAATCTGGCCTTTTTCAGTAGTTTTTTTCCCCTCACTGAAGCCATTAATTGAATTTGACCTCTGCTTGTAAAAAATATTGAAAATTCATCTAGTAGAGTGGGGAAAAAACCAACCCACAAATCTTTCTTTGAAGACCATCTTGGAATTTAATGAAGGAACTTTTGTGGTGGGATGTTTGACATTCCTGACTTTTTTCCTGGTATTCCTGCAGCAACATTTCCCCTGCAAAGCAATCCCTGCAAAGCAAAACACTGGGATATTATCCACTAGGGGGATAATATCCACTAGGGGATATTATGGGACAGGGGACAACATAACGCAAACAAACACGGAATCACTTGTCTGCCCTGTGCCAGAAATCCTCGTTTTTTACAGTTTTGCTCCCCGTGGGATCAGCAGCCAGCGCTGAGGAGCTGCTTACGGCAATGAGGAGAGGATGGGCCCTGGCTACCTCTTCTCAAGTAAGTGGTTTTCATCGCCCAGTCCTCCAGGTAGCC
Organism: Rhagologus leucostigma; assembly: GCA_013397725.1. Classification (NCBI taxonomy): domain Eukaryota; kingdom Metazoa; phylum Chordata; class Aves; order Passeriformes; genus Rhagologus; species Rhagologus leucostigma. Next base: position 1,164,604 of record VZTD01002630.1, read on the forward strand.
GTGAATTATTGATGGCTCCAGACTCCCTAGCAGGGAATTTGGTTGGGGTGGAGGGGCTGATGAAGAGGAATCAGTGATTTCTCTCTAACTTTCGCAAAATGAAGGATGGATTTATTCCTTCCCCACGCCAACTCCAGCCTGGGAGAGGAGGTGGAGGAAGAGGAGGAGGAGAAGAATGAAAGATAAAAAGGGGCAAAGAAGAAAGGAGGGAAAGCAAGAAGCTGGTAGCATGGAGCCATGATCCATTATTCATCCACTGAGCTCCCAGGATTGGTTGTTATTATGAGGCACCACTACAGAATCTGGTCTCCTAATTTTTAATCACGTAGCTATGGAAGTGCTAGCCTTCCTGATTAAACCGGGGATATAAATAGAAAGAGTTGTTTGGGGCTGCAGGGGGGGTTATTCCTGACAGCAAAGCAAATGGAGTTAACCCACACGTTCCTGGGAAGATGAAAATGATGGAGAAGGGATCCAGGGTGGCTCCAGCCCACAGGAGTAGGAGCAGAGAGCTGGATGGAAAAGGCCTCAAGGTGCACCAGGGGAGGTGTAGTTGGGATATTAGGGAAAAATTCTTCACTGAAAGGGTGGGAACAGGCTGCCCAAGGCAGTGGTGGAGTCCCCATCCCTGGATGTGGCACTTGGGGATGTGGTTAGTGGTGAACATGGTGGCAGTGCTGGGGGACTGGTTGGACTCGATGGGCTTAGAGGGCTTTTCCAACCGGAATGATTCCATGAGTCATTCCATGATGTGCAGCTTTTTATGGGGTGGGAGTCCCCATATACATCCCCAAATGGATGTGAGAGTGAGATCCCGGGGTAGAGGTGAATCACCCCAGCAGAAGGTCTCCTGTTCCTCACATTGCCCTCAAGACCTCAGCTGCTCACTCATCCCCCTCTTCACTGCAGACAAAACTTTCCAAAGAAATGCTGACAAACTTCTCCCTGCCAAACCCCTCATTTTCTGTCAAAATAAAGGGATTACTGAATATTTTTAAACCAGCCTTGGACAGGCTTCAATCCATTCTCCACGTGGGCTGCCTGGATGACAGGGGACAACTTGGGGTCTCTGCTCCCTGCCCTTTGGAAAAGTGCATCTTGCAGCACATCAGCATAAAGAAACACGATGAAATGATGGTGCTCTCGGTGCATTCATCAGCTTTTTAAATTAGTTGTTAGAGGCTTTCCCGCATGCTGTCCCACCCTGCACAACTTCCCCGTGATTAATTAGTGAGCCCCCACAGGATTCTTCAGTGCTGGGCTGAGACCTGAGGCTGACACTGCCTTTGAGTCAGGAATGACGTGGATGTCTCTAAATGCTGCCGGCAGCTGGACAAGGATGTGGCAAGCAAACAGAGCCTCAGTCATTAGCAATATTTACTGAGCTAACAGGATCCTCCAGCAGCCAGGTCCTGGAAGTGAAGGAAGCAAAAAGCCCTGCAGCCACCAGTACATTTTCCCTAATTAAGGCTGTTTTCCTGTGTTGGTGTGGCTGGTACCTCGCTGCTGCTGGGTTTGTGCAACCAACCTCCTCTTCTTGGGGCCAACCTCTCCCTCAGTGTTAAGTGATTCAACCCCAACGCCTGCTGGTGGGCAAGGGCCACCCAGCTGCTGGGCTGGAGAGGCAGACACTGAGCAGCCCCTGAGGGTTGCCCTGAGCCAAATATCAGCAAGGAATGTTCAGCTGGTGTTGAACTCAGCATAAGAGTCCCCTATGGAATGAGATCCCTTGGACAAGGCCTTGCTCATCTTCATGGCTGCCCTGCTCCATGGGGTCTGTGGCACTCGGGGCTCTGGGCCCAGCTCGTGTGGGAGTTATCAGTGACCAGAGGATGCTCCTGGCGATCACAATGTGCCACGAACCACTGGAAGGTGCTTCCCCGGCCCCAAAGCTGAGACAACAACTGTAAATCATTTGGGGGTGTTCAGCCTGGAGAGGAAAAGGCTCTGGGGAGAGCTCAGAGTCCCTTCCAGGGCCTAAAGGGGCTCCAGGAGAGCTGGAGAGGGACTGGGGACAAGGGATGGAGGGACAGGACACAGGGAATGGCTTCCCACTGCCAGAGGGCAGGAATGGATGGGATAATGGGAAGGAATTGTTCCCTGTGAGGGTGGGCAGGCCCTGGCACAGGGTGCCCAGAGCAGCTGTGGCTGCCCCTGGATCCCTGGCAGTGTCCAAGGCCAGGCTGGACAGGGCTTGGAGCACCCTGGGACAGTGGGAGGTGTCCCTGCCCATGGCCGGGGGTGGCACTGGATGAGTTTTAGGGTCCCTTCCAACCCCATTCTGTGATTCTGTGATGAATCAAGAGCATCCCCAGTGGGGACAGCTGCCTCCCAGCGAGCACTCGGTGAAAACACGAGGCCCTCAGGAGACGACAAAGCCGAGCTGAACGAGGGTACCCTTGCTCCTGTATTTTGTCTCTGCAGTCAGGGAAGCAGGGGAAGCCCCGGGGAGCCAGCCCAGAGGGATTCAGCTGGCTCAGCTCAGCCTCTCGGGCAGCGAGGGTGGATGTGGGAGCTTTGCTTGAAGTGTTTGTGCATTCAGACACGGCGCTGCAGCTTGTCAGGGAGGCATGTTCAGCTCTTGTAGACAAGTCAGGCTTAGGAGGCATCACGGAACAGTTGCTGGGCCTGACCGCATCCGGCACTGCCCTGACCCGCACAAGCCGCTTGCCCTTGGGGAGGTTTTGGAATACAAACCCTTTGCAAATCTCATCTCTGCTCCACGCTGGGGCATTCGGGGTCCAGGTTTGCTGGCTGGGAAGGGGCTTGTGAAAGAAGCAGGATTCAACCCGCAGCCTCTGGGCTCCTTACCTTTCCTGGAGGATCCTGATCCTCTGATCTAGTGGAGGGTGTGAAGAACTGGGCTGAGCAGCCACTGCTTTGCAGCTTCAAATCCGGCTGCTGGGTTTGTGTGTTTGCTGGAATGTTCTTTATCACTGTCATAATTTGAAATTTTTAAATCTAATTCCCCTGCCAGTCATAACTGATCATATTCTATAGCAAATAACTTACATAGTGGCACGATTTTTTTTGCCACACCAAAATCTTATGGAGATTCCTAAACAAATCTTCTGTCCTCCTATAAGTCTACCTGCTCTGCTGGAATTTCCTTCTCAGAAAAAAAATTAATAAAAATTCTCAGAAAAATTTTCTTCTCGGAAAAAATGGCAGGGTGGATTGGACTAGACAGCTTTTGAAGGGCCCTTCCAACCCCAAGTATTCTGTGTATCTATTATCCTGTCCTGGTCCAAAGGGTGGTCAATGTATCAAGACTTTGGCGGGTGTGACTGGCAGTAAGCCCTTTGCTAACGATATTCAGCAGGATGAAGAGTTAATTGGCTGTGGCATCATTTCTGTGCCTCATTTGGGATCGGAACATCCTCTTCTCTGCTTGAGAACTGCAGGGAGCTGCCTCCTCTTCCCAGCCAGTGGCTGCTTTCCCCACCAGCCTTGGGGGCGTTTTGGAGCTTTAGTGGTGCTGCTCTGCATGATGCTTTTGAGATTCTGGGGGGTTTTGGCCACACTCATGGGTGCAGAGCTCCGTGGAGCTGATCAAAGGAAAAGAGCAGCTCTCCTACTGGGTGAGATGGGCAGAGGTTGGCTTGTTTAACTGGCAAAATGAAGGCTGGGAGGCTTCACTGTGATGAGTTACAGTGAAAGAACCAGGAGAAGGTTGGGAGAAGACAAAGGAAAAAGCAGGAAAATTTGGATGCTGGGGGAGAAAGAAGGTTCTCTGTTTCATCAAGTGTCTAGGAAAGCTTTCCAAGGGGAGGAAAAGGGGCTAGAACACAAAACTGCTTTTAGAATGAAGCTTGCTACACTGGATAAGAGAATCCCCTTACAGGGATTGTGTTTCTGGCAGAGTTTTCCAGCAGACTGCTCAGGGTCTCGCTGTATTATCAACCCTGAAGGCTGCAAATTGTGAGGGCCTAAACCACTGCAGAGCAGCTTACAGCTCCAGGAGTGTTGAGCTTTCCATTTATCAGGTCTTTACACATTTAGGATTCAGATTTCCAGCAGTTCTTCAGAGCTAGGAAGGATATAAACAGACTCTTAGGTTTTGTCCGACACTTGAAGGGCAGGGATTTTGCTGTCTGAGCATTGTCACGGGCCGGGCTTCTCAGGGCAGCACCAGCTGGGGACTTGGGGCAGGACTGTGGGGCTCGGTGACCTGAGCTCTGGAGGGAACCTAACCCTGGATGCCACCTGCATCCTCCCCTCCACTGTCTTGATGTGCATCCCTCCTACCTCTCCCCGTCCTGACGCGATTAGGATTTCAATCCTTTTGCTTTGGCAGGTGAGGAAGAATGAACAATACAGAGCGAGTGTTCTGAGTCTGAATGGGGTCAGCACGGGGCTCCTGACTCCAGCGATATTCCCCTTCAAGTACGCCTGACCAGATCTTCCTTTGCATCCTGCATCTGAAACCTGGAGACCATTCCTGTCTGCAGCTGCTCGCGGGATGCTGAACACTCCTCTTATCCTTTTCTTCCGTATCCTGGGCTCATCCCCAGAAGTGGGGGCAGCAGGATGAGGGAGGGGATTCTGCCCTTCTGCTCTGCCCTTGTGAGACCCCATCCACAGAGCTGAGTCCAGCTCTGGAGCCCTCAGCACAGGAAGGACTTGGAGCTGCTGGAGTGAGGCCATGGAGATGCTCCAAGGGCTGGAGCCAGGCTGGGAGAGCTGGGGGTGTTCACTCGGAGAAGAGAAGGCTCCAGGGAGAGCTCAGAGCCCCTTCCAGGGCCTAAAGGGGCCCCAGGAGAGCTGGAGAGGGACTGGGGACAAGGGATGGAGGGACAGGACACAGGGAATGGCTTCTCACTGCCAGAGGGCAGGGCTGGATGGGATATTGGGAAGGAATTGTTCCCTGTGAGGGTGGGGAGGCCCTGGCACAGGGTGCCCAGAGCAGCTGTGGCTGCCCCTGGATCCCTGGCAGTGTCCCAGGCAAGGCTGGACGGGGCTCGGAGCAGCCTGGGACAGTGGGAGGTGTCCCTGCCCATGGCAGGGGTGGCACTGGATGGGTTTTAAGGCCCGTTCCAAGCAAAACCATTCCACGATTCCATGATTCTGCGAAACAATCCCTGGAGCTCTCTGCACCTTCCCTACCCAAGACAGGCTGAAAACAACCCAGTCCGTGTTGTCCACGGTCAGTTTACAGAGGCCACACTGGCTCTGGGGTGAGCTCTGGCATTGTTTCCAAGCATCCACCCCCTCCGGTGTGCTGCCAGCCTCTGGCCCTGCTGAGACCGGCATGGCATTGTCCCCTGTTGTCCCTGCCGTGCCCTGGCCGCATCTTCCCCAGCCTGGTGCTGCTCTGCTGCCTCATTCTCCTGCTGACCCACGGGAGCTGAGCCTGGACAGCCTGAAAAATGCTGGGCAGCTCCTGGTGCCCCGGAACGGCGGCGGCTGCTGCCGGGAGAAGAAGGAGAGGAAAGAGATGCAGGCGAACAGCACAGCCTGGGGAAAACACGCTAAAAAATAAATCAAAAGAAACAAGGGGAGCCAGGGAGAAAAATAGTGATGAAAGTTTAAATAGTGCATCTCTCTCTCGGTCCTATTTGTCTTGTGGCACGTCAGTGTGTGTGTGTGAGCGGGAGGGGCCCGGGGGGCTGCCAGGAATGCTGCCTCCTCTCCATCCCAAGCAGACACCTGTATCCCTGTTTCCCTCCTGTCTCTGCAGCTGAGCCTCATTCATGGACCCTCCTCACATCAAGGAGCTCGTGAGAAACAAACCGCTAATATTTCCTAAAATCCCCTTTTTTTTCCTGTTTTCTCCTAATGATTTGTCTCTTTTTTCATCCAGCCACTGAAAGTCTCACACGTTCCAGATTTCTAGGGTCCTCAGGATGAATTTCTCCAGTGGAACAGTGTCTTGCTGGAGAATGCAGATCCCTAAAATTCAGAAATGATTCCTAGAGATGGTTTCATCTCACTGCAGCAAAACTCAGCTCCGCTTTCCCACTCACTGCCCTGGAGGGGCTGATTTTCCTCCATCTAAGCCCTCTCCAGGTCCCATTGAGGAATATCACTGGAATACTCCTTGCTTTTCATGCTGAGGAGAGGTTTGCTCCCAGATTTGTGGCTAGAGAGTGTTTTAAATATTCACTTTTCACAATGGATTGGAATTAAACCAAATGTCAGAGTTCTGAAATCCTTTGTGAGAGCTGGCTCTGCGCAGGATGCATTCTGGAGAGCACACAAGCAGATCTGACATGGGATAAGTGAGCATTCGTATTCTACTGAAAAGCCTTCTGTACGAGGAGAAAGAAGTTTTGGCAACCCCCTTCCCCACTTTAACAAAGAGCCAGGTGCTGTGCAGGCAGGTAGCCGGCCAGGTATGGATTGTTTACTCGGAACGTTCACTCTGCAAAGAGTAAAGAACTTCAAGTTTTCTCTCCCAGTTGAAAGAGCAACACAATGCCAAAGAATATATTGCGTTTGCCAGGTCCTCGATCGATTCTCCCCAGCAAGGCGGTGTTTTTGGATGGGTCCTGTCAACAGCTCCTGCCAAGCCCTAACTCAGGGCTGGGGGATTTTGGAGGGAGCTGTTTTGCTTCACTGTGTCTGCCCTGGCTGCCCGTAAACTGAAGAGTATTGCCCACGACTGAGAGAGGTGGGTCCGTGATCCAGGACAGCCGTGATTAATGGTTCCAGTTCTGCCTGTCCGCATGGAGGGAAGTCAGGGTGAAGCTTCCCAGAAGTGTCAGCAGGGACGGGAGAGGAACAGAGGAAAAATTACCTGCCCACCGGGCCTCGTTACCACTGATGTAATCAAATCTACTGATAAGAGCCCCTGTCACACACAGGATCCCCCTGTGCTGGGGATCCCCCCCCAGTATAAAATCATGGCACTGTGGAATGGTGTGAGCTGGAAAGGACCTTAAAGCCCGTCCAGTGCCACCCCTGCCACGTGCAGGGACACCTTCCACTATCCCAGGTTGCTCCAAGCCCCATCCAGCCTGGCCTTGGATACTTCCAGGGATGGGGCAGCCACAGCTGCTCCGGGCATTGGGGAAACTGAGGCACAGATAGACCAGGTGTTCTGAATCCCAGGCTTTCCCAGCTGAATTATCCCTTCACCCCTGCTCTTGTGCAAGCCCCCTGCTCTGCCCAGCTGCCCTGCACCGAGACCTGTGCTGGTCTCGTGCTGGGAGCACAGCAACACCCCCACCCACTTTGGAGGGGTGGCAGGGGGCTGTGGTTTGGGTGTCCCACATGGGACTTTCTGTGAGAAAAGGAGGCTCAGGGAGGACAACTCCCTGACAGGAGAGAGGAACCAGGTGAAGGTCTGGCTCTGCTCCCAGGGAACAAGGAACAGGACAAGAAGAATCACCCTCAAACTGCATGAGGGGAGGGTCAGGTTGGACATCAGGAGGAATTTCTTCATGGAAAGGGTGGTCAGGCCTTGGAAAGGGCTGCCCAGGGTGGCGTTGGAGTCCTCATCCCTGGAGGTGTTCAAGGAACAACTGGATGTGGCACTCAGTGCTCCGGGCTGGGTGACGAGGGGGGATTGGTCACAGGTTGGACTCGATGGTCTGGGAGGTCTTTTCCAGCCAAAATGACTCTGGGGTTCTGCGACTCCACAGAGGCTGCAGCATCCTCACTAATCCTACCCTGGGTGATGGTTAGAGATGCTTTTGGGGCTGATGCTGAAACTAAAGAGCACAGCCCTGGGTTAATGTCCTTTGGAGGCAGCAGGGACCTGGCGGATCCAGTCCCTGAGCCCCTGGGAATCAGGGAAGAGCCCATGAGATTGCAGAGGTGCTCCAAGCACATCTCGCTTTACTGTAGCTCCAAACGCCCTCCCACAAAGAGAAGTACAAAGCTGAAGGAAAAGGCTGTGGCAAACCCTGGCTCGCCTGAGCTGCAGGACATGCCTGAACCTTCCCCGGGAAGGGGGATCAGCAGGAATGCCATTATCTCCCCAATGTAGGCCAGCACCCCTGCCTCCTCCTCCCCCTGCGCGCGGCTCCCGGGTGCAGACTGACAGATCAGAGAGCGCAGGCGAAAAACCGAATTCATTATTTTTCCCGTATGTCAGATAGTTTCAAATTGTTTTCAAAAAAAATAAAAAAGAGAGAGAAAAAAAAAAAAGAAGGGGATTGCTACTGGTTCATTAAAATACAGGGAAAAAAGGAAAAGAGGAGCAAACCCCCTGAGCTGGCCTCCTCCTTCGGGTGAGAGCTGCTCTTAGATCCCCTCTCCTGCAGGATGGGGTGGGAGAAATCCTGCCTGTCTCCTCCCAGGAGGTGCCACGGAAATTCAGGGATGCAGAGCACAGCGGGATGACATGGGACACTGGGACCTGGTCGTTAAGGTTTGGGGCTTGATTATCTGGATCTGTTTTCGAGGCTGCACGTGCCTTGAGCTCATTAGCCAACACCTCTTCTGTTAATTAGCTGTGGTATTTACTATCCTAACAGCACCTTACGGGCCCGGGAGCCTCAGCACAGCTGAATCCTGCATTTCCCTTGGGATGGGCCTGGCTGGGAGCCTGGCACACCAACCCACGTGTAAGGTAAGGAGCTGGAAGGGTACGAGAGCAAGGCAGGCACCACCTCCCACTGTTCAGCACCAGAACTCCCTGTCTCAGCCTACAGCCGGTGGGTGGCAGATCCCAGGGATGGGCACAGCCCTTCCCAACTCCCTGCAGGCTGAGGAGAGCGAGGGGATGTTTGTATTTTGAGCCTTGCTGCATCTCCAGCCTTGATCCCGGGCTCCTGCCTGGCGCTCAGGGACAAGAAGACAGAACGAGATGTGAGTTTCCAGCTCAGGAACTCGTTTTCACCATCGTGGCCCCAGTGCTGACCGTCTTCCAGAGTGAGAAAAGTCAAGACTTTAGGTGAGGCTGGGAAAAATCTCCCTGGCACTTCTTGTACCTATAATTTGAAGTATCACTCCCATTTCATGGAAGAAGGATGCCTTTCCATTTGTAGAATCTCAGAACTGGTTTGGGTTGGAAGGAGCCTTAAATCCCATCTCATTCCACCCCCTGCCATGGGCAGGGACACCTTCTGCTATCCCGGGCTGCTCCAAGCCCCGTCCAAGCTGGACAGCCAGGGATGGAGAAAACACAGGAAAAAAAATCCTTCCCTGTAAGGGTGGGCAGGCCCTGGCACAGGGTGCCCAGAGCAGCTGCAGCTGCCCCTGGATCCCTGGCAGTGTCCAAGGTCAGGTTGGACAGGGCTTGGAGCAGCCTGGGAAAGTGGGAGGTGTCCCTGCCCATGGCAGAAGGGGATGGAATGAGATGAACTTTAAGGTTCCTTCCAGCTCAAACCGTTGTTGGATTCTGCGAATATTCCCACTCGCAGGTCACCAGCTGCAAGTCCTTGCATCCCTCCTTCCTTGGCACCGTGTTGAGTGATGCTCTTTCCAGCCTCCACCAGGACACATTCCTACTCAGATCCCTGGCTGTGCTGCTGCAGAGGAACCGAGGGCAGCTCACACCAGGGAGCCCCATGGGGACGTGGACATTCAGTGCTTTGCTCTTGCCTTGTGGTGGCACCGAGAAGGATGAGGCGGGAAGGGCTGGGCTGGGAGCTGGGAGCTTTGATCTGGGCACCAGCCGAGCCCTCCCAGGTGTAAGGCACCATCAGAAATAATAAAGGAAGGCCTTAGAAAGAGCCTAATCCCATGTCCCCGATCTGTCAGTGCCTCGCTTCCCTTCCCTCTCCCCAGCACCGCGGCCGTGCGAACAGCTGGACTCCACCCCGCTGTGGCACCCAGCCCGGCGGCTCCAGGCGGATAAAAACACTCCCTGTCCAACACACCTGGCCTGAGCCCCTTCCACAGCCTCTCCCACCCCACAACATCCTCCCACTGCTTTGCTGGACAGGGTCCTAAACCCTCTCCCTCACTCAGGACACGGGAATCCCAGGGATGCCATGCTAACCTCAGGGAAAAGTGTAACTGGAACTGGATGTCCAGCTCTGGCAAACAAGGAACAACCCCCAGCTCTGCTTCAAGCACCGTGAAGAGCATTTAAAGATCAAACAGACCAAGCCACTGATCACAGAATCACAGAATGAACTAGGTTGGAGAAGACCTTTGAGATCATCAAGTCCAACCTACGACCTAACCTAACCTCCTTGTCAACGAAACCATGGCACTGAGTGCCACGTCCAGGCTTTTTTAAACACCTCCAGGGACGGTGACTCCAGCACCTCCCTGGGCAGACGATTCCATTGCCCAATCACTCTTTCAGTGAAGAATTTTTTTCTGATGTCTAACCTAAACTTCCCCTGGTGCAGCTTAAGACTGTGTCCTCTCATTCTGTCAGTGGCTGACTGGGAGAAGAGCCCGACCCCACCTGATCCATCTGAGAGTGATAAGGTCTCCCCTGAGTCTCCTTTTCTCCAGGCTGAAAACCCCATGATGATGATGTGGCAGATCCCACGGGAGCTTGCTGGATGCCAGGGATGTGTCCCGGAGCTGCAGAGGTCATGGGCTCTGCAGAACTTCAGCCGCTGCACAGCGAGGGCTGAGCAAATCCCCACGGATGAACCCAGCTGAGTCTGATCAACACGGTGCAATTCCTTATCCCTGACGTGGCTGGGCCACATGTTTCAAAGGAAACCAAACCCAGCCCGTCCAGGATGGAGCACGATCAATCCCAGTGTTCCAGCACTGCCACATATCCGGGTTTGGGCTGAATCCCTCAGCAGCAGCGGCACAGCTCCATGTGGAAAAGGTTTAAGCGCCCTTGTCTGCCCTCCAGTCCCGCAGCCTTTCCCGGGATCATTCATCCTGCATCAACCATTAGCACACCCCCATTTTAAGATAAATTTTTAATTTATCTTAAATCTTTTAACCAAATCTTTAAACCTCTGCTCGCAGGGAATCCCCTGGGGTGGCTGTTCACAGTCAAGTCCCTCTGTGAAGGCATCCCTACAGAGCCAGAGCCATTAATGCAGCATTCCCAGAGAGCCTGCAAATTGCATAGTAGTGGGAAAATGGGGCTGGAGAAGCAGGGATCCTGCTTAAAGCCATGACACAAGGATCCTGGGAATACTGGCTTTGGGTTTGCTGTGCCTCCATGATTTGCCAAAGGTTTTTCTCTGAGGGGAGCGCAAAGATAGAGGTGTCACCCATCCTTAGGGACACGGTGCCCGTGCCCAGGGCCCTGCAGGGAAACAGGCAGGTTCCCTGGGCTTCACCCTCTAGAGATGGTGACAACCCTACCAGGAATGGTGAGATTTGTGGGAAAAGTCCAGAGGAAAGGATGACAGTGAAGAGAAAAGGGACTGGAGAGCATGGGAAGGCAGAGCAAACAGAACTAGTTTGAGAAGGGAGTAGATGTGCTACCTGGGACTGCTCCAAAATCTGCTCCCAAATGTGTTTCGGGTTTTTTTTAAACAGGATATTGATTTTGTTTCCTCTCCCTTTTTTTTTTTCTATTTTGACTGATGGAGTGTTTCAGAGAACTGTCTGCTTTGGTGGAATTTTATTCTTTTTTAATTAAGGAATCAATAGCAAAAAAAGGCAACAACATGTCAATAGATGAAATGTTTTGGTCTCATTCCTCTCAGAGGGTGATGGTGAATCCGAGCAGGTTTGGCCTGACCTGTGAAATGAGGCGAGGAAAGAGCAGGGGAGGGAGCAACAGGTATCTGAGTGGCGGCTCCCAGGAGCTTCTGCAGCAGAAATAGTTGTGTTTCCTTCTGACTTTTTTGCTCGTTTTTTAAATTTTTTTCTCTTTTCTGGCAGTTCTCATTATTGCTCTCCATCCAACACCTTTGAAGTGTTGTGGGCTCGGAAGCAGCAACTCCCCAAGGGCTGTTCCCCTCCTTAGACTGAGAGCACAAAGCAATGGGGCCAGGACAGCACTAATGACATCCCAGCTCCTGGTTCCTGCTCACCGATCCCACCACCCCCAGGTCCTGCTCACCAGCTGTGCTTGGCTCCACCAGGCTGAAGCAGAAATGACCCTGCTCAGTCACAGCAAAGGAGCCTCCGAGGACACGGAACAAGCTGGGAGGTGATGCTGCTGTTGTTAACGGAGTATCAGCTTTTCATCCCGTGGGGAAGCCCATTTTGAGGGGTTCTACCAGCCCTTTTCCCATTATTCCCACTATCCAAGTGCACGAGGAGCTCTTGCTCAGTTTGACTCACAAACTGATCCCAAAGTTTATACACCATAAACCCATAAGTGGTAACAGATAAATAAACACCAGCACCGGACCCCTGCTCTGGAGCCCCGAGGTGATGCCTGTGGGATGCTCCAGCCCCTGGCTGGAGCTGTTTTTGGATCTCCTCCCAACGCAGCCACGGACAGCACGAAGAGTTGGAGCTCTTTTTTTAAACAAGAAGTGCTGAGTTAGCACAAAAGGAGATGTTTGGAAGATGTCAAAGCACAGGTTTTGGGTTTTTCCCTGCCTAGCCTTTCATTCTGGAAAAGGCTCACGTGAAATTTGTGGCGGCTTTCAGGAACACAAACCCCTCTGCTGCCCTGTCCCAGATGGAATGCTTTCCCAGCTCTGACTCACACAACAAACAGCTCCTGGTGAGTTTATCAGCAATGGAAAACCAGTCACCCAGCTCTGGACCACTGGCTCCATCACTCTATGAGCTCTCATTTTGGGATGAGCTGCGCCTGACCAGAGAGACAGGGCGTGCAGGCCTGGAGGTGGTGGGTTAAACAGTACAGACTGAGGAAGAAGTGGCAAAAGCAAAAGGAGAAGGGGGATCCAAGTAGTGGCTGGTGGGAAACTGGATGGAAAGGATGAGGTCCTGTCTGGGCATGTGGCTTGGGAGGTGGGGGAGTGACGAAAAGGTTCTTTCTGAGCTCTCCATCATCCCTGTAGCCCATGGAGCCACTTCCCAGCCCTGTCCCTGAACCTTCTCCATTATTCTTGACAGCCCTACGGTGCCATTTAACAAGAATAATTAGAAATAATAATATTAATTAATAATAATTAATAATTANAACCCCCCCGGCAGCAGCAGATTTAGGGGCAGCACCCCAGGATGCAGCCCCTGCAGATGCCTTTGTGCAGGCTGGAGTGACTCCCCAAGTTCCCCTCAGCCCATCCCACTCCCACGGATCTGGCGGCATCCAGAGCCGGCTCTCGGCAAAGTTCTGCCCTTTGGAAGTGCTGGAGATGAGGACGGCACATCGGGGGAGCTCCCAGCCCCTGGGTACTTGTCAATCATCCCTGAGACACTCCAGCTAATTATTTTTATCCTCCACGAGCCGTGTGGCATTCCGGAGGTGCAGAAAATAGGACATTCTCAGCATCCCTCTCTCTCTCTGGCGTGGGCTAATGGTGCCTGTAAATTGCTGCTCCGTGTCAGGGGATCACTGTTCCCAATCAGGCTGAGATTTCTGATGGGCTCCACGCCGACCACACTTCTTCCTCCCCTGCTTTGCTCCAGGGGGAAATGCAGGATGTTTTTTCCAGTGACAGAAGATTTGCCTTTCCCTCGTGCCCATCTCAGCCCATTACGGGCTTGCAGGACTCTGGCAGGAGGGAGGCAGGAGTCTCCATGAAGGGATGTCTGGACTGGAATGCCATTCCCTTTTTGGTCTGCAGACCGCCAAAACCATCTGAGAAGTGTCTCACAAGGGGGCAAACGACTGCTTTGGCTCTGCAAGCACATGGTTGTCTCCTCCTCCTGTCTTTTTTTGAGAAGTGGAAGGAGAAGACCGGGAGGTGAATTCGTGCTTTCCCTCAGCTCATTCCTCCTGTGCTGAAGACCTTTGGCCCTGCGGGCTGGGAATGGCACAGAGTTCTTCAGGAATGGGGGGCAGGGGGTGGGGGTGAGCTGCGGGTGCTCTCCACACACAGAGAGCCTCTGAGGCGTGTTGTGACCGTGGCACTGCATGTTCTGGGTGAGGATGGAGGTCCCAGATCTGGCGGTACCACAGCGATGTGGGAGCTGTGCCCACACACAGGAACTGGGGTGGTGAAAATACAAGGCAGAGGAGGAGATGTTTGTTTCCCATCAAACAAACAAACAAACCAACCAGATCTGCTTGGACTATCTTCCAGCTACTCCAGGCAGCGACAGAGGAGTTGGTTTGTTGTTTACCCACTCGGAGAGGAGATAAGGTCAGGAAATCGCAGTTGGCTTCTGCAATCCTGAGGGGGAGAGCAAAGCTCAATCTGGCAGATGAATCACTCGCTATTGACTGCTCTTCTCAATTATTCCTCCATTTCACGAGAAACCTCCAAAACACACACAATTATTTCCATCCAGGCCACAGCGATGCTCGATGCTCTCCTGCAGATCCCACCTCTGCCTCAGCAGGAGCTGCTGCAAGTCCTGTTGCACATTCTGGGTCAAGGCAGGTCCCAAGACCTGGAGGAGACCTCCCGGAGAAGATTTTTGGAAGTCAGTCGCTGCCATCACAGCGATGGGACAGGTAGGCGATCTGCAGGCAGGGATGCTGGGCCTCAGCACAGGCTGCCTCGTCACAGCTGGATGCAAACTACCATTTACATCAGGTTAAAATCTTGAGTAAATTGAAATCACAGGAACATCTGCTGCTTTTTCATTAAGCTGGTGTTGACACCAGAGGAGGGGGACCTTGGAAAGACAGATGGAAAGGAGGGGGAAAGGTGGATTGACTCAGCACAGGCTCTTGAATCGCCTCTGGGCAGGAGCCCCAGGCTGGTCCCAGGCTGGGCATTGCAGTTTGGGCACAATGACTTCAAACAAGAAGGTCCTTCCACCTTGAGCTCTGCTTTCCACCCCAGAGAGGGGTCAGGGAGTGCAGGGCACAGCTGCCCACCTAAGGAGTCACCCCCTTCCCAGAAATGGGGCCTATGGCACGGCCAAGAGAGCTCCCAGGGGTCTTGGGTTGGTTTTGAGAGAGCCTTGCTTGGCTTCTGCAGAGCAGAAGGGATGGGGGCGAACATCTGCCAGCAAACTGAGCGTCACCAAATCCACAGCAGCTGTACCCTGCTTGTCACATCATCTCTCACTCTTCTTCCAGCCCAGATTCTAAACCCATCGGAGGCGAGGAGGAGCGGAGCTTTTCATCACGGAAAAACCAACACGTTGCTCGTCCTCAGCACTGCAAAGCTTCAGAACGTGACCCTGGGATGCTCCACCAATAACAGAGGCAAAGCACTTTTATTTTCACTAGAAATTCCCTCACTTCTTCATGCAGTCTCAAGGCTTTGGGGATCTGACATCTGATTCTGGAGTGCCACTTGTGCAGCGCAGCTGTTTCTGAGCCTCCCTGCCACAGCATTCATCCCAGGGCCTCGCAGCAGCAGGTTCCCAAACAGATCCAGCTCAAATAAAAAGGGTTATACATGTCTGCAAACAGCCGCCCTTGTGCCAGAGCTTGTTTGGAGGATTGTTTGTGGAGGAAAAAACACACTGAGGAGCATTTGTTGGGCTGTCCAGCTCTAGTCACTGTAATCACCAACATGTGGCTGCCTCCATGGTCGCTGTTCCCGCTGCATTCCATGCTGGGAGAGCACCCACGGCACATGCCGGAGTCCTGGCTGTGGTCCTGCCAGCACATCCACACCATCTGCAGCCATGGAAGGGATGAAAAGCCTTATCTGCGTGGGAAATTATGGACTGGCACTGGTTTTTGGGGAGCAGGATGCTGGGGGAGCCATGGGCAGGAGTATGCTGCGGGTTCGGGTGGGTCCCCTGAGAGCACCGAAGTGATGGACTCACAGTCCCAGTCCCACGTACCAACGTACTGGGACCATGCTGAGGACACGGGTGCCACTTTTTCCTGCTGGAGAGACACCAGCAAGTGCCAGTGGCCACCTCAGCCCTGGTCACTGCACGCCAGGGCTGGAACCAGCACCCTGCCAGCTCACAGCGCAAAGCCAGGAGCATCCTCGGAGCCTCTGGCTTTGCTCCACACACAGAGTTTTCCCCGCAGGTCCCTCCCTCACGCTGTGCCACCCACCAGCATCATTCCACGATTTCCCAGGCTGTGGCTCATCCTGGCCGTGCTGAGTCCCGCCAGCCCCTCTTGAGGGGCTCACACGAGCTCGTTAGGACTGTGGGCGACATTGGGATTTGCCACCCGAGGCAGTCATTGGTTTGTCATTTCTCTGGTTATTCTGTTCTCCAGCATCCCTGAAGAGAAAGGGACGGCTGTTGCCATTTGTCCAAGAGCAGTGTCCAAGTGGCCGTCGGGGTGGCCGAGCAAAGCCAGGGATTAACACACCAATTCCTCTGTCCTTGCTCTGCTCTTGTCCATGTTTGGGGCCCGAGCAGAGAGCAATTAGAGCTGACAATGAGCTGCAAAAATCGTCTGGAGATCCTGACCAGGTATCAGCAACACTGCGAGGTCAGGAGAGCAGGAATACTTCAGAAAAAATGACTCATTCCAGTGGAGAAAACGATGCTGCTGCTCCCGCCCTGGGCTCATTTTGTACCAGTTCAATCCCCCCTTCGCTGTGCTGCACTAATGCAAAGGCAGGATGAGGAGCAGGGCAGGGGCAACACCTGACACGGGGGTTCGGCTCTGCCCTGCCTGGAGCAGGGTTGGTTTCTCCTTCGTTGGATCCTCGGATGGGTCGGATGGATTTAGAAACCTGGCTTGAGGTGGCCCCCTGTTCCCGACAAACCCTGAGTGCTCTCTGCAAATAAAACCCCAACACTCGCCAGATTGCAAAAGTGATTTGGATGAAGGAATTGTCCCCAAAGCAAGAAGTGCTGTTAATTTTCCCCTTCACTGCAGCAAGGCTGTTGGAGGAATGGGGTGGGGCTCCAGGCAGACGTCCCAGCCCTGCCCGGGTGGCGTTGCTGGATAATTCACAGCTCTCGTGAATATTCAGGTGTGATGTGAATAACGAACACCTCCTTTCCTTCTCTGATTTTCCCCAGAGGGAAAATCCTCTAACACAGCCATCGCCAGCCCCACGGGGGAAATGAGTGGGGTGCAGGAATGGGAGCAGCACAAACACCCTCAGAGGGTTCTGCCCGTGCCACCTCTCTCTTGGTACCTTGTCCCTCCACCCTGGCACCCACCGAGGTATCACACGTGCCCCCATGGGACACTGCCAGCACCAACCCTGTGCTCCTGTCACCCCCTGGGCAGGGCAGGGGTCCCTGCTGGCTGCCAGCTCTGCAGGCGCTGAGAAAAGCAGGCAAAACCACATCAGAAATTACCACGGCTGCACAGAACGAACAATAACCTCCAACATTTCATCCTGCACAGACAAGATGGAATTTTTTGTTTTTCCAGTGACAAAGGTTTTTCACCTAATTTTAACTCCGTCATTTCTTTTCTTTCTGGAGGAAAGAAATGGAAGAAAGAAGAGGACAAAGCTTAAAACCTTATCAACGACTTCACGTGAGTGTCTTTCACTGAAACCAAGGAGGAAGAAGAGCACCTCGGCCTGTTCACTGATAGACTTTTCATCCCAGCCGCTGCATCTTCCCGAAGCATCTCCCCAAAGCCCATGGGAAGCGTGCCCTGTGTCCATCTCCCTCCCACGCCGACGGCACTGTCTGTACTAACATCATCCTCAGTGCTGCAGAAGTGCCACCAGGCCCTGCTCGTGGCCTGGATTTGCCCATCTAGAGGTGAGCTGGGAATTCCAGTTCAAAGTGGAGGTGCCCCAGTGGAGGCTCAGCCTGCAGGAACTGCTGGTGGAGGGCTAAGCCAGAACTGGGGTGGAGCTCCTGGATTAAGGGAAAAACCAGGAGTGGCTAAAGATGCAATAAGGGACCATGTCCAGTGGGGCTTTGATCTGGGGACTGGGGATGAAGCCATCAGGTGAAGGTGGAGAAGTTGGTGAAACTGTAATATGAGGTTGGCAAAGCCTGCCAGATTCATGGATTTGAACTGGAAGGATGATTTATCCAAAGGCTTGGGTCAGAGATTGTGTTATTCCCTTCCTCCAGCAGCCTCTGCTACACTCTTCTTTAGGATGATTCAGCTTCCTACTCGGGAGCAGCAAAGCAACAGTCCATGAACCCACCCCACACTGCCACTGCCAAATTTTGATCATCCATTTTCTGGAGACCTCCGGACAGAGCCGAGCCTCCTGGAAACCACACTCTGCTCACAATAATTCCCTTTGTGCTGAAAAACAAAGAAAAAACCCTCAAACCACCTCATGATTATTTTGTTCGGCCCATTGCTATTAAAAATTCTCCCAATTCCTCATTGGATGATTGTTCCTAATGCTGAGCACCAGCCTTGGTTTTGCAGCCATTAAGCCACCGAGTTAAATGTGAGCGAGCGATGGGTTTAGGATCGCTGGGGGAAATCCACCCCATTTCTGCTATTGCTCTGAGCAAAGCCGTGCCCTGAGCAGGAAGTGTGGGATGAGCACTTTGGGATGCTCTCAGCGTGGCAGAGACTCACAGGCAGAGCTCATCAAAGCTGGGGGGGCTGAAACGCCTTAGGTTTGGGTCTGGCCCTGTCGTTTCATAGAACACCCTGGAAGGGATCCACAAAGATCATCGAGTCCAGATCCTGGCCCTGCACAGACACCCAACAACCCCACCCTGTGCATCCCTGGGAGCGATGGCCAAACACTCCTCGAGCTCCGCCAGGCTTCAAGCCTGAGCTTTCGTGGAGCAGGAGGAGGTGGATGAGGGAGGAGATGCGAATGCAGACTTCACTCTGAGGCAAACCAGAGAAATGAGTTGCTGCCACTTTCTGTGTCTTTTTGCCCAGTCAAATACCACAATCGACACACAGAGCATTATAACCAACCCAGAGGCAACTCTGCGGCAGAAAACAAAGGGAAGCAGATGAAAGAAACCCTCTTATTCTTAATTTACTGCAGTTAATTTTAGTCTAATTTGATCACAATGTTCTTCTGTAAATATCAGCCCTTCTTTAATAAGGCAGCGTTGGCCATGGAGGCTGCGATTGCGATGTAATCACCCGGTGTGTCGTAAAAGACTTTCTCTGTTAATTGTTAGGAGGAGCTGGAGCTATTCTGAGGCAGGTATGGGACTGAAAAGAGAGATAATTATAACCAGATCTAATTAGTAATTTTAGCAGACCTCTCCTAGAAATTGTTTTTTACTTAAATATCTCCCCGGTCCTCCTAAGCAGCCGTCTGTGCTGCTGTCAGGAGGACCCTGGGTGACACTGGTGCCGGGACAGGGTGTGGGCACTGGGCGGCCGCGTCCCTGTCCCCACGGCATCTCCCTGGGATGCGATGGAGCCTCGGCCCTGGCGTCTGCCAGGGGAGGGAGCAGGGAGACAGGCAGAGAGGCAGAGCTGAGACAGGAGAGGGTGCTCTCGCCGCAGCAATGGAGAAGTGGAGGGACATGGGGTGTCCTGGCGCCGGGGGTCCTGCTGCCTCGACCCACATGCCAGCAATGCTGCTCCTCCCGGAGTCTGCAACAGCGGCAGAAATCCGAAAGGATTTAGGGGAGATGGGAAGAAGGGAGAGGCCGCACGGAAAGCTGGGAGCCGGCTGGGAATGGCTCCCGTTCAGTTTTTTCAGCTGTGTTAATGGACACAATCCCCCCAAACCTTCCTGTGACACAGCTCCGAACCCGGGAGAGAGCCCGGGGCTCTCGGCCACGGAGACACAGCACAGCACATCACCGGAGACGTCCAGGGAGGCAAAGGGGCACAGGCACACCCAGGGTGTGGCAGCTCTCCGGGTGGGTGGGATGGGATGAACTGTTTTTGTGGAGGTCTGTCCAAATCGATTGTTTTTCAGTTCAGTTATAGCAGATTCCTTCATTCCAACAGGGAAACTTTTCAAACCTCTGCAATTTTCCTCTCCCACTCATCCTGCTGCCTCTGCACCAGTCAAAGGTACCTCTGAACGGCAAAATACCTCCAAGTGCTGCCTGGGGAGCTGAGACAGAAACCAGCAGGGCCAGGAAATGGAGCAGCTCGACCCGAGGAGCCTGTGCATAGAAATCCTTGCTCCAGGACGTTTCCTGAACCTGAACCCCCTTTTTCAGCTCTTCCCGAGGCACCACCCAGAGCAGTGGGCGCTCCCTTCCCTCCCCACCCCAACGCCATCATACTGTGGATCCTTGTGATGCCCTGGGATCACCCAAAGTGCTTCGGAGGAGTTGCACAGCTCGGCCCCTGCAGCACGGACAGGCAGGACTTTGCTGCCAACCTGCCCAGATCTTTCTTGCTGCAACCTCAGGAACTGAGCAGAAAAGTATCAACGAACAGGAAACCTCAGTGATGGAGCGGGAGCTGTCCTGACATGGTCCCTTCTGCGAAGACAGGGCTGGGAGATGCAAGGAGTAATTAAACACAGCTACTGAGAGCTGGCCTTAAAGGATTTAATCTCTGAAATCCAGGCTCTAATTACGGGGCTGCACCAATTCTAACCCTGAACTGATGCGCTGTTTTTTAATCGTGTTATTTCCTCCAAGCAGGGAGGAAACGCCTGGGCAGCGGCGCCAGCTCGCAGCTGGGAACGGGCTAACTAGGCCAGCACTGCGGGAATTCTCTGGGATTGTTTTTTTCTGGATGTCTCAGTATCATTCCAGCAGGGAACACCCACAGACAGGAACCTGTGAGCAACACACGTGTGTGTGGTGGGGGGATCCACAGGAGAGGAGCAGGAGGCAGCAGGCGAGGCACGGGGCTCACGGTGCCGCTGTGTCCAGAGGGATGCTGGGCTGAGAGCGGGATGCTAAACCTGGAGCGGGATGTTAATTTGAGAGCAGGATGCTAATCCGAGAGTGGGATGCTGATCTGAGAATCACATGCTAATCTAAATCTGGGATGTTAAACCAGGAGCAGGATGCTAATCTGAGAGTTAATTTTAGCGTGGGATACTAATCCAAGAGCAGGGATGGTAATCCAAGAGCAGGATGCCAGTCTGAGAGCAGGATGTTGATTTTAGAGTGGGATACCAATCTGAGCCCGGGATGTTCCACTGAGAGCAGGATGCCAATCCAAGAGCAGGATGTTAATCCGAGACTGGGATGCTAATCCAGGCACAGAGATGCCCATTTCCCAACCCGCAGTGCCATCCCTGAAACAAAGGAAATCCCCCTGGAGCACCTGGCTGTGATTCAGCTGCTGTTGCCGTGTGTGGATGGAGAGACCCCCACCTCCACCTCCATCCCGAGCTGGCTCCGAGCGGGATGTGCCGCATCCCGCTGCGTTATCACCACGGCTCCCACCTCTAATCAGGGCTTCTCGCTCCCAGACAGAGCCGCTGACCTTGATCCCTTCCAGTTCGAGGCCCCTCCGTGGCAAAGTGATTCAATTAAGCCCTGGTTCACAGACAGGGCTAAAAACAGGGAGGGAGGGAAAAAGAAATGCCCAACAACAAAAATCCGCACTCCTGAGAACAATTTCCTTCTATGGATTTTTAAGACCAGCGGCTGGAGAATCACTTTCTCGTTTCTGTGCTGTCTCTCCAGTCAATAAATAAGAGGGAAATAAAGGATTTCAGAGAAAATAGAATGCAGTCAAAAGGTAAATTGTGGTCTTAAAAGCCCCTAAGAGACTGTCACTGACTTTGAAATGTTTCCTAGTTTGAGACCATTTCTTCCTGACTACATGGTTTCCGCTCCTTTATTTGCATCTCTGGGAGGTAATCTTTAAAACTGATTTTCCCCTGGTTGCATTTCATTGGCAAAGAAACTAAACAGGCTGCTGCATTACAGTAATAACATCAACACTGCAGCCACCTTCGCCTTAATTATTTCTCTGTCTTGCCAACAGAACCAGTTAAACGAGATTTATATTTGGGTGGGGAGGAGGGGGGTGAAGTGGCATGCGTGTGGATGGGTGAGATAACCTGGAAAAACCGATTTCTCCCTTGTTATGTGTCACCAGCAGTAAAAAAAAAGGCAAAATAATGATAAAAAATACACGAGGTAAAAGGTTTGGGCCATTTAAGTAATAATAATGTCAGCATTTCACCTGTCTCTTGCTTAATTATTTCCTTCTCTCAGCTCTGCCACCTGAACCAGTTTAGATAAGATTTCAGCCTGGATAAAGAGGAAGAACCTGTATTCTCCAAAGCAGATAAGCTGCTTTTTCCAGTCGAAAGGAAGAGAACACGTCACTAAAGCCTTCCCGCTGCCTACTCCAGATTTATCAACAGCCTCTTAGCAAAAGTCTTGCCACTAAAAGCTTGTGAAGTTTTGCAAAATACTACCAGATAAGAGAGAAGCACTTGTAAAGACAAGAAAGAGGCTGGATGTGCAAAGCAGCTCGTCACCATCTGTGTCTGGCCAACACACTCTCAAGGTCACCCCAAAAAGCCCCAGGGAGGGGGAAACCTGTGTTTAAGGAGAGTCCAGAGGCTCTGTGAAGGTCTCCTTGCACGTCCAGGATGTCCAAGCTGCCTTCTGAGCTGTTCTTGAAAGTCAACTCCTTCCAGACCTCCTGCTCTGTCCTTTTAGGTCTCCCTCCTTTCCAAGACATCCACATTCACCTTTGTCCATCCCCCAGGTGCTTTAGAACAGGGCTGATTTGCCAGGAAAAGAGCTTGATAGAACATAAACCCATAGAATCAGAGAATCCCAGAATGGTTTGGGTTGGAAGGGACTTTGTTCCAACTTCCTGCCATGGCCAGGGTCACCTTCCACCAGACCAGGTTGCTCCAAGCCTCAAGCTCCAAAAAATCCCAGTGCCACCATCCCTCCTATCCACCTTCACCATAAATCCAGCTTTGATCTTCCACCTGGTTCTCTCTCATTACTGGCATCGCAGAGATCACAGAATCTCAGAATCCCAGACTGGTTTGGGTTGGGAGGAACCTTAAAACCCATCCTGGGCATGGGCAGGGACACCTTCCACCGGACCAAGTTGCTCCAAGCCCCGTCCAACCTGGCCTTGGACGCTTCCGGGGCAGCCACAGCTTCTCCGGGCAATCCTCACAAGGAAGAATTTCTTCCCAACATCCAACTCAAATCTCTCTCAGTTTGAAGCCATTCCCCCTTGGAGCCAGGGAGAGGAGGCAGGGACAGGGCTCCTGCAGGGCTGCGGGTCTAGCAGGCTGAGGGCCCCGGGGGGTTGGGATCCAGGCTCTGGATGCTGCGCGCGCTGCTCCCGCCGGCGCTTCCAGCCAAACCCTGCCAAGCCACGTGTTCCGCTGCCGCCGCCGCCGCAGATGGGCCTCGAGGGCCTGTGTGCAAACATTCCCCCGCACCTCGAGGCACCCGCGAAGCCGCGGCAGGCGGCTGGAACCCGTCCATCCGCGGGGAGGGCCTGGCTGAGCGGGAACTGCTGCTGGCGGAGGATGAGATGCTCTTGGCTGCTCCGCACTGCACGACACCTCTGGTACTGCAGGGAAGCATTTTAAAAGGGAAAGAAGCAGCTCCCCAGTACAAAGCCAGGAGTTTTTCCTCTGCTTGTACTGCAGAGTTTACTTTTATTATACAATTTTCACCCTTCGCGGCTCAGATGTTTTGCCTGCGTTTCATTGCTGACCCACAGGCCAATCCTCAAAGCAGTATTTGCTCAGGGTTTTGCTTGTGTGTGGCTTTAAAGTTATTTTTTTTTTAAAAATAAATTCAGGGTGGGCAAAACTTTTTTCTTGATTTATAACAGGCAGGGGAGTGGTGATGCATTTTTGTGCTGGAAGAGCAGGCGATGAGGAGGGTGAAGCTGAGCAACCTGGGATAGTGGGAGGCGTCCCTGCCCATGGCAGAAGGTTGGAATGAGGTGGCCTTTAAGGAGCATTTCCAACCCAAACCATTGTGGGTTCTGTGAGGCTGTGGTGATTCCTGGGCTGTGATGGACGTGCAGGGCAGAGCAAAGCTGTCCCTGCAGGAAGGGTGCTTGTCCCTGTGCACTGCCTGTCCTCAGCTGCTGACTCATGACGGAACCTCCCCCAGGAATCACCTCCCGGCTCTGTGCTCTCCTTATCACCCCAAACTGGAAGTGTATTGGCTGCTCCCGCTCCATCCAGCAGCGGGGCTGGATTTGGCCCCGTGGCTCTTCCCACAGAGCCACCCTGCTGCTGTTTTTGCTTCTGAGCTCCTCCAGCTCCCCTTCCCCGGCCTTGCCTTCCCACCCTGCCTCGCGCCTGATTATATTGGGTCTGCATGTGTAAGTACAGCCTCCTGCCATCCTAATCATCCAAAGTGGCTATTTGAATAACAGTTGTTGGTGCCTGTAGCTTCCTGTAATTTTCCAAAGGAAACAAATCCATGCAGACTGCAATTTTGCGCCTATGAATTTTGAATGAATGTCTCTGAGAGCCTCGATTTCTCTCTGCCTTCCGTCCTCCCCTCCCCTCGCCTGCCTCTCAGGCCCAGCTGAGCCAGAGGCTGCCACCAAAGGGGCACTGCTGAGTGGCTCCTTTCAGACGGAGGATTTTGGGCTGGGAAGGCTTCATCCCTCCTAGGACAGGCACCAAAACATGGTGCCATGGGCAGAGCTGGCTGAGTTGCACCCAGCCCGTGTGAACAGATCTGCTCCACAGCAGGACAACGCAGAGCGTGGAAGAAGCAGCATCATTTGAGCATCCGGTGTCAGGATTCTTCCTTGTGTTGCTACCTCCAAAGTAATTTTGGGAGGTCCCTGACTACCCAGCTCTGATGGTATCCACGCTTTGGAGCTGTTGCTGCTGGCCAAACTCTTCACCTTCTAGCCCAGAGCAGCTGGAGGACATTTCGCCTCCAGACCTGATCTTCCTGATGGCGACTGTCCCTATTTATCGTGGAATCATGGAATGGTTTGGGTTGGAAGGGACCTTAAAGACCATCTTGTTCCACTCCCCTGCCACAGGTAGGGACACCTTCCTGTATCCCAGGCTGCTCCAAGCCTCATCCAACCTGGCCTTGGACACTGCCAGGGATGGGGCAGCCACAGCAGCTCTGGGCACCCTGCGCCAGGGCCTCCCCACCCTCACAGAGAAGAATTGCTTCCCAATGTCCAACCCAAACATACTCTGTTTTATTTTAAAGCCATTATAACCTTCTCCCTCTCAAGTTTCCCCTCCTGTTCCTCTGCGTGCCGTTTTATGACACTGAGGGTTCTCCTTTTTTATGACATTGTTGTTTTTAAAGTGTTTTTATCACCTGGTTTTATTACAAAATTACCGTACAGCACCCCAAGTGCTGTAGGAGCGAGGAGGGAGAGAGGCTCTGGAAATGTAGCAACTCTTTCCTGAACAGCTTGCAGCCTCGCCAGGGAAGGGGCTGTGATCTGGTGACGGATGGAGTGCTTGTTATCCAGTATATTTTTATCCATACATATATAAAGCACTTTGTGGTCCCGGCGGATACAAGGCACTATATAAATGTAAATCATTATCATTATCATTAAATACCTTCTGGATCTTTTAAACCTACCAGTTGGAATCAGATACGTATGGGGCAGCTGCTCTCTGGGTTTTGTCGGGGAACCAAATGTGAGAGCTGTGATTTTTGTCTTCGTTAGCAATTAAATGGGATCTCGTGAAAGACTCTTATTTTTCCGTCGCAATTTCTTCATGCTGCCACTGATTTGAAAGTCACTTCTCACCCACTAGGAGAAATCTCTGCAGAATTCCCTAGCAACAACCTGAATAAGAAACAGCCACCTCGGGTGTGAGGATGCTCCCGGGATTATCCAAACCCACCGCGGGGTGTCCGGCGCTTGTTGCTGTAAGGACGGGGAGAGGATCCACGGGGTCACGGGGAGGAGAGTTCAGCTCCTCCATGATTTCTGGCTCCGTGGGGATTACAGACACTTGTCTCCACAACTCTGCAGCGTTTCTGCTCGGCCGCTGCCCAACCCCGGGAATAAGTGACTGCACCAAGCTCCTGGGTGCCCTTCTGTCGCAGGGACCATATCCATGACCCCAAGGCTCCTGTTCCTGCCTCACCTGCTCCTTTTTCCTGTTCTTCAAGGGAGGGATTTGAGCCTGAGGGATCTGAAGGATTGCACGTGGAGGCTTCGGCACCACAGAAATGACCCCAGGCCGTGTGTGTTTCCATTGAGGCCATGAATGAGCGGAGTCCCTTTCTGCCCGCAGGACAAGCCAAGCAGGCAGCACTCTGGGAGCCTTTTCCCCGATTTTCCTCCCCAGCTGTGTCCCTAAAGCCTGTCTTCCTTCCTGCACTTCCAGCAAAGCCACCCAGTGGCAGCTATTGACAGCTCCTCCCTGTGGGAATTCGTCTCCAGCTGCATTATCCTAAGTCACAAAGTCCTGGAACAGTTTGGGTTGGAAGGGACCTTAGAGATCATCTCATTCCACCCCCCTGCCATGGCCAGGGACACCTTCCACTATCCCAGGTTGCTCCAAGCCCTGTCCAACCTGGCCTTAAACCCCATGTTTGGGAGCCAGGAGCCTGGTCTAAGATAAAAGTGCGCTTTTCAGTGCATTTTTTTTATCCTTCCAGTGCTCCATTGGCATTTCCCAGAGGGAGATGACTGATGCAGGGTCAGGCTACACTCAGAGTGTAGTGAAGGGCAGGTCCTGGCCCCAGAGACTGGGGATCAGTTGTTTTGAGCCCCCAAGGGACCATCATCAACAGTATTTCATTTCCCCTTGTCATGACAACCGAAGGGATGGAGTTGGAAACCTTGGATGTGTCACAGGTCCGAGCCCTGGCCTTTAAACCCCACTAACCTGCAAGCAGTGGCTTGCAAAGGTTTTGCAATATTTAGTTAATGGAACAAGGTTTTATCCTAGTTCTCTATTTTTTTCCCCATTTTTAAAATTCTGTTTTCCCCAGACTCTTATGAGCTGCAGCCTCCTGCTGCCCAGGGGAAATCTTCCATTTAGCTACATTTTCCTTTCTCATTTCATGCTGTAATGGGGATTCATCATAGGTGTTAAATCCATAATTTGCCATGAATCCCTTGTCTCTCTCTGTGGAGGTCAGAGTTGAGTTTAAAGGAACCCGATACTGTGGCTTTGTGGCTGTCCCTGAGGGAGAGCACCAGCCTAATTCCCCAGAGCAGGAGGAGGCTGGAGAGTCCTGGCTGGGTCATCCAGTGCCACGTCCATGCTTTCCACCTCTCTTTGCCACCCGAAGCGGCAAATTTGAGCACACCAGGCACCTTTAATGCCAAAAAAAGAGTAACAGCCCCTTCCAGAGGGTCATTTGTCCATCTTGGCATGTGAGAAATATCCCGAGGCAGGAGAGGTTGTTCTCCTGTTAATTACCAAGGACACCCACAGGTCAGTCATTAAGACACGACTACCCAGTTTTACAGCCCAGCTGGAGCCCAAAGGAATGCCACAGCTCCAAACCCATCCCAGTCCTCCTGCCGGATGGGAAGCTGGCATCCATCACCCTGACAGGGGCATCACAAGCAAGCCGCACCAGGAGCACACCGTGATGGATGCGGGACAGAGAGATCCATCACGGGGTTCCCAACCCTTCCTCCACCACGAGCTGGGAGATGGGAGCTGTGCTGGGAGCTGGGAGATGCTGGGAGCTGTGCTGGGAAGCCTGAACCATCCAACGGACGGCAGAGAAGCTCAGGCACAGTGGGGGCAAGGCTGGGCAGCACTTCACGGAGCAGGGAAATGCAAGACAAGCAAAAAGGGAAGCTTTGGAACCAGGAAACCACATTCCTGCAGGCTGGGCACGGGCAGAGAGCCGGGATCCCTTCAGGCAGCCTCTCCCAAAGCGGCTCCTCCGCTGTCGCTGCCGGTCCTGCCCTGCCGAGCCGCCGGTTCATTTGTCACCCGGGCGATCGATGGCAGAGCGGGGGCTGTCGCTCAGGTGATGTCACGCTCCGAGAGCCTCGTTCTTCTCTGCCAGCTGACAAGGGGAGAGGGAGTCGATACTCGTGTCAGGTCACTAACAACCCACCGAGCTCCCGGCGCTGCAAACGGCGTCGCATCCGTGTGCGCAGCTGGGAGAGGCACAAAAGGGGCTGCTGCGAGCACAGATGCAGAGGAGCACGGGCAGGATGCAGATGGGGGAGTTGGGTCTTGATTGGCAAGAGGGAGACTCGTGCGTGGGAGTGAAAGCAAAGCGAGGTTTGCACGTGCGGGGGGGCCCGGCTGGTGCAGAACGAGAGGTGTCAGCGACTCAAAAGCGCGTGAAGCAAAATGATGTGCGCAGTCCACAGGCATCCCAGGGAGCTGGAGCCGCTGGGCGCAGCGGAGGGAAAGGCTGGTGTGACGTGGAGGGAGCTGCTGGCTCCCAGATGGCTTGTGCAGACCGGGGGAATTGCAGCGGGGTCGTGCCCAGAGCAGGAGGGGCCACAGACACAGGCACGAGTGGTGAGCACAGCAGGACAGAGGGGTCCTGGCACGCAGCACCCCCGCATCATTTCACAGCACCCTCACGGCCATCACGGCCTGCAGTAACTGCAGGCCAGGGCAGTGGCAGAGCCAGCAGGAGGGGCTGGGAAGAGAGAAAGGGATGACGAAAAATCAAGAAGGTTTTTTATCAGCCCTCTGTGCTTTGCATCCATCAGGTCAGCCCAGCCCAGCAGACTCTGCGGCGAGAAGCCAAAAGCTTCGTGTTCGATAAAGCCACGGGTCAGAACCACGATGCCCTCCCCGCATCAAGACGAGGAATCACAGATTGGCACAGGAACACCAACATTAATCATTTCTATCCGTGTCTCTTCCTATTTACTCCGTGGTACTTCAGTCTTCAGCGTGCAGGCAGGAATGCTGGTGTGGCTCTGAGGGCTTGGAGAAGGGGAGCTTTGATGGGAGAGGTGGCATCAGCCAACCCCAGGGCCCAGGGCTTTAAGAAAATACAAAGTTTGTAAGAAATGTGTGAGCCCATAACTCTGGAGCAGGGTTTGAGGGAACAGAGGCAGCACCTGCTTAGTGCTGGCCTGGCCCTGCTGAAATTCCCCCGATGTGACTGAACACCAGCCCCTGCTCAGATACAGCCCTGTCCTGTGGGGAGGGACAGAGACCTGTCAGAGTGGGCCCAGAGGAGGCCACGGAGATGCTCCAAAGGCTGGAGCCCCTCTGCTCTGGAGCCAGCCTGGGAGAGCTGGGGGTGTTCACTTGGAGAAGAGAAGGCTCTGGGGATATCTCTGAGCCCCTTCCAGGGCCTATAGGGGCTCCAGGAGAGCTGGAGAGGGATTTTGGACAAGGGCCTGGAGTGACAGGACACAGGGAATGGCTTCTCACTGCCAGAGGGCACGGTAAGATGGGATATTGGGAAGGAATTGTTCCCTGTGAGGGTGGGGAGGCCCTGGCACAGGGTGCCCAGAACAGCTGTGGTTGCCCCTGGATCCCTGGCAGTGTCCAAGGCCAGGCTGGAGGGGGCTTGGAGCAGCCTGGGACAGTGGAAAGTTGTTCCTGGGGCAGAGAAGCAGAGCTAAAGGATCTTTAATACCCCTTCCAAGCCAAAGCATTCCACGGTTCTATGATATTTATAATTTTTAATGTCTGTAAGGTGAAACAAACCCCTTCCTCAGCTTTCTTCTCCCCACACTTGTACGACTGCAAAGTCGTTATTCCGTTGCTGTGACCCTGGCAGCGCCCGAGGTGGGTGGATGTGTCCCGCGGAGAGTTTCATCCTGGCACCCACCACCAGCCCAGATGTGCTTACTGGGGATGTAAGGATGTCATCTTGCTTGTCTCCTTCAGAGCAAGGAGAACAGAGCTGATGCAGATGCTGCCTTCCCTTCTCCTCCTTCACTCTTCCTCCTCTTCATCCTCCTCCTCACAGACAGGGTGCAAACCCCTCCGGAACGGGGGAAGCAGCACTTCCCAACACCCAGGTGGAACCCAGCTTGAGAGGACCCATCTCAAGACCCAGTTTTTCAGCACACAGTCCCTCTCTGTGGTCTGTTTTCCAGCTCTAGACTGCTCAAGGCAGAGGCTGCCTTTCACCTCTGTGCCCCCGGGTTTGCCTGGCAGGAATGGTCAGTCCCACGGAGATGCCTTCCCACCCCAGAGCCACACGGGGATGTGAGCAAGGGAACCCGGCCACCCTCTGCTATCAAAAGGAGCCAGCTCAGAGAGCTGTAAACTTAAGCTGCTCAGACATGACATCAAATATTTAGGTTATTTGGGATTTGCGCTCGATTGTTTGATGTTTCTGTTTCATTCCCAGTAGAGCCAGTTGCTGTTTTGCCACTGAAAATATTCCCAGCAGAAAATGCAGCTTTGTGAAGACCCAAAGTTGTTCAAGGAGAAGAGACTGTCTGGAAGAAAATGATCATATTTTCATCACTTCTTTTTTTTTTTTTTT
>VZTD01002630.1:1194648-1448332 GCA_013397725.1 Rhagologus leucostigma
TTGTTCTCAATTGACATCCCAGCTCTACATGCTCTGAATTTTGCATTCAGAGAATTGAATTCCACTAAGAAGTGTGGAAAAAGAGTTCCAAGCTGAACTGTTTCTGGATTTGAAACATCACCTCATCACATTTTCTCCTTGCAGCTCAGCATTACAAACAAATGTTGAGAAAGGGCCTTAGCCAGGACATAACCTCTTTATTTCCTGATCAAACTCCACTAAAGAGCTGGAAAGCTGGGAAATGCAGATGTCTCAAGCTGCCAACCATTGTTTTGGTAATGGAAATGCTTACTCTGCTCTGTAGGGGAGGACTGGAAAGACTTCGCAAGAAAGATGATTGGAATAAAATAAAAAATTAAATAAAAAGAGGAAAATGGCTGTGATTGAACGTGGATGCACTTGACACCCCAGTGACCCCCCTCCTGTCCCTGCCTTGTGCCACTGTAAGAGAGACAGGAGCTCTCACTTCAAATTAACTTAATCTGTAGAGTTAAATAATTCATGTTGGTTTAAGAAAGCTTTATTCCTAATGGGACACACGTGAAGACAGAGTTAATATTAGAAGAGGCTGTGGAGGGGAGGAGAGAGGGAATTAGACTATAAAAGGTGAAAGTACAAGTTAATTGCCTATCAATTATTCACCTTAAGTCTCTGGAAGTAGCTCCCCTGCCTCGCTCCTCACACCTTCATATTCCCTTTTCCTGGCTGTGGCCAAGTTCCCACTGGCACCCCGGGACCAACCTTTTCCCTGTGCCAAGCGAGCGGCACCCGGGAGCTTCCCGGGACAGCGGGGCTGGAGGTGCCACATCTCCCCCTGGAGAGGACAGACCAGGACAGGCTTGGGACACTCCTGCGCCAAGGTGCCATGAAGGAGAGGAGCCATCCAGCTTCCCAACACCTCATCATCCATCTGCTTCGTTGTCCTGGTTCCCCCATCCTCCGGGCATGGTGGGTCCTGGTCACCGCAGGCCAAGGTGTCACCTCAGCCTGAGGCGTCACCACAGCCTGAGGTGTCACCGCAGGCCAAGGTGTCACCGCAGGCCAAGGTGTCACCGCAGGCCGAGGCGTCACCGCAGCCTGAGGTGTCACCGCAGGCCAAGGTGTCACCACAGCCTGAGGTGTCACTGCAGCCTGAGGTGTCACCGCAGGCCGAGGTGTCACCGCGCTGCGGCCACGTCAGCACCGCGAGCTGGGGCTCCCCTCTCCCTCTTCGTTCCCTCCCGGGGAAGCCAAAGCTCTCTTCAAAGTTTCTCCTCGCTCGGCTGCCTCCAAGATCTGGGAACTCAACACTAATTAACGTGTCTGCAAATCCCAGCTCGGCTGCCGGGGCCTCAAATTCCTTCACGGTCCCGTGAGTGCAGAAGGATCCACGAGCGAGCCCTCTGGCTCCTGAAGCTACACTGCTGGCAGATGCATATTTTAACAACACACATCTGTTGGCAATATAATCTCTTGTATTTGCCCTCCCTGCTCCGAGCTTTGATGGAAGACCGGAGGGAACTCTCCAGTGGTTACAGCCAAAGTGTTTGCTTTGCAATTTCACTCGATTGCTGCCTGATTTTATTTTTAAATTTCTCCAAGTCCTAATCAGGCTCTTACTTTATTTAATTAATACCCTGGCTTAGTTAAATAGATCATAAATTAAGCAGCCCTGCCATTAGAGATGTACCAGGTAGCAAATGGCCCTCCAGTGGCTTCCCACAGCCTGCCTGGCTTGGGCTCCCCTGCCAAACTGCCTTGACATCCTTTCCTTGCAGAAAATCTGGATGTCTCCGCATCTCTTAAATCCCATCCCATGAGATTTATCAACCTTCCCTGCTTGGGGCAGATATCCTGAGGAGATTGGGCGGTGACTCCTTCCCCAGACAGTTTGGGCAATGGTAGGAGGGAAGGTGAGGGAGACCTGGAGAAGGGGAACCCTCCAGCTTTGGGATGCATTAACCACATTTCCCAGCAATATTTGTCCCTGGAACTCCACAAAGACAAGATTCTCCCTGATGCTGATGGCATTAATAGGCTCGTCTGAGTGTTTGGACTTCCAAGGCTATGGAATGATCTGTTCCACTACATTTAACCATGTAGATTTGAAAACAATGTGACAAAACCTTAAATATTTAATTAAAATATGGTGTAGCTCTGCATCTGAGCAGAGAAGTAGGAGGCATCAGCCCCATAAAGCTGTTGTCAGACATGAATGACAGCAGTTGGAGCCTGAATTGGGAGGCATTAGGGGATTTCTTGATACCAAGGAAGCGGAAAAGTTGGCAAGGACAGACAAGGCAGCACCAACCCATACGAAAAACCAGGCAGGGTTATTTTTCCAGAGACAAGGTGATAGAGTGGGATAGAGTTCCCCAGAACTGCCTCTAACACCCAGCTGGCTGAAGAGCCCCTTCAGTCACTGGGAAGCCAGCAGCAGATGCTGGGCTCCCAGTCACCAGAGCCTCTCAGCCACCAGAGCCCCCCAGACACCAGAACCTCACAGGACACCCCATCCCAAAGGAACAGTGTGAGGGGCTGGTCACCAACCCCCTGCAAAGGTGGGATCATCACTCCTATCTCCCCAGCCAGCCTGAAATGTCATAGAATCACAGAATTTCCTGAGCTGGAAAGGACCCACAAGCATCACTGAGTCCACGGACACTCCAGCAATCCCACCCTGTGCCTGTCCAAACGCTCCTGGAGCTCTGGCAGCCTTGGGGCTGTGACCACATTTTCCCCTCAGAACATCTACATAAATACCCCTAAAGTGAAAGATGAGCTGCCAGTGGGTTCCAAACCCACATTTTCTCATCGATTTGTTGAGAAAAATTGAACACACTGTAACTTTAATTTTCTTAAAAGGAAAACGCTTTGCAAATAGAAGTTGCTGAACATCTTAGGTAAATGTACCAATTAGCAACTGCCATGTATATCTACATAAACATTAACTACCATCTATTCAACACATTCCATAACCCCAAAGATAATAACGATTTCCTTTTGATCCATAAAAACATCTCGCTGCTCAATCAACGCTTCACAGCAGCTTTGACGTACGCCCTGGGACTAAATTAGTTTTCAAATCTTTAGCTCTAATTAAATAACATTATTTCTTTTGTCTGGCTCCGGCAACTTATTCTGCTTTCACAACAGAAGGAGGGAGCCCAGGCGAAGGAGGGGTTGTCGGTGAGCGAGACAACGTTCCCCTCTCCCATTCATTTCCAGGATTATTTCATGTATGGGCACATGTCAGAGCTCTGAGCTGCTGCCAAGGGCTGATTGAGCAGAAGGAGGAATCAAAGGAAAATCATCATTATGGTCGGGGTCAGGGAAGGAAGGGTTTGCAGCTGGGAAAGTTTGGGGGTAGGGAACATTGTAGGGTTGTGGACAGAGGAAAACAAACGCAGGGGAAATTGCAAACCAGGAATATGAACTCGTTTTCGCAGTGCAGACTCTGGTGAGGTGCACCTTCAACCAGAGCTGGAACCTTAATTCACTTCTTTTGGCTGCTTAAAACTAATCAGTGTTGATCTGACTAAAAGCACTGAAATTCTTGATTTGGATCTTTTTAAAAGGTTTTTTTTTCCTCCCTAGAAACTAATCAGGAATAAAAACAACAAGGAAAAAAGAAATCCAATCTTCAATTTAAACAAGCTTAAATATGCAAATGGTTTCACTCTGAGGGTTGAATAATCAGGATGGATCTGGGAGCAGCAATACAGACTGGGTTTTGTCCAAGCTTTTCAAGAAAAATACCATTTTCATTAACTTCTCTGAAGCCACGTCCATGCCGGGAAGCCTCGCTGACGTGCCTGCCTTTTCCCAGCACTCCTGTGGGAAGAGCCCTCCCTCCCTGCCAGTGCTCCCCTCCCATCTCCCACACAAAAAGGTCCTCCATATGATTTTGGGAGCCACTTCCAGTTTGCAATCCCAGGCAATATCCTCCTGTGCTGCTCGTGGGAAAGATTAATTACTGAGAAACGCAGGGTGATAAAATATCAGTATGCAGAGAGTTTAAAAATACTGCAATAGTGTGAAACCAGCCTTTCCTCAAGGGGTGGAGTCGTCCCAGTCCTGTAGGCAGGGCAATGCGCAAGTGATGACACTGACCCTCATCATATCCTTAAATTTATGGAGACTGTCTTGAACCGGGGCATAAATCCATAGAGCTGAAGTGCCAAACACTCGGTGCCTGTGTTACTCCTCCTAGAACTGCCCTACTCCACCCCAGAACTGCTTTATTCCCCAAGCAGCTTCCTTTGATCCTGTCCTCAGGATTGAGCTGCTCCCCCAGTGCTCTCATTCCCAGTCCTCTCCATCCAGCAACAAAACATTTTGTCAAAAGCCACTCAGTGTGACCACGAAGGCAGTGAAACCCCCCAGAAATAGCCTGCGGTGTGTGAGGAGCCGGGACTCACCGAGGACAGTCAGCCGGGCAGGTCTGGATCGGATGGCGGCTTGGATGGCCTGGCACTCGTACACGGCGTCATCCTGGAGGTCAGCTCGCAGGATTTTCAAGTGGTGCTGTCCTGAGAGATGGTCTCCTACGACCAGATAGCGGGGGTAACCTGCCGAAGGCAAAGCACGGGTCAGGGGGCAGCTGGAGCCACGAGGCCAGGGAGGAGGAGAGCAGAGCCCCAGCATCCCACAGCAATTCCCAGGGTCCAAGGAGCTTCCTCCCCTCCTTGGCAGCCAGCCCAGAGAGAGAGAGAAAGAACCTGCCAAATTCGGGAAAGAGACTGCACGTTTTGCTCTGCAGGTTCAAAACAAGAAGTGCTGATGGAGGAGCATTAACTGAAATCCCAAGGAGTCACGGGATCATTGAATGTTAAGTGTTGGAAGGTTTGGTTTTGACCTTAAGATCATCTGGGCCCAAGCCCCCCCTGCCATGGGCAGGGACACCTCCCACTAGATCAGGTTGCTCAAGGCCTTCTCCAGCCTGGCTTGGAACCCTTCCAGGGTTGGGGCATTCACAACCTCCCTGGGCAAGAAAAAGGGATGAGCCCTTCCAGCAGGAAACCCAGCACCTCCTGCTCCTCTGCAACCCGTCATGGAATATCCTCCGTTCCCGAAATCAGCTGTGGTGACACCCTGGAATACAACCACGGTCAGGTCTGTGTAAAGCTTGGGCAGGGGTCTGGGGGTAGCCCTGGTCAGCCTGGCTGGACACACGGGATGGACACACGGGAGGAAAGGTGCCAACCCCCGTCCCGCTGGTGCCCAATGCCCTGTGTAACACAGCACCGGCACACGCTTGTGATTTTGTTGTTT
Organism: Rhagologus leucostigma; assembly: GCA_013397725.1. Taxonomy (NCBI): domain Eukaryota; kingdom Metazoa; phylum Chordata; class Aves; order Passeriformes; genus Rhagologus; species Rhagologus leucostigma. The sequence continues at coordinate 1,199,902 of VZTD01002630.1, forward strand.
CTCAAGTTACCAACAGCAGGATTTGCTCTCCTGAACTGCGAGAAATACAAATGATGGGTTTGTTTGCATTGTGCTAATTAGACACTGGCTGAGCTGGTATCACGCGAGCTGGCAGCTCCTGTGGCTTCCAGCAGCCCCGGCTCCGTTAATTGTGGAAGTCATTCACATCAGCTCCCTCCTTCACTGGAGCTCTTGTTACCCAGTCGTGTTGCAAGGTCTTGCATGGAAAGCTCAGCTCTCTAATAGATGCAAAAGTTGTGGCTCAGAGCTTTGAAAAACAGGCAAAGATGGGGCTGCTCACTCGGGCATGGCTGCAAATGAGCAATTATATGTATTAATAAAAAATAGAGGGAAAGAAATAGCAGGCACTGCACTTTAGGGAAGAGCAGGGTCCCTGGAGACCAAAAAGCACGGAGCCTCCCCTGGTTTCTGAATGCTGCTTCTTGCCTTGGGGAAAACTCTCTCAGGTCACCAGGAGCTGAGCAGTGTCACACGTGTACAAACTCTGCAGAGCCTGGGGGGACACTGCAGCTCCTGAAGGGCTCCATGTCCTCCCAGGCTGTTTCCAGCAAACACTCTCCTTACTCATGTGAAGTATTTCAGTTCCAAATTAGTGTTTTCCAGCAAAATATACAGAATAAACTCTAAACTTCCCCAGTATTGCACCAGTCTTCACCAGCTGCAGTTCACCCTCAATCACAATGTGGGTGTGAGATTAAGGAATGTGAGTTCTGAGGAATTTGGTCACCAAATTACGATTTGCCAAAACTAAAGCTTGAGGAAGCCACAAGCACTTGTCCAAAGAAAACAGAGGCTTGTGGGTTCCTTCAAACTCAGGATATTCTATGGTTCTTTTTATTTTTGAGAATATCAAAGCAGGCACTTTCAACATTTATAAAACATTTCATCCCACATTTTGGAAAGGTGACATTTGTTTCCAAGGAAATCAAACCAGGGCTTTCCAAAGGGTCAGGTGCCACCTGTGGGAGCCAACAGTTTAGTTTCAGGTCGGAGCGAAACAAGATTTGGTTTATTCCAAGCATCAGTGCCTACGTTTGGGCAGGCTGGAAGGTGGAGTTGAAATGAAAACGTTCCCCAGATAAATGTTGTGGCTGCACGGTTGGGCAAGGAGAGCTCCCGCTTTCCTTGTTTACGGAGGGTGGTGTCCCGACTTACTTGAGAGATCCCGTCCGACTCCGAGGGCCAGCCCGTCCTTGATCCAGAGCACGATGCCATTGTACTCGGGGATGGCACAGAGCAGCGTCACCGGCTGCCCCGCGATCACCACCTGGTCCTGGGGCTGCTGTGTGAACGAGGACGCCTGGCCTGCACAGGGAGCAAGAGAGAACAGGACCCTGTCAGTTCTCCAGTGGCTTTCAGTTCCTCGGGATGCAGCAGTCCAGGATGCTCCTGGCAGAGCACAAATGAGCTCTGCAGCTCTTAATTATGTGATTGTTTAATTATGTGATTGCTCCATAGAATGATGGAATGGTTTGGGTTGGAGGGGACATAAAGCTCATCCCGTTCACAGGGAACAATTCCTTCCCAATATCCCATCCATCCCTGCCCTCTGGCAGTGGGAAGCCATTCCCTGTGTCCTGTCCCTTCATTCTTTGTCCCCAGTCCCTCTCCAGCTCTCCTGGAGCCCCTTTAGGCCGTGGAAGGGGCTCTGAGCTCCCCCTGGAGCCTTTTCCAGGTGAGCACCCCCAGCTCTCTCAGCCTGGCTCCANCCCCCAGCTCTCTCGGCCTGGCTCCAGAGCAGAGGGGCTCCAGCCCTGGAGCATCTTCATGATCTCCTCTGGACTCGCTCCAGAAGCTCCACATCTTTCCTGTGCTGAGGACCCAGAGGTGGACACAGCACTTAGTGACAGACAAATATTTGCAATATTTTTGCTCCCTGGGGGGAAAAAAAAGCTCCAGCCAAGAGGCACCAGCATTTACTGCAACTGTTTTATTCCAAATTATGGTGGTGGCATTTCAGCCACAATGATCACAGACAGAGAAGCAGCAGGATGTCCAGCAGCAGCAATATTTTATATTACACGTAATAAAAGAGGATGTTGGTCCTCTGCTCGTGAGCCTTGCTCCCACCTCGTGTGCTCTCTGAAACCAGGATGCGCAGATAACAACCTGCTATAAAACATGCAGGGAAACATCCAACTGCTGCTGTTCTCCCTCCCCCCTCAGTGTAACCCCCTGGCATTTGCTGGGAGCTTCCCACACATCTGCAGGGGAAAGGAAGGACCTGGTTCAGCACTGCCTTCCGCCCAAGCTGCATCATCAAACAAGCAGATCCCTCTCCTCACCCTTCCCTGCCCGCAATGCTGCAATAACAAATCTCAGCCCTGGGTCATCTCCTGCCATGGTGGGATGTCTCACAGGTGTGATACGGCGCTTCTCATTTTCCATGGGAAGCACTCCCGTCACTGTAGCCTCTTCCACAGCAGAGTTCACTCAGCATTACGTTTTATTTTCACTCTCCCTTGGATTTGCCATGATTGAAAATCATTCACAGAATCAGAGAATCCCAGAATGGTTTGGGTTGGAAGGAACCTCAAAGCTCCTCTCATCCCACCCCGTGCCATGGGCAGGGACACCTTCCACTATCCCAGGCTGCTCCAAGCCCCGTCCGACCTGGCCTTGGACACTTGCAGGGATTCAAAGTGTTAAATCCTGCTATTTTTTTTTCTTTCCATAATGAGTGCACGGGACAACCCCAAAATCCCCCGGCAGAGCCACAGTCTAATGCTGGAAAATCCTGAATGTGGGGCCATTTCAGGCAGATCTGCTGATACCTGGGCTCCTGTGAGTACAGCCCTTGGTGTGAGTTGGTTGTAGAGCATCGCAATTGCTCTGCCACCACTTGGTCTTGCTCTGGCTCTGGATGCAGAAGATCTGGCAAAGAGAGGGGTTGGGGGAAAGGCAGAACCACTGAATTGCCCCTCACTGAGTTACCTGTGGGTGTGTAAGACCAGGAGCCTCTCTGGGTGGGAATTATGGCCCCGCACCAGGCAGGAATTCAGAGCCTGTGTCCCTCCACTGAGTGTCTGTTCAGCCTATGGAAGGGGACTGGGCTGCAGGAAAAATTGCTCTTTAAAACCAATTTGTCAAAGCAGGACAGTCTCCATGTGATCCACCCCAAATCAATTCAATCCTAATTTACACCGACTCCATTTAATCATTGACTGATGATTAATCCAGAACCAAGGTTAAGTGTGACACAAGTTCTTGCATCCCAACTTCTTTCCAGATGAGCTGCTGGGCCTTTCCTACAGGGCAAAGCTCCAAAGCTCCATCATTTTCCAGCTCATGCCATTGAACCAACGTGTGCCCCTACACGAGTGCTTATGTTTCAATTTAATTTATTACAGCTTCGGCTCGCTCTTAGCCACCTAAAAGAGCACAGGGAAAAGCAGAGCTGTCCTTTCTAAATTCCAAGCTGGTTCACATGCAGGAAGGTAAAAAGCCCAGCTAAAATTTTTGCAGATCTCCAGAAACACCTTGGACACCTTATTCCCGGCTATTTCAGAGATCCCAGGTCTCCCAGCACCCACACATCTCCAAGGAACTCTGGTTTTCACCATAGATACTCCAAAAGACCACAGTGGTAGCTCTCAGTGTGGTGCTGCTGGCACAACAGGGCAGGTTAATTCCAGAGGAGATTCCAGCTTTTCCTGCTGGGAGACACTCGTTGGAAGTCATGGTGGCCTCCGACACCAGCACAAACCCTCGTGCCGAGTTAAGATTTAAATATTTGATTTCAAAGGGAGTATGAATCAGCTCTGTATTTTTTTTTTTTTTTTTTGACTCTTAAAGGACAAGCACTCCTAGGACAGCAGGGAGAAGTGGGATGAGAGAGAAAACTTGGAAAGAAGAAAAAGCGAGCGTTTTGCTTCGTTGTTTTGTTGGTTTATTTTAATATACGCTTCCTACCCGCTGACTGGGTTTTCACAGCTCACTCTGTATTCCTGACAATTCTCAAGGCAGAGCCGGGCGAGCGGGGACAGCGCAGGAAGGCAGCAATAACCCAAAAAGATTTGTTTTATCAGTGAGAATTATCAGGTTGTCAGCTGGGAGCTGCACGAGCCCTAATGAGAACGCAGAGGCACAAAGTGGTGTCTGTGCCCTCTGCAAATGCCCATTAAGCACAGGCTTCATTTGGTAATTGCTGATGGAAATGAAGCTCTTTTTACGTTTTATTTTTCCTTTTTCTCTTATTTCTTGATTCGTTTTAAAGATGAGCTGATGGCCACCGAAAATCAGAGCAGAAACATGGCATATGTCTCCTGTCTTTTCCTTCCCCGTGTTTGTTCAGTGTGAAGAATTGTCACTTAAACCCATTTTTTATTCATCCGAGGCTCCATTTCAGCTACAAACAGCTCAGACTCAGTCACGGGAGAGGAGAGATGGGTGTAAGGACCTTAAGAGCATTACCTGGCCCAGTCCCTGCTCCACAGCAGGATCATCTCTCCCTAAATCACAGATAAAAAAAAAAAAAGGTACTGAAGGCAAAGCTCAACTCGCTTTCAAATCAGCTTAAAGTCTGATTACTGGGTTTAACTGGGTTTGGAAGATCAGAGGCCCATCCACGTTCCAGCTTACGTCTTAATGTCAAAGGAACAAGTAATTTGCAGAAAAGTTTTAAGGGAGATAAGATACTTGACAGAAAATTACTGAAAATGGGGAGATTGGGAGAGGGTGATTTACAAATGCAGGTTCAGCGTTTTCAGCTACCAGAAAACGGGCTGAAAGGCGCCACTTGGGTATTCTTCCAGAAACGTTTAAAACGCAATTATTTGGTTTCAAAGCAGGAGGTTTGACTCCAACCTGTTGGGCAAGCAAGAGTTTCCCAGTTTCTCCCCTTCCACTAAATAGGTTTTTAACAAAAAATAGTGGCTAATCCAAATCTCTGAAGAGATAGGAGTTCATCACAGAATCATGGAATGGTTTGGGTTGGAAGGCAACTGAAAAGCTCATCTCATTCCACCCCCTCCCCTGGGCAGGGACACCTCCCACTGTCCCAGGGTGCTCCAAGTCCTGTCCAGCCTGGCCTTGGACACTGCCAGGGATCCAGGGGCAGCCACAGCTTCTCTGGGCACCCTGTGCCAGGGCCTGCCCACCCTCCCAGGGAACAATTCCTTCCCAATATCCCATCCATCCCTGCCCTCTGGCAGCGGGAAGCCATTCCCCGTGTCCTGTTCCTCCATGCCTTGTCCCCAGCCCCTCTCCAGCTCTCCTGGAGCCCCTTTAGGCCCTGCAAGGGGCTCTGAGCTCTCCCTGGATCCTTCTCTTCTCCAGGTGAGCACCCGCAGCTCTCCCAGCCTGGCTCCAGAGCAGAGGGACTCCGGCCCTTGGAGCAGCTCTGTGGCCTCCTCTGGCCTCGCTCCAGCAGCTCCACGCCCTTCCTGTGCTGAGAACCCCAGAGCTGGACACAGCTGACCGCTCAAGCCCAACCAGAGTCCAGGCATGGCACCCTTATTGCCCATCTCCTTGTCACCTCCTGCTGCACGAAGGATCCCCACATCTGGATTTGGGAAGTGCTGCACAGCAAAGCAGGGAGATGCAGCAACGTGTCCTTGTGCCCCGAGCCCAAGCGTAGCCCTGTTTTACTCCCACACCCCATCTTCCCTCAAGTGTAAAGACTTGGAATATTTTCGAAGAAACAACCCAGTCGATGCCTGGCTTCCTGGGAATTTCACTGGGAGTCGCTGGGCACCGACTCTGCCCCGGGAGTCTCCATGTGAGGATCTGTTCATCCAGTACAGCGATGCTCCGAGCAGAAGCAAAGTTTAGGGCTCTGAACTTACTGCTGAGATTTATTTTTGTTTTAAAAGCAAACAGATATGGAAATGAGATGCTAACGATGCCACTTGGCCACGGTCCAGCACAACCCCAGTGTCCCACTTGTACTCTGGAGCTGCCCTGCAGCTGGAAGTGCACTGTCCCCGCAGGTCACCTGCTGCTGTAGGTGAGGGTTTGGTGTCAGAGGAGCCCTTGATCCCAGAACCTGCCCATCTCCTCCAGGCTGCTGCTTTGCCCCGCTCCCTGAGGAACTGCCAGGCAGCAGCAGGACCCCCTTGCTGGCCCCCGAGCTCCTGCCTTCCTCAAGGAGTCTTTCTCACGGGGGCACTTCTGCAGCCACCGAAATCCCAAACAGTGGAACAAAAAGGGACAATAAAGGCGCCACGGTGAAGAGCGAGCAGGCAAGAACACTAACCCTGCTTTCAAAAACCCCAGGCAGGATCCTTGTGAAGTCACAAGAGTGTTGTAAAAGCTAAAGGAAGAAAAAAAAGAGGAAAAAGAGAGAACCACTTTAGAACTCTTTAGATTTACTTAATGGATTTTTCACCTGTGGCTCCTGTTTTTCAGTGGTTCTCTGTAACGTTGCCTTGTTCTTTCAAACAAAGGCTGAGTCTCTTCTCTGTGACTTCCAAGGGAAATGACACTTCCAGTGCCAGGGCATTGCTTTTCAGATGTCCCAACACCCACGGATGGTAAGAAGGCCCAAAAATCCTGTATTACAACCCAGAAAACAGAGGAAGGCACCTACACAATGACACTGCCACGGTTTGTGCTGCAGCAGGACCTTGAAGCCCCTTCCATCGCTGAAGCCAGAGTTGGCGACAGGCTTTTTAAGCTCTCTGAAGACTGAAATCTGTTTGCATGAGTTCCTGGCTGAATTATTTCAGCTTGCAGCCTCCTGCGCACAAACCAGCAACCGGGAGCAGCAGAAAGTTAAATTTTCATTACCCAAGAGGAGTGAGTATTGTAGTAGGAAGCGAGGGACTCACCGAGGGAACAATGACTCATTAGAAATGGAGACGTCGCGGCTGCTTTTATGTAAGTGGAGCTTTGAATGTCCATTGTGCTCTGAAAAGAATTAGTCCTTTTTGTTGAGGAGAGCATAGAAGTGGAGAAGGAGGACTATGAGCTCCTTGTCAAAATATTGCTGTTCCGAAATAAAAGGCCTGGTGATTAGGAGCGGTGAGACATTCTCCTTGTCCCTCAGTGGGAAGAACTGATCCTTCCCTCAGCTTGGAGCTGTCACAACAGGTGGTGGGAGGATGATCAAGGGGCTGCTGCGTGACACCCTAATCCTACCCAGCATCCCAGGAGGGTCCCTCTTCAGACCAAGCAGATCTCACCCGATGGAAATGAGGGCATTTCGGCCCAGCTCGGGGCTGGTTTCTCGCGGCACGATGCCTGGAGACGGAGCCGTCTCTTGGCCATGGAGAGGACTGGGAAGAGACGGCTCCGTGCTCACACTTTCCCAGCAGACCAGGGCCTGGCCCTGCACCACCCCAGGACAAACAGGCTTGTTCTCAGCACTCCTTTGGGTCCCCTCCCTGGAGCCAAGGACACCGAGCCCCCTGCACGGGGCCCATCGTGCTCCAGAACACGCGCACGCATTGATTTTCAGATGAGTAGGAAAAGCAAGCAGACAAAAGCCTTACATTATTTACAAAGCTCCCTGGGACTGTCAGTCATGGGGAAGCACAGGGAAGAGCCATGCGGGTGGCAGAGTTGCTCATTATTCCCTGCATCCCAATTTCCTCCCTGGTGGGAGACAACGCCCAGACCTGCACTGAGGTGGAGCCGAAGGCCTGGCCGAGCACAGAGCACATGGAACAGGAATGAAAAAGAGAGCCGGACATTCCCAGGGGCAAGGATTTCCTCAGACAAGGATAGAGATGAGCTTTTCTTGCACCACTGGAGATGCAAAAGAGCTGTGGCTGCCCAAACAGGAGCAGAGGGATGGCACCAGCGATGCCATCCTCAGTGAGGAGATGTGGCTCAGCCTCCCCACTGGTGATGGCCACAGCCATGTCAGGTACTTCCTTGGGCTTCACGGCACAAATGAGAGAGGTAGCTTGAGTTCAGCCCTTGCATAAGATTTCCATTTTTTTATTTGGCTTCCTTGGGGAGAAAAGAAAATAAAATCCTTTTAAGCAAAAATACCAGTTTGGCCTTTTTTAGTGTGACTGCGTCAGCCCGGCTCACGTGGCCTCAGCGCGGAGTTATTCCACTTGAAAGAAACCAAAGCACAGCACCTTCAGTGAAGGGATGACTCAGGTGTATGGAATGGTGCTTCTCACCGACCAGCTGTGTGACCTGGCAGATGTGTCCCCGCTCCAAGAGGGAAGCAGGGAGCTGAGCTCGTGCCTTGCTCAGCCTTGCTCAGCCACAAACACCCAGGGAGACAGGATTTTCCCTGGGAGCACAGTCTGGTCCAGGCCCCGGTGATTGCAGCCACCTGTGCAGCTCAGAGGGGAAACCAAAGCTGAAGTGATCCCCAGAAAAAGCAATGAAAAGTAGGGCAACGAATTTGGGGAAGGGGCTGGAGCACCAGGAAAGGCTGAGGGAGCCTGGAGGAAAGGAGGCTCAGGGGGGACCTTCTCCCTCTCTCCAACTCCCTGGCAGGAGGGTGCAGCCAGGTGGGGGTCAGACTCTGCTCCCAGGGAACAAGGGATAGGACAAGAGAAAACGGCCTCAAGTTGCAGCATTATCTCCTATTAGGTTGGATAATTTAGGAAAATGTTCTTCACGGAAAGGGTTGCAAAGCATTGCAAGCGGCTGCCCAGGGCCGTGGTGGGGTCTCCATCCCTGGAGTGCTGACAAGACCCGTGGATGTGGCACTTGGGGACGTGGCTTAGTGGTGAACGTGCTGGGGGTGCTGGGTTGAGGGTTGGACTTGATGATCTCAAGTCTTTTTCAAACCAAACGATCCTGTGGTCCTAATGCCAGCTGCCAGAGCGGAGCTTAAGGTGCAAAGCCAGGGCTCTGCTCTCCTGCCCGGCCTCTGGGAACGCATCTCCTGGCCACGAGCAGCTCTGAGCCAGCCCACGTGGTGAGCTCATTCCACAGTGATGTCAGATATTTTCCTAGCACGGCTTTGAGAGGTACCATCAACATCCCACTGCGTCCACTAAGTAGCTTCAAACAGGAAACGGGGAAATTTTGAGTGAGATATTAAACCTTTCAGGGACCTTTTTGTCTATTAGTCACACAGGCAAGAGATCTGAACTATCGAGTGTTCTGCTGGCTTTGATACCCACATGAAATCCCAGCACTGCTTTCAAAGTCACTGTGAGGAGTTTGATCAGCCATGCAGAAAGGGCTGAAATGTCATCGGCTGCTCTGCTATTAGCTGCCAGTCGGGAAGGGTGTAAGAGTATCCTTACCGTGGGATATTTATTAGCAAACTCTTCCCAGCACCAGCCTGCAGAATTACCGCTTGTGGGATTAAATGCCTGTTCCTGGGAGCTGATAGGAAACAAACTAAAGTACTGCATCGAGGCACCAAAAAGCAGCGTTCAAGTGACCTTAAGGACTGGACCACACTGAATATTCAGGCTCCAGGGATGGCTCCAGGCTCCAGGCTCTGTGGATGGCTCCCAGCCGCTCGAGCTCCGAGCAAGCAGTATTATCTCCTGTTAGCCAAGCTGCCAGAGCTGGAACACGTGCTTTGGGGCACGCAGGACTTTTGCAGGGTTGGAGAAGAGGCAGCAAACTGGATTAGGTGGTGTTTTACCCAGGGGCCAGCACAGGAGGAGGGGGGAAAGCAGGTGAGGTGTCGCAGGGGGGTGGCAGAGGGGCTGAAGGGTCAGCAAGAGGCAAAGCTGGCGGTGTCACTAAAGCCGTGGCAGAGGCGAGAGGAGTGAGAGCTTCCCCACACCCTAGGCTGGGGCCAGCCCCTCGTCCCGATGCCTGGGCTGCCGTGGCTCTCTCTCCAAGGGCAGCTGTAAGCTCTGAGCCACTGCCAAGGCTGCTCGGGGCACAGGGCGATGCCTGTCCTTGCCGGGAGCACGGACAGTGGCACCAGCAGCTGTTCCAGAGGCGCTGGAAACCCTGGGCAGGCGCTGAGCGCTTTCCCTCGTGGAGACAAGAGCAGAGGGGAATAGATTTCCTCCCATTGATCCACCCGCAGGCCCGGCTCCACTGAACACTGCCAATGACTTTAAGAAATATTTTGTTACCGGCGCTGCCGAGGAAGCCGTGGCAGGATAAGAAATTCCCGTTTGTTCTCCTGTCAGGGTGCAGTTTCCTAGCACAGCTCCCCCGGGGCCAGGCCGATGAGGGGGTGAAAGCAGAGGAGGGGATGCTCCTGCTCCGGTAATTCCAGCCGAGCAGCTCTCTCTGTGGCAACTCCAGCTGCTTTTTGTAGCTCAGAAAGGGGGTGGCAGGCCCTCAGCCGCAGGAGTCTTGCACAGACGCTCCTGGGACCTAAAACCTCTCGCTTGAATCCACAGAGAAGAAAAAGGAACTTTTCCGTCTAAAAATAACAGCGGATTGCAAACCGGTGGGCAGCAGCCTGCCTGCACCAAGTCTTCCAGATAAAATCCTTAAGGATTTTATCCCTTGTGACCTTCTGAAATCTCTCAGGTGATCCCCCCTTTCCTGGATTACATTCCATCCAAGTGCACCTCCTTTGCCCACCCTTTGTTCCCAGATCAGGGCTGCTCTTTTGAAACAGAGTCCTTTAAATCTCAGCTCATCTTCAAGTTAGAGGGCACAGAGGACACTCGTCCGTAGGAAAACGAGAAGGATGAATAATCCATTTCACAAACGATTTGGAGATTTCAAAGTCTGGCTCTGCTCCCAGGAAGAGCGGCAACTGGAAGTTGTGCAGTTCACGGGGTGGAAAATTAGAGCAAAGAGCTCGCCTTGGGTCTCACCATGTTTCACTTCCATCCTCGTTTTTCAAAATCTGTTATCGCACGCTTTGAGGCACGGAGGGAAATCAGAATGAAGATGCAGGTCAGAACAGAAAATGCAGATATTTAACGTTACGTTCTCTGCACATGGCAGGGGGGTTGGATGATCTTTAAGGTCCCCTCCAACCCAAACTGCTCTGGGATTCTGTAATATTAAAATGAGTGGGAAATTCTGCTCTTTAGCAGTGCGGGTGCCGGTGGATCGATGCCGCGTTCTTTCCACAGGGTCCCTCGTGGAGACGCTTAGGCGGCGCTCTGCCAGCGCCCACACGGGCACACGATCTCACCCGCGCAGGCAGTCGCGAGCAGGCGCTCACACACACACACGGGCTATGCGCAAACCCGAGAAAAGGCGAGAGGGGTTCTCTGTATGCAATTCTGAGGCGTGTAATGGCACCAACACACTCGAAGGGAACAGAGGCAAAGAACAAAGAACAAAAGCCCGTGCGTGATTGTATCCCGGAGGGTCCCAGGGGCAGGCAGAGCATCAAAAACCAATAGTCTGAGGGCTAGAGGGTGGAGGCAAGGTTAAGTGACCTAACAGGGGCCAATGGGGGAAGGGAGGGGATGGGGGAGAGGACCAGTGACCAGCGGGGTCTCGGTGAAGGGAGAACTTTCTAGCACAGTGGTGTGGGGAGAGACCGCTTCGCGGCAACACGGGGGGTGTAAAGCGGACTTAGCCACCGCAACACTGCTCCTTCTTGAAATAATTTTAACGAGTCTTGCTACAGATTGGTGAGACATTGTACAGATTGGAGAATTCATCCAGGGAATGGTTAAATGAGTCTCTCTACAGGGTGTTTCCATCTCTGCAGGTGTTGGAAGTGCCACCACCGAAGATTCCCCTACCAGACACTTCCCTGAACAAGAAACGTCTTGGTGGCACCAAAGCTCACAGATGGAGGGATGAAAAGGCAGGAATAAATCTTATTATTGCCCTGGAAGGCTGAGAAGCTGCTGTCTGCATGAAACATCACCTGGGTGGCTTTTGGGGGAGCCCCTGGCCAGATGAGCTGTGGGATATTGCAGAGCAGGCTGCAGACTCGCTCCAGCTCCCGCTGTTTACCCGAGCAGGGCGGGATTGCTCGGGGTTGTGCTGCGTGGATTATCAACTCTGAAGATGGAGTGAGAATTAGCAGGTTTCTGCTATAATTATTGTTTGTTTGGATTTTTACAAGTGGAAGTGATTGTAAATATGTGCATTTTTTTTTTACACATGCAAGATTCATATTTAAAATTAAAACAAATTATTCTGAAAAACAGCCTAAAGTGAAGTATATGCAATACATACAAAAAACCTGAAGTGGCAGGGGGAAGGCAGGAGGGGTTGGAGATGCTGAGATGAATGGACAGGGAGCAGATCATCTCTGAACAGAAGATGTTCCGCACACGTGCCCATCTCATTACCCCAGGAAGGTGCTTAAAACTTCACATACTCAATAAAAGCTCCCCTCCATGCAAATCTTGGCTACACTATCCACAGAGGCAGGGAAATGCCCAGGAAGTGCATTTATCCATGACGGAGGAGGCCAGTGACCCGCACCACTGCCTACAACGCCCTGCTGGAGCTTTTTACCCGGGTTTTACTCAGTAAAGCCAAGAACCATGAAAAACAAGAGGCAACGTGAATCCAGTCAAAATTTACAGCCCTGCAACTGCTTTATCAGCCCAGGTGCAGCCTGGGAGAAGCCAACAGACCCCGTGGCTTCTCCCCTTCCCTGCTGGAGGAGAAGGGACCGCTCGGAGGGGACTCGGATGATTTAACACAGACTTTGCTGTTTGTTTTGTCACCAACTCCTTCTCAACAGTCCCCACTGCAGAGTCAATGGCTGCCTGGTGCAAAACCCCGGCCCGAGAGCAGATTAGCACATTCCAGCCTGCTGTGTTAATTAGCAGGTAATGAGAGATGCTCATCAATAAGCTCAGCTGTGCCTGACCCCCCTCTTGGGCTGAGCAGGGCTGCCTGCAGGACTCGGGAATGACAAGCCCCACCGCGGTCACTTAGGAGATTATGTGCTCTCACCCCGCAGCAGAGGCAAAGCTTTGGGGGAGTTCACACAACCAGCAGAGCAACAAACCCCTTTTCACTCAGGTTTTTGAGGGACAGCTGGGGGAAATGCTTTTCCATCTGATTTGCTGATAGAGGAGTCCTTGCTCAGGGTTAAGAGCTGGTAGAGTAAAGCCAGGAGTCAAAATGAAAGGAACTTCATTATTATTAATCAGGAGTTGGACTCAGCGATCCTTGTAGGTCCCTTCCAAGTCAGTGTATGCCGATATTCCATTATTCTCTAAGTACAGAATTATACTCTCTTGGAGTAAATCAGTGGAAATCTCTCCCCAAGGACTCCCCACTCCTGAGAACTTATCCGCAGTGGGGATAGATACCCCTAAGGAAAAATCAACAAACAAACACATAAATAAATAAGGCTCTTTTGCAGTTTAAAGCAGAGCAAATTTCAAATGCTGGTCCCTTCTCAGGCTGAAATCCTGAGGAATGGTGAGAGGCAAGTCCCCAAACAGTAACAGCTGCCTGTGCCACGTCCATTTCTGACTTGAAGAAAAGCTCCCTGCCTTCCAGGAGGCAGGAACATAACCTGTTTGAGGCTTTAGAGAGAGACACATCACCATCATCATCATTTTTAAGGAGCAATGTGCACCACAGTGCCTTACGGACTCCTATAAATTACCCGGCACCCGCCTGCCAGCTCAGCCTAAGCTCGATATTGCCTGCAGTAATTATTTGGATCAAATGCAGTTTATCTGCTTCATATTTGTGTTTCTGTGCTCTCTGGTAACTTATAAATGTCATTGCAGTGTTTATTTGTTATAATGAAACTTAATGACGTTTGAAACCAATGGCTGTGGTTGCGGGCTGCAGGTTTGAAGTAATCTCTTCATCTTTGAAGCGGGAGGCCCAAAGATAACATTAAATTATCCTACGGAAAAGGAAGATGTATGCAGACAGATATTCAGGCCTGTGTATTATTCATTGGAGAGATGACTAGCAATGAGCCACGGTGCCTAAGGCGACGGACTCAAAGCATTGTCACCCAGCGAAGGCAAATGTTCCTGTCCAAGGGGAACCAGTTGTCAAGCCACAAGCCCAAGTGCATCTCAATCTGTTTCATTAAACCTTCGAAGGCATGCTGGGGCGGCTGGGTGCCAGACGCCCGTGTGAGATGGCTGGCAGGGAAGAAATGAGGTGGGGCTCCTGTAAAACACAGCGGAGCTGGGTTAGGAGGGGGAGAATCCAGCTCTGTGAGGCTCTGTGAGGCATCGGAGGGGTGGGGAGCAGAGCAGGAGCTGGGCAGTGCTGGGACCACATCCCAGCCAGCTGCCGGGTGCTGAAGGCTGCTCTCCCTCCATGCAAGACCCAGAATAAACTTTTCTTGCTTTGCTTCAGGCACTGCTCCTTGTCCTCCCTCCCGCTGAATAATCTCCTCCCTTGGTTTCTATTTCTGCGTGTATTTATAGACTCTGGTCGTGTCTCCCCTTGAGCCTCCTCCAGACTATATAAATTTACCTCCTCCAGCCTCTCCTCTTACAACCTGCTCTCTAATCCCTGGGCCATTCCTGCCACCACAGTCAGCGTTCTCCCCGGCTTTGCTCCGTGCTCCCCCGCTGCAGGGACCGGCGCTGCTGCGGTGCCAGTCCCATCGCAGCCCACGTGGAGCTGCACAATTACTGCTGCCTGTTCACCTCGGGACCTGCTGAAGCAAAATGCCCGTGGCAACAGCCAGGAACATCTTTCCCTCAGCTCCCTCTGTGCTGTCAGGAGTGTGGAAGTACCCAGCACTTAGAAAGCTTTAACCCCTGCAGCACAGCCGAGCTGTGGCACTGCTGGTTTTTGAGCCTTTTTCCTTCACGTGGGCTGGGCTGATGCTCCCACAGCTCCCGCTCAGGCTGCTGCACCTCTCAGGAATACAGAAACAGCCTCACGAGACCCCTCCTCACAAGGGCAGTGAGGCTTAAGGGGCTGCAGGGAACTGGACCTCAGGGAAGTTTGGCTTTTTGTCTTCACCTGCTTCTCCTGCACGGGGTCAGACAGGTCTGGAAACGCCCTGTGCTGCAGCATCTGCCCCCAGTAGCAAAGCTCCATCCTCTGGTCTGGCCCTGAGCAATGGGACAGTGTGGCCAGAGGGTGAGGGAGGGGGTTCTGCCCCGCTCAGACGAGACCCCACTGGCAGTGCTGCCTCCAGCTGCGGGGTCTTCATCATTGGAAGGATGTGAACCAACTGGAGCGAGGCCAGAGGAGGCCACAGAGCTGCTCCCGGGGCCGGAGCCCCTCTGCTCTGGAGCCAGGCTGGGAGAGCTGGGGGTGTTCAGCCTGGAGAAGGCTCTGGAGAGACCTCAGAGCCCCTTGCAGGGCCTAAAGGGGCTCCAGGAGAGCTGGAGAGGGACTGGGGACAAGGCATGGAGGGACAGGACACAGGGAATGGCTTCCCACTGCCAGAGGGCAGGGTTAGATGGGACATTGGGAAGGAATTCCTGGCTGTGAGGGTGGGGAGGCCCTGGCACAGGGTGCCCAGAGAAGCTGTGGCTGCCCCTGGATCCCTGGAAGTGCTCAAGACCAGGCTGGACGGGGCTTGGAGCAGCCTGGGATAGTGGGAGGTGTCCCTGCCCATAGCAGGGGATTGGAACTGGATGAGCTTTAGGTCCCTTCCAACCCAAACCATTCCATCATTCTTTGATTCTGTGATGCCGTTCCTGCACTGCCGTGATCCTCTCTTCTTCCCAGGGCCGTTGTGTGAACCCATTCCAAATCCCTGAACAACCCCGAGAGTGCCAATGTTTGGAGTTTCAGTCGTTCCATGTGATTGTAGGGAAAGATTGTTTCCCCTAGATCCTCCAAGGAGCAGCCCCCGGGGCACATCCATCACCGGCCATCCCTGTACCCGGCACCGGCTGAGGTCGGGGAGGTGACTCCTGGAGAGGGAAAACTCTACAAGCAAACACTGGTCACTGCTTTATTCACTGACCACCAGGTTCTGGACTGGAACCAGAGGCCATTACGGGCAGACCTGATGACGACTGACGAGACAAATTCTTCATCACTCAGAATCCTTATGCAGCCAGACCTAGAGAGCCCCCCCTTCAAGGATCTCACCGCTGAGAGCTCATCCAAGGCCCCAGCTCTGATTTCCGTATGAGCAGAGCTCTTTTCCAGCTGGGAGCGCCTTGGATTAACTAACGCACCTGTCCCCGGGTTCTTGCAGCCCCCAGAGCCTGGGCAGGTCTGCCATCCACACTCCACTGGATCTAACATTGCTCAAAACCTCGGTGACATCGATTAATGATGAGGAGAGAACTGTGCAGGGCCACCTGCAATGACCTTGATGGAAACCCTTGAAAAGGGAGTTAATTCCGGACTCTCGCCGCGCTCGGCTCGGAGGGGATGCGAGTTCTGCCGTCTCCCAAGCAGCTCTGGAAACAAACAAGTTGACAAATGAGGCTGCCTCTTAATGAAGCCGCAGCCAAAGTCAATACTCGGCCCTTCTATCAGGGCACAGATCAAAGATGGTCTCAAGGGCAAACGACCTCGGCAGGGGTGGGACAGCTGTCACTCGGAGGAGGGAAGGGATGGCTCAGAAATGAAAAGGAGCAGGCTCAGAAGCAGAGGGAGACAAGGGCAACTTGCAGAAGCAGAAAGGAAAAAGATTTAGAAGAGGAGACATGCAGAAGGCGGGGGAAGCCTTTCTTCTAGGCCTGGAGTGCTCTGTCTGCAGTTAAATCTGTTTGTTACGATCCTGGTATTCTCTCCATCTCCACCATCACCGCTGCACATCCAGAGCTACATCCTCACAAACCTGGATTTCAGCTGTTTCTCTGCAGAAGTTTTCCTCCTCCTCCCACCCAGCTGACAAAAGACTGAGATGGGGAAGGATTAAGGTTCCCCCACCTATTTGCAAGTATCCTGAGGGGTTTAAAACGTCGCTTTCAAGTTAGGTCCACTTGGGGTGATTTTCTGGGAACAGGGATGGGAGAGAAGGAAGGAAAACATGTAGGAGCAGCACAACAGATAAGGAGACACCTCCCACAAGAGCCAATCAGCTCCCCACTATCCACAGCTCTTTGCAGCTGGAAGAAGGATGTTCTCACCAGGCAGTTGAGTCCTGCAGCTCCTTCAGATCCATCAATGTCCACTGCACCCTCCAAGCCACCACTTCGGGCTGTCCCCAGTCCCAAAGAGCCTCACTGCAGGGAACGGCTGGGACAGGAGCCCTTTCGGGGATGGTGTGAAGTGGGACTCACCTGGGACAGCCCACACCTGATCCCAGCCTTGGCTGTGGACAACAGCCCTGGATGCAATTCCATACCCCGGCAGGTTCCTGGGGCAGGCATTTGGGAGGTGCCACAGCATCCGGCCCAGCATGGACCTGACCCTCAGCTGAAGGCTTCTGCTGCTGTGTGAGCCCACCCAGTCCTTTCCTGTCGTGGGAGAGATCCACCGGCAGCTCTTTGAAAGCTCTGGGACTGAACACCGGTCTGGGCTGACGGCAACAACGACCCCGCATACTTATCTCCAGGTCAACCTAAATATTTCATTTAGCTTTCAAAGGAGTCAATGCCTTTCTCTCTTTCTTCCTTTATTTTAAATCTCGGAATGCTACCGACTCTCATGAATATTGATGAGGATCATTAGTGACTGAACATTTCACTTCCCTCCTTTTTTCCCCGTCTATATAAAAGCTTCATCTTTGTTAAAGGGGGGAAAAAAAAAAATCCATCTCAAGTTATATCTCTGGATATGCTTTAAGATTATCTCCATTAATACATTTATAGGGGAGTAAATACCCATGGGAGCAAACACTGGGTGTCGAAGGTTACGGAGATACCGGCCCCGAGACTGGTGCTGCACTGGAGGGAACTGGGAAGGTTTGTGGCTGATGTTCTTTGCTCTCTGCAGGTTCACCGTGGCAGCCTTGGGTATTAAATAACCCTTGCACTGGCTGCCTGGCCTGGGGGATTCCACTCATGCTCCCCCTCACACGTGATCCCTGCCTATCCTGCAGGTTTTCGACCATTCCCACTCCTTCCACCTTCATCACTCTCAGCCTGAAGGCTTCAATCACTCTGAGTGAACACAGGTGGGAGGGTTTGGCCAGATACAGCGAATAACTTGGGGGGAAACAAGAAAAGCAGGACTTGTGCCTTCAGCTGGACACTCCACAACCATATTCTCTATTTCCTTACCATAAAGGATTTTTAGAAGGGTTTAAAACCAAGCCAGCTCAAACATGGCCATGTGCGTGGCTGGGTGCTTGGCAGCGTCTTTCAGTCAAATCCAACACAGTCCCACTTCGCTGAGGAGTGGGAGCAGGGTCATTTTGCTGGCCTGAAACACACAATTTCATCCAATTTTGTCATTATAGCAGTGAAATAGAGCTGCCTCGCACTGCTCCTGTAAGAGAGGAGCTCCGTCCTGTGGGTTGGGACTGGAGGGATGGTGTTACGTGAAACACAGGGAAACCCTGGGGATGGAGCTCCAAAATGAATTATTTAAGCCTGTTCCAAGCACACCGAAGGCTCCCCAGTGCCTGGAACACCAGAGGGTTTCATCTTCACACCAGTCTCAGCTCCCACCCCACAGCCTGTTGGGCTGGAAGTGCTCCAGCACTCCAGTTTCTTCTCACAATTGCACAGCAGATTTCCTCCTGCTGGCTCGAGAACCATTTCGATGGCAGGCCTGGCTGTTTGTCGATCCCGAGTGTGTCTCAGGGCGGGACTTACGAGGCTGCAGTGGTTTTAATTGATATTCTAAGTGACAGCAGTTTGGTACTGCTTCATTGCTCCAGTCTGGGCAGCTCCGAACCATCTCTGCCTGCAGAAAGCACGTGGCTGCCTCCAGGAGAGGGAGGTTGGAGATCCAGACTAGGCAGGAACAATCCCGGTGTCTCCTTGCTGCCATGGGTGCACTGCAGTGCCTGTGCCCCCCAAGTGCCCCCCAAATGTCAGAAATGATGCTCTCCCTCTCTCCAGCCTTGGGCAGAGATGTGCTGTCACAGTCCTGCCCCCTTCCTCACCAAAATATGGATTGTTTTCTTGGAAGCAGTGGCTTCCAGATACCTTGAGAGCTGGAGACTTCCACGCAGCCAGGCTATTGTGTCCGTGCCAGGGGGATTTGCAGCATCACCAGCACCTGGCTCGATGGCAGAGCCTTGGACCTCCTGTCATTCATGTCCCCCCACCTCCTGATTAAGAATAAACTGGCCCAAAGCCCACAGCACCAAAAGGTGGCCTGGCAGCTGTGGCAAGGTGAGGTCCACAGCCTCATCTCTGCCTGCTTCCAGGGGCAGTTCACAGGCCAAGCTTTTACCAACAACTTGCCGTGTTCCTTAGGTGCACATCCCACTGCAGGGCCAGAAAGGAGCTAAAGGGCCATGGCAGGGGCAGTGGAATTCAAGTGGCTGAAATAATCCCACACACATCCCGCCCTAGATACTGATCCATGGATATAAATCATGGAATCCCAGAATGGGTTGGGTTAGAAGGGACCTTAAAGCCCATCCTGTTCCACCCCCTGCCATGGGCAGGGACACCTTCCACTATCCCAGGTTGCTCCAAGTCCCGTCCACCCTGGCCTGGGACACTTCCAGGGATCCAGGGGCAGCCACAGCTTCTCTGGGCACCCTGTGCCAGGGCCTCCCCACCCTCACAGGGAAGAATTTCCTCCCAGTATCCCATCTAACCCTGCCCTCCTTCAGCTTTAGGCCATTCCCTCTTGTCCCACCACTACATGCCCTCGTGAAGAGTCCCTCTCCAGCCTAAGATTCCTGAAATGTCTTTAGTGGGCCCTCCAAAGGAACAGTGCACAGATTCCACACGATCCAGGTTCTCCTGTGCATACCTGCAGGCTGAACAGCCAGAGAAGCAGCTCCTGAAATGTCTGATGCCAGTACTCAGGGAGTGAGGAAGGATTGTATTCATTTATTTAAGGCCACGCAGCAATAGCTTTCCACAGGGGACTGCTGCTCAAATCAATAGATAAAATGATACCCTTCGACCATTAACTGCTACAACAACACCGTTACCGTAAAGCTCCTGAGCTTTGGGTCAGATTTATGACCAGCAGGGTTGTTCAGCCGCTCTACAGCCGCTGTAGACAACTGGAACATTACAGATGGAACTCTGCTCTGCCTCTCCAAAAGGGCAGGGAGCAGCAGGAAGTTGGGGAGAATGAACAGTAAATAACATGGGATCCTTCCCTCGGCAAAATCCTTGGGAATGTGCGTGGTGCACCAGCCAGGACTCGGCTCACTGCCAGAGAGGTCCTGCTCTACCCAGTTTTCCAGCTGACACCAGACAAAGGCAGCTCCTACACTGGTTTTCCTCAGGTTTCCCTTACCTCCCTGCCTTGTTCAGCTCCCAGACACACAAAGCATCGTGGAAATATCAATGAGACCTCTGAGATAACAAGGCATCCTTAACAGCTCCTCAGGAGCGGCTCTATCCACTCTCCTCTTCCTTCCCAACGCCTTTGTCAGATAAAGAACAAAAGGCTCAATGGAGCTTACACGGAGCCGCCGGCCCTTATCAATCCTTATCAATTGTGACACGAGTGACATGGGGACACGAGTGACAACGCTGGGTGAGAGCAGCTCCACCACCACAGAGCTGCCAAGCCCCAGAGGGGGTGGCACCTTCACTGCGAGTGACAGCAATGCCAAGTTCCCACCACATCCCGCCGGGGGCTTGGAGATCAGCTGATAACAGAGTTATCAGCTGCCACTACGGCTCCCGGGGCAGTTTGTGCCAGGGATCCTGTAGCTGGGAGCAAAGCTTGGCAGAAATCCCGTTTTCAGGGTGCAGACAGTGCAAAGCCCAGAGGGCAAAGCTGTGGGAAGATGCTGGGGTGGTGTTGGAGTTGTTTCTGGGCTGCTGAGCTCCGCTGTGCGCATAAGGAGGCTGAGCGGAGCCAACGCTGTGCGAGCTAAACCAAGTGACGCGTCACAGGTCCGGTCCCAAGGGACACACCCTTTCCACTGTCAGGCCAGAGAACCTGTAGAAGTTTGATCTTCTACAGCAGCACTGAGGTTGTTGGCATCTGGTAGAGGAGAAAGGTCACGTTTTACAGGGATGAGAGGGACTAGGTCCTATTTATCCTTGAGGCTGAGGAAGATTCATGCTCGGCCTGTGCTGCTGCAGATGTAAAAGTCACTTGCAAGATCCAGATTAAGTGTTCCCATAAATCCAAGTAATTCTGAGGCAGCAACAGCCTTGCTGGGCTGTTAATGTGTGGCACAAATATGCCACTGTGCCTCAGTGCCACGCTCTAATCAGAGGCTTTCCTGGCAGGAAGGGTTCACTGAACCCAGTTTGAACTATGGCAGGGAGCAGAAGAGGCGGTCAAGCAGAGAGACGTTTGGAGCAGAGGCACAGCCAGCTTCTCTGAACAAGCCATTTTTTCCCAGAAGAGCAAGGACTCCATCCCAGAGCCCCAGCTGGTTTCTCTCCAGGCAGTAACACAGGGCCTGACAGAGAGAGGAGCTGCAAATCAGACCATTGTCAGGCTCCAGGAGGAAAAAATATCCTGTTCTGTACTGGAGAAATGGGAGAGTATGGTGGGATGGATGAAGAGGATGGGACATCAGAAGGACATGCTGGAGTGAGTCCAGACAGGCCATGGAAATGCTCCAGGGCTGGAGCCCTTCTGCTCTGGAGCCAGGCTGGGAGAGCTGGGGGTGTTCACCTGGAGAGGAGAAGGCTGCAGGGAGAGCTCAGAGCCCCTTGCAGGGCCTAAAGGGGCTCCAGGAGAGCTGGAGAGGGACTGGGGACAAGGGATGGAGGAAGAGAACACAGGGAATGGCTTTCCAGTGCCAGAGGGCAGGGTTAGATGGGATATTGGGAAGGAATTGTTCCCTGTGAGGGTGGGCAGGCCCTGGCACAGGGTGCCCAGAGCAGCTGTGGCTGCCCCTGGATCCCTGGCAGTGTCCAAGGCCAGGCTGGACAGGGCTGGGAGCAGCCTGGGACAGTGTGAGGTGTCCCTGCCCATGGCAGGAGGGGGGATGGGAGGAGCTTTGAGGTCCCTTCCAACCCAAACCATTCCATGATTCTGTGCCTGAACTGGGCACAGATCTGCCCACAGCCCTTCACGCAGCGCTGCATCCACGTTCTGTGCCTACCACACCATCCGGGATTTCAATATTTAGGACATGCTTTAAAACTTTAACCCAGTTTGGTGTTTAAATCCATCTCCTTTCCTCTTTGTCCTCCTTGGTGTTGTATTTCCCCACCTCAGCACTGCTGCCCAGCTCCCCGGGGACCCCAAGTGTGCCCCGCAGCAGCGCTGCTGCAGAAGGAGCTGCGGCCCTCATTCCTGCGGGAGCTGCAGTTTGCCTCAGAGAAGCTATTAAGAAGCAGTCAAATAGAGCAACCTTTCACTGACAAGGCACTCGGCCCTTTAAACGATTCCAAATAGTGTTTTCTTTTTATTGCTTTCTGCAGTTTAACAGCCTTGATTTCAAGTTACTTTGGCTTATGATAAACTCCGGATCTATAATGCCTCTATTCTCTCCCTCTTTGGTCTCTCTCGCCCACTTCTTCTTTATGTTTTTATTAAAAAAAGATCCAGGAAAACAGATAGCAGATTAAAAGGGAAACAAATTGAAATGGGTCAAATGTATCTTGTTTAGATGACAGCCACCCCATTAGATACTTTTAAACAGGACAAATAATCCGTTCGGAAGCATAAAGTGGGCTTTTACATTTATTCTAAATTACAAACCAAATGATTGCAGCCTCAAATGGAAGCAGTGGCTAATTGCACTAATATCTCACTAATTCCAGCACCAAGGAATGGGGGAAAAACAAATGATTTTCACCATTTTACCAATTATTCAATTTAGGCCAAGGTACATTATGCAAACCCTGGGTTGAGCTTCCTCTCCATTTTGTGATCGATGACAAGGACTGGAATTCCAGTTATTAATAATGGAGGAGCTATAATTATTCTAAGGATGGGTACGAGATAATTACAAGCCATAAACCCAGCTTTCATGTGCATACGCAATTCTCTCCCCATGTCTGGCAGCACCAAAACCTCGCTGCAGACTGGAGGCACCCTGAAGCTCAGGACCTCCCCCTTCCCCCCACAACTTGCTGTTGGAGCAAGTCCAGAGGAGGCCATGAAGTGACAAGAGGATGGGAGCACCTTCCTGGAGAAGATCTGGTTGTGTGGAGACCTCACAACACTTTCTAGTATCTGAAGGAGCCACGGGGAAGCTGGGGAGGGGCTCTGTCAGGAACTGACAGCACGAGGGGGAATGGGTACAAAGGGAAATTTCAACCAGGTATCAGGAAGAAACTCTTCACTCTGAGGGTGGAGAGATACTGGCACAGGTTGCCCAGGGAGCTTGTGGGTGCCCCATCTCTGCAAGTGTCCAAGGCCAGGTTGGACAAGGTCTTGAGCAGCTGAGTCTAGTGGGAGGTGTCCCTGTTCATGGCAGGGGGAAGTTGGGACCAGATGATTTTTAAGGTCCCTTCTAACCCTTAATATTTTGGGATTCTATGAACGAGAGACAGAAGAGCTTTGCATTAGTCCCAGTGCCTTTAAATAAGATCCCAAACCTTCAGAACGGAAGAGTCAAGGTGAGATTGCAGCTCAGACTGCCAAACTTTCAAGGCCTCACCCTTCACCCTCTCAAAACTGAATGTTTGTCTTATGCTGCCCAGCAGCCCCACACAGCTTTTAAAGAAAAGTCGTGCACCTTGGATGTGGGCAGCCCTTCCCTGAGCTGATTCCTGCAGCCCTTACCCAGCAGAGATGATCTGCCGAGCTCTCCCTCTGGCACAGAAGGCAGAGCGCTCGTTGCTATGTGGAGCTGCAGCTCTGCAGCACAGGCTGCTGCCTCTGCTGTGCTTTGTGTGGTGAATGGAGACACCTTGAATGCACAATCCAGCCCCGACACCAACGGAGAGCGGCTGTTGCCGGAGATAACTGCGGCACAGCCTTCTCCTGGCACAGCAGGCAGTGTTTGCGTGCCTCTGAAGAGGAGGGTTTGTCCTTCCCTGAGCACAGATCATTAACCACTCACTGCTCCAGGAGGAAGATGCTGCACCAAATCCTTCTGTCTCTTTCCCCAGCCGTGCTTTCGCCGCTCCGTGCTGGGCACGAGGATGAAGCTCACCCTTCACATTCCCAGAGCTGTGTCCATCCCGTGGAGATGCCACCTGCCCTCCACTTGTGAGGACACGAGAGCCAGCGAAGTGTCTGGAAGGGGAGGTCAGGCCTGCCCTGCCCCGCTGCCCTGCGTGGGGGGACGTTGTTGTAGGCACCTTCCAGCAGCCGGCGGCTGGCAGGAACAGGTGGTGGAGGTGAAGGCTGACACCTCTCAGCGCTTAATCGTTCCCGTTAGTAGCTTTATGAATGGCAGCCAAAAAGTGCCATAATTGCTGCAGTGACGCTTGCTAATGACTCGAGTTAGATTTGGCAAGTAGTCAAAGGCAGTAGACAAGAAGTAAAATTGCAGGAGCAGCATCTGAATTCCTGCCTTGGACCACTGCAGAGGAGAGTGGAGCAAGCCCAGCTCGGGACCTGCAGTTATGGACAGGGTGATGGGTGAGCAGAGAGATATTCCAGCACACCCCTTGCCTGCCCTTGGGAAGAGAACTGCACGAGAAAGAAGAAGTGGCAATAGAACAACAAGCCCAAATTTTCAGAGTAGCTCAAACCCCTTTTTCTTGGGGGACTACAGTGACCCACCTCCTAGAGAACATCTTTCTACTCCAAAATCACCTTGAATCAGGGCGGCACAAGCCCTGGGAGAAGCAGGGTAACTCAGGCCACTGCCAGCCCCAGCACCACCTGCCTTGCACTGCACGTGCCTTGGGCCATCCAGCCTGCCCGCCGCGGCTCCCGCTGCTCCACCCTCGTGGCCATGGGAGAGCCGTTCCCAAGGAGCAATCCAGCCCCTCCTGAGCTAACAGCACGCTCCTCCTGATTATGTATCTGTTTCTGAATGTTAACAAACAGTCGGCAGCAGCTGATTGAGTGGGTTATTAGCAGAATGAAGACAGATGGTGGAGGATTAACTCCAAAGCGTCTTTATTGCACGGCCGTCATTACAGACAGCTCTCCCTCTCCCTCTGTCTACGACTGTCACCAGCTCCATTCCACCCCACAGCTCCCAGTACACACCAGAGCGTGGGCCCAGCACGAGGCGAGCCCGTCATCAATCACAGCGAAGGGATGAGCGCACAGCAGCCACGCCGGAGCTGAGCCTTCCTGCTCCCCAGCCAAATTCCACCCCCAAGTCCAGACTTTTCCTGCTGAGGGCTTTACAAAGCGATAAATGGTTGCACCTGATACAGCACAGCAGTGCAAGGACAGTGCCCAAACTGGGTTTGCTGTGCCCATCACACGGTGCCTGACAGCTGGGAGAGGCTCCAACACCGCGCCCGGACCTGTCTGAGCACTGCACAGAGACTGAGGTGAGGAACTGATGGAGCTGACATGGGCAGAGGCACATCCATGGACACGGATCTTGGCTCCTCATCCTGGGGCCCAGCTCAGCTGGAAGAGCCACATCTGCAGCCAGCTGTGCTAATGGACATCAGCCCTTGCCAGCTGGTCAACAAACAGCACAATGCCACCACAGACCCTTGCTGGGCATCTCTAACCCACATCCACTTCACCCCGCTGGGAGAGGTTGCCAAACTGGTTTGTGAGCAGCCAGCCTGGATCTTCTCCGTGGGGACAGCCAAAAACGTCATGTTCACAGAATCAGAGAATATCCTGAGGTGTGAGTGACCCCCAAGGATCATTCAGTCCAACCCCTGGCCCTGCACAGACCCCAACAATCCCACCCTGTTCATCCCTGGCAGCGCTGTCCAAATGCTCCTGGAGCTCTGGCAGCCTCGGGGCCGTGCCCATTCCGTGGGGAGCCTGGTCACCACCAGCCCCACCACCCACTGAGGGAAGAACCTTTTCCCAACATCCAACCTAAGAAATGATTTCCCATCAGTAAATGATTCTTCCGGACGGTCAAGGCCTCCAACTCCTCTGGTGCTTCTCTACCTCCAAGCCATTGTAGATGTCTCCAGTAAATGATGGGAAGGTTCTAATGATCCCTGCAATTACCTGTTTCCTCCAGGGTGGAGATCCCACACCTCATATTTCTCCCATTTTCACCTCCCATTGCCCCACTGCCTTCCTGTGCTTTCAGTTCCTTCAGCTCCCATGTAATTATTAATAGGGCTGTTCTTCAGCCTCTTTTTAAAGGGAGAAAAAGCTCTCACTTGGCACAAATACAAAAGGGGAGCTGCTCTCTCTCCTCACCCTGGCAAGGGAACCGGCCCAAAGAGTCCAGCTCAGGCAGCTTGGGCAGGAAATTCCTGTAGATGACCAAACATCTGACCCCACCCCAGCTCACACGGCATACAGTGCGGATCTGCACTGCAATCCACCGAAACCCTGGGAAGCTGGATGTCTGCAATTGTCATCT
The DNA here is from genome assembly GCA_013397725.1 of Rhagologus leucostigma. Classification (NCBI taxonomy): domain Eukaryota; kingdom Metazoa; phylum Chordata; class Aves; order Passeriformes; genus Rhagologus; species Rhagologus leucostigma. The sequence continues at coordinate 1,226,060 of VZTD01002630.1, forward strand.
GGAATGGCTTCTAGTGAAAACACAAGTCCTAGGTGGTCTTTGTAGCCATGGAAATCCCCCTGACTTTTGTTTTTGGCAGATTGTACCTTTAAACATAATGGCCCTGCAGCCCGCAGGGGCCAGAAACTGGCTGCACGTCAGGCAGGAACACTTTGTTCTCTTTCCCTCACAAAAGCTTTACTTTTGGCCTTTCATGTGTCTTTGTTCTCTCCACACAAAGCCATGCTCTGCCTGAAAAGGGGGCTCACTTCGTAGGCGGACGCAGACTCTGAATCCATCAGGGACCCAGAGCAATCCCAAAGGACTGGCAGGGTGCCCAGGGTCCTGCCAGCTCTCCAACACCCTGTGAGCATCCGCAGGGTCTGGGCACAGCCACAGGCAGCCTGTCCAAGAGGCCTGAGGGACAGGAAGGTACCGAGAAGGAGGCTGCACCTTCTCACAGTGCTCGTGTCCCATGGGGCAGCCCCTTCCCATTAAAAACATCCTCTAATCAATGTTTAAAGAGCGCGTGGTAATTAACGAGCACGAGGTGAAGTCTTGTGAAGTACTTTCCCCATGTTATCAGCTCAGTATCAGGGCTCCTGGGAGTGTGAAGGAACCTTTGATCTTCTAACAGATATTTGAGCCATAAACTTGCCTCTCTGAGAGTTTTACTCCATGGAAACAAACTCACCTTTCACTATCATGGAAGAAGGCTTCCTGCAGGAGCAGACACCCCCATGGCTAACTGCTGGCAAAACCCCATCCCATGCAGGGAAAAGCAATCATGCAATAGTTTGGGTCAGAAGGGACCTTTCAAGGTCACTCAACCCAACCCCCCTGCAGCGAGCAGGGACATCTTCCTCTAGAACAGGTTACTCAGAGCCACATCCAGCCTGACTTTGGATGTTTCCGGAAAAGGAAATGCAGTAGGACAAGCAATCACACCCTTTGTCCAAATTATTTCCAATCAAGTCCCTAAAAACTGTTAAATCCACAATTGGGTCAAGTTTCCAATTCCCGGAGTGACACATCCTGGAGATCCTCCCATCTCACAGGGCTCTGGGCTTCCTTCCCTCATCAGCCTTAATCAGAAGGTGCTGCACCAGCGTTGGCTCCAGGAAAAGAAGCTACCAGAAGCAAGGATGCCACTTCTTCTGAGCATAAACAGTTTTTGTTTAGTTTTTATGCTTCATAATTATTTATGATATTTCTATGGATTAATCAATGCTCATAAAGTACTTGGGGAATGAGTGGAATATAAAATAGGGAAATTTTAGTGGAAGTTTGAAGAGCGATGTTACGGTGACTCTGTGAGGTTCAAAGGCACTGGAAACCGGGATTCTGGAAGTGTCATGGTGACCACTACCTCCCAACTAGGATAAAAAGAGTAGGTGCAGCAATTGCTGCAAGAGCTTCCCGTGTGACAAATCCTTTCCGTAGGAAAAGCCCAGTGGGTTTTGGATGTATGGAACTACGAAGCTCCTGCCCTTCTCTCGCAGTGTCACACAGGGGGCTCCCCACATCCACGCCCTCTAAGATGTTCCAGAGATCAAAGGGGAAGCAGGATTTCCCCCTGGGTGGGAACAAGAACCCAGCACATCCCTAGAGGTGAGGCCCCTCACAATGAGGTTGCTAAAGAGGAAGAAGAAGAAGAGAAGGTGAGGGAACTGCTCACCTTCAGTCATCCTGCGGTACTTCTCCTTGTACATGAACCCCAGTACTAGGCAGCATCCTCTTCCCGGGAGCCCCAGTTCTGCAAGAGAAGAGAGCGCGGTGTTAGACTGGGCTGGGGACAAGAGCAAGCACCAGGGGATGCTGCAGGGAGCAAATCCTGCCAGAGACGCCCTTCAGGAAAAGCGCCAGCGAGGTGGGCACGTAACTGAAGTCTTTGGTCAGCCTCACAGAGCTGAGCTTGGCTGGGCCCCAAGCCAGTGTGTCTGGAGACAGGAGGGTCACCACCCCCTCCCTCGCCTGTCCTTAAGCACTCCTCTATTCCAAGTGAGGGAATGAGCTGCATCTTCCTCCACAGCAGCGTGTTGCAACAGGACTCTTTTATCCCTTTCTCCCTTAGTGGGCAGCAAAGTGAAATAGGAAATGGCCCTCAGGAGGGAAGATAATTCTGGCCTGAGGAATCTCGGTCTTTAGAAGCAAGCCAGTGACCCTATGAGCAGGAGAGTGCCAGAGTCTGAGGAGGCACAGGCCTTTGATGCCTCGATTTGTTAATGGGGCTTTTTGACTCTTGGTAAGAAACAGAGAGATCCGAGCGTGGGTTTTTCCAGAAGTAGGCTGTGAGCACAGGCGCCGTCCCCGTGCGCATCTCAGAGCAGCAGAGAGCTCTCGTTCTTCAAACAAATTCTCCCGTGTCACAGCGCGGAAAATTAAGGTACCGTGTCCCCAGTGCTGCCTGCGGACCTGCAGAGCCCCTCGGGGGCTTCTGTGCTCTGCAGAGCCCCGCTGATCAAAGCCCCTTTGATGTTTACTTAATGTGGCTGTGGACTCTGCAGAGCCCCCTCTGCCGAGGAAGGAGCGCTGGGAAGTTGTGCCGCGCGCAGGAGGGGAAGGCGGCGGAGCAGGAGGGTGGAGAGCGCAGCGGTGGCTGGAGAGCGGAGCAGGAGCTGCGTGGCAAGCTTGGCTTTCAGTGCCACGAGGCAAACTCGGGGTTGAATCGCGGATCTGGATCGTGTCCAGAGGAAGAGGGAAGTGTGATGTGATGTGATGTGCGGGGAAGACCCCCAGAACCACGTGGATATAGATTCAGATACAGAGAATCCCTCCCTAAGGGTGTTCGCTGCCATGGCATCCCAGCAGAGCGGTTATATCCTCCTCTTGTGCACAGTATGAGGCAGAATTCGAGCCTAAACCTAGAGAAAAGAGACTTTTTTTGATGCCAGGGCACTCAGGGTGCACACGAGCCCAGTTAAAGCACTTCCTCTAACATTATACAGGGCTCCACCTTGCAGGAGGCTCCTGGTCCTAAGGCTCCCACCAGGGAGGAACCAGCACCTAACCAAAACAAATCACTCGTGTAATCCCACTGAGGCTGATGCTCAGACAAAAGTCAGTCTCTTGAGACACTCAGAGTAAGCTGAAATTTAATTGCTCCCCTAAATCTGCCTTGTCCTGGAGGGAATGCCCTGGAGAGAAACAGGCATCTCCAGAATGTGACTCACTTCACCTCTCACAATGTCTTTGGGGGTGCTTGTAACTCTCTCATCGGCCTTAAAAGGTGGTGACTAACTCAGGTGAAGATGTCTAAAGATCAGGGCAGATGAATCAGCCACCAGAACTCTCAGTGGTTTCTTGAATTAACAGGAAGGGGTCATGAGCAACAATTGTCCACTTCTGGTGGTGGGAACCAGTTCTCTTGCTCTGTGGGACAGAGATAACATGTTCCACCATGGTCTGCAGAAAATGCACAAGCACAAACACTCTCAGAAAGGTGTCGGCCTGCGAAGTGTTGGATGCCTCTGACTGCAGGGACACCCAGCTCGGGCTGCCTCCCTCAGCCCTGCCTGATAACAAGAATCAATAAGACCTCACTGACCTTGGAGGGGTTTCCGTGCAGGATCCTGTGGAGACACACACTCTGTGTGCCTGGCGGAGCCCGCTCGGAGCCTCCGGGGCCGACTGCGCAGAGCCAGCAAAGCAGGTGAGAGCCTTTATGTCTTTATTGATAGGAAAACAAAATGCCATCGATTGCTATTGAGCCTCCGACGAGCACCAAGGTATCAAAGTAATTAAAACAACACAATTAGATTAGCGTCAGACAAGGCAGCAGAGCCCACAGCGGAGCTGAGCAAGCCAGCACTGCTCTGACTCAGCCGTGCACACAGGGGCCTGTGTGTGGATGCTGGCTGGGTTTTCCTGGACATGGACCTGGAATGAGGGGGGCTGCCACGCCCTGCACACACCATGAGCACAAACAGCACCATGGTCATGGAATGGTTTGGGTGGGAACGGACCTTAAGGACCCTGCCATGGGCAGGGACACCTCCCACTGTCCCAGGCTGCGCCAAGCCCTGTCCAGCCTGGCCTTGGGCACTGCCAGGGATCCAGGGACAGCCACAGCTGCTCTGGGCACCCTGTGCCAGGGCCTCCCCACCCTCACAGGGAACAATTCCTTCCCAATATCCCATCCATCCCTGCCCTCTGGCAGTGGGAAGCCATTCCCTGTGTCCTGTCCCTCCATCCCTTGTCCCCAGTCCCTCTCCAGCTCTCCTGGAGCCTCTTTAAGCACCAGAAGAGGTTCTAAGCTCTCCCTGGATCCTTCTCCTCTCCAGCGGAACACCCCCAGGTCTCCCAGCCTGGCTCCAGAGCAGAGGGGCTCTGGCCCTGGAGCATCTCCGTGGCCTCTCTGGACTCACTCCAGCAGCTCCACGTCCTTCTGATGATGGTGGCCCCAGAGCTGGGGGCAGCAGGAGCTGCAGTGTCCTGGGACAACAATCCCACCACTCAGGTGTCCAGCTCTCACCTTCCCGTTGCAGTGAGCAGAAAGCTCCCAAAAACGGAGTTGTGCCTAGGTCTCCAGCCCCAGGCAATGGCTGTGCTCCCCAACAGGTCCCAGGCCCAGCTGACCCCTCAGAGGGGGAGGGAGACTCAGGCTGAGCTGGATCCCAATGAAATGTGGGTTCTTGCCCCTCTGGAGCCTGGCTCAGCAGGCTGGTGTGGGTGCCTATCTCCCATTTGCCTCCCCAAGGGGTGCTATAATTAACACTTATAAACCACTTTGATATCCCATGATGAAAGGAGCTGTACAAAAGCACTGCATTATTATAATTCATACCATAAATTTGTGAGAACATGCAAAAATCTTTATAGCTAAAGGCACCTTTAAATACTTGAGAGCGCCTTTAAAAGGTAAAATACTTCAAGATGACTCTGCTGCCTGAGGATGTCTCACCATTTTGGCTTTTAGTGGCTACCTAAAGCTAAAGTAGTTAAGCAGATACCCAGCATTTGAAATGTCTTGGCTTTGGGGGGGCTGCTGAGACACACCGAAACCAGAATGTTTTAACCCTTGCATGTCCCCATCTCCCCCAAATCAATCCCATCCATTTCCTTGTGCTGACAATGGAATTTCTCAGCAGGGCAAAAGTAGTTACAGCTGAAGTTGATCATCCCATGCACTGTGACAAAGTGGGAACTGAAGTATCCTGGTTGGAAAACACACAGCAGAACCATGGTTTCAACTCTCTCAGAAGTACCCGCATTAATTCACCCCCAAACTGGCAGAAGAGCCACTCACTGGGCAAAGCAGGAGCAAATTCAAATCATAAATTGCCAGTGACAGTGAAGCAAAAGCCAATTAAAAGAAACAAGACCTCGGAGTCTTCAAGAGAGGGATCCTCAGCCTGGGAACCAGAGGGGAAAGATGTTCAGGAAGAAAGATCTCTCAGTGCTGGCCCAAACTACGGATTCCTCCTGCTTTTTCCTCAGTTCTTTCATTGTATGGGATTTCCTTACTCAATTTGAAGGCAATTCCTTCGCTCGCCACTCAGGAAGGGAACGAAATATCCGATCACCGCTGCACTAAAGGCTAAAGCTGCAAAGCTGTAATAAGGGTTTATTAACATAATCATAATGTGTACTATTGTGTAGCTGTATCCCACCAGGAATGATAATAAATGTTTAATAGCCCAATAATACCTGTTTAATAATTTTTCAGCTCATCCTGTCTAATTGCAAGTTTATTAAAGAACGATAAACTTTACAATCGTTGTAAAGGCATAATTGCAATTCCATTGCTTATTTAATATTGAACTAATGATATTACGACTAAGTTATATTTTCCCATACATATTAAATATCAATTAGATGGTTTAAACTATTGATTTGTATTTAATTAACTATGCTATTATATACCAATTAAACTCTTATAAGAGAAGCAGAAACAGCTGGTCTCTTAAATTAAATTTTTAAAACTTTGTATTAACATAAATATCACGTTTCCATTTTCTCATGTTTTCCTTCTACAGTGATGGCAATTTGCTACCTGTAAATATTTTTTCCAGTTGCATGTTATATCCATGAGTTTAACTCTACTCTACAACTCTTTAACTCCTAAAGAAAGTTTTTCTTTCTCGGATGGGGAATGGGCAACCTCCATGGCAGATATCCTACTGTCAGTGGCACCGAAATGTGGGAACTGGGAAAGGCAGATGGCTGGAAAAGCCTTATCTCACCTGGGGATCCCAGAAGAAAAGAACTCGGCTGGGAGCTCTTCAAAGAGCACGAAATTCTCCAAGGGAAGCAGCTCAACACCTTCCTAAGCTGGCCAGCAAGGTGATAGGAGAAGATCCTACATCACCAAATCGAAGAGATTTTGGTTATTACACACTTTGATGGAGAAACCTCATCCTCCTGCTTAGAAGTTTCCTGTCCTGGTGGGTGCAGCTGCCTGCTGTACATGGATGCCTTGAGAAAGCAACAATATGGACAGAAAGTCTTGGTCTCCCGAGGTTTTCCATGCTCCTGGTTTCACTGTGTCTATGGATGCTGCATCCCAAAAGTTTGAAGAAATACATGAAGGAACATTTTCTTTGTTTTTCAATACCCTGATTTCCAGGCTCAGAACCATCCCAAGCATCCCTGTGACCTCTTCTGCAGAGGACTCTGCCCTGGGCACCTACGGAGCACCTTTCCTTCCAAGTTCTCCTGCCATGAGTGCTGGGTTCAAGCTTCTTCCCTCGATGTCGTTTGCATCCAGGACCAGTTCGGCAGAGAGCAAACGGATCCTTTGGCACGGAATTTCTATATTACACTGTTAAGTCTGCAGAGCAATCCAAGATCCTCGGAGATGAAAAAAGCCATACGAATGCAGGTTATTATTAAATCTGTGCCTGGTTAATTTATAAAAATGTATTAAAAAACCTAAGAGGCTTCCCAGATGAGAAAATGGGCACATTACTGTTTGAAATATGAATGAAGCAGAGATCAGTGTTAAATGCTGGAGTGGTATTGTATTTTATTCTAGAGTGCTCTGCAAAAAAGTTGCATTTATAAACCCATTTATTGTATTATGTACTTGCAAACCACCTTGTCATCCATTTATTGCACAAATAAAATCTTAAAAGCAGAGGATTAGTTGAGTGTGTCCCTGTGGGACCACAATCTAACTTTAAAGAATCCATCAATGAAAGAAAACAGATGGAGCAGAGATGTTTGCCAGCTCATTGCTCCGAGGTGGAAAACACAACTGGCTGTTCCCCCACAGCCCACAGACCTGGAAAGAGATAAGGACATCTGACAGGGCTCGTGGAAAACTCTCCCCATTCAGGAGCCAGCCCTGGTTGAAGAATTTGTCATTCCAGTCTCCTCTCCTATTGCTGTACAGGGTGAAGACCACCTTGGAGAGGACAGCTCAACTTTGCATGGCCAGGGAAAGCTCCCCAGAATTGTGCAGAACCTCTGTTAAGACCTAAATTTGCCATAAACACCACTGGAGAGGCACCTACCTGCATTTGGGAGCAACAACAGCACAGACCAGTGCCAGAGCTGTTGTCCATACTGGGAATTTCTGGTGCTGAAGGGTGAAGGTCTGGAAGATCCTTAAAACTTCTCTCAAACATTCTTTCGGGTTAAAAACCACGATGGAAAAAGACAGGAAGACTTGGATGTGCTTATTTTTGCTGCGCCTCTTTCAACCCGGTAGAAAACTGCAGTCTCCATAACCCAGGAGGAGATTCTCTGGGACAAAAAACTTTGGACAGGCAAATGCCTGGAGTACACTGGAATCCAGCTCTCCGGGTGCCTTGAAAGGCATCAGCACTGGACGCTTCAAGAGGAAGAGCAGAGAAACATGCAGGAGGCAGCTCTTCCCAGGAACAAGCTCTGCCCTGGTGCCAGACAATTAAAAGTTGCTTCTTAGCAGGAAACACAACTGGCAGAAGGGGAAAGAAAGAAGAGGGATTCGTGCTGCTGAGCAAAGAGAATGACATCCCTGTGTTCCCTGGCTAATGAAGGGAAAAGAGACACCTCCAAGTTGTAACTCAGCGCTGGAGTGTTTTGAAGAGGGTTTTTTTCTCTAGTGGCAACACAGAGCCTTTGGTCCCTAAAGTTCAGAACTGAATCCGTCTGTATTCCCCACTCTCCTCCCCAGCCCTTCATGGCTGATGCACTTTTTCTGAACCTCTCACAAACATGTCCAATTTGGGGAGCATGCGACAAGTGAAGAAAAATCTTCACAAACCTCAAACCCAGTCATTCTTTGGATTATTTTTGTCCTTTTCCTGAAGTTAAGAAATCTGGTGGAGCTGCAGCAGGTAAAACAATTCACCCCAGAGGAAGGTGGCTGTTGGTGCTTGAACCTTCCCACACGAACAGCTTTCACAGCTTTGTGTGCACAGGCACATGTTTTCACTGGCCAAACTGTCCAAAATGCTTTGCTAAGGCCTTGGGGCAGCAAGTTCCACAGTTTAACTACACCTCACATGCAGGAAAAAGTATTTTTCCTGTATTTCCTTCTGTAAGAGTCGTAACTACCACACAGGGTTTTATTTGAAAGAAAACCAAGTAAAAGGTTATGTAGAAACAATCTGTTTTCTTCACTACTGAATATCAAACCCACTCCTGTTTGCACTGCTGAGAGCTGGGTCAGGTACCCCACACAGACAGAGAATTCCACATCATCTGGCAAAAAACACACCCAGGCATCGGAAAAGGCTGATGGGGCTGCCCATGATCCCAAATCCAAGAAACAGTCCCATGTGATTTTGGCTTGCACCTGCTCCCTCCATACCCCACTTCTGAAGGCCCCACTCCTGTGGGGTCGGTGTTTCCTTTCACAGTCTCGCAGGATGCATTTTCCCCCAGTTTACACGAGTTTTAGAGTATTTTTCAAGAGCCTGGCCTGGCTCAGCTCCTCTGATGCTCCTGGCCTTGCCGCAGCCCCGGAGCTCGGATCCTCCTTGTGAGATTCCTGTATTGTCTGACCAATTCCCCTCCTGGTGGCTCTGACCTGCACTTCAAGGGCTTCCCAGGGAACTAATCAGCTTCACTCCAGCCCACTGTACCTGCTGCTCCAGCCAAGTCTTCAAATGTTCTGTTCCAATGCAGCAGGAAGGTCTGGAACAAGCCTTCCAGGGAAATTTAAGCAACAGGCAAGCACCTGCCCATGCATTCCCCAGTCTCTCCTGGTGTTTCCCCAGGTCAGCCCCTGAAACCAGAACACGTCACCGTCCACCTCGTCCCACCAGGAGGAGATCTGAACCGACAGGATTTGCTGATTCCGGGGAGGTGGCAGGGCAGCCAGGGACACGGCAGGGCAGCCAGGGACACGGCAGGGCAGCCAGGTGTTGGGCACATCTGTCCTGGCCTCACCAGCCCGCACAGATCCGTGTGCTCCATGGAGCTCCTTGTGCCCCCTGGGCCATGAACGGTGAGGGCAGGAGAAGGGAACAGGCAGCGTCCCTTGCCCTCTCTGACTGCTCCACCTCTTCCAGCAATTCCCCTGCTCGAGCCGAGGGCTGGGCTGGCCCTGGGCTGTCACTTCCCCCCACGCTCTGCTTGGCAGCTCAGCCCCGGCCTTGCAGTGACTCGGGGACCCGCCTGCCAAGGGCTGCGGTGGCACCGGTGCCACGCTGCTTCCTCCACCCACCTTCTTCCACCCCACCAAAGCCAGGGGCTGCGCATTCAGCTCCAGACAGCAGAGAAGTGACCCCACCCTCCCGGAGAGGAAAGGATGGAGGACGTGTATGAAACTCATCCCAGCTTTCTGCAGCACCTCTTCCACTGAAAAAAGCTCTCCAGGGAAATAAAATGCCTTGATGGGGTCATGGCCCAGAGACTGGAGAAGCCCCAGAGTCTACAGCACACGGGGTCTGTGTGAATCAGGGTGGGCTGCAAGGGAAGGGGTGTTTGGGAGATGGATTGAGCTGGTCTAAGGCTGTGTTGAGCCTTCCTGCTCCATCTCCAGTGACTGCATCAGGATGTGCTCCTACGAACCGGGAGGGCTTCCAGCAGCAGGGATTGAGACTCTGAGACGGTCTAAAACCAGCTCAGAACAAAACTGACAGGGGGAAAGACACAAAATCCACGTATTTTGATTCCTTAAGAATACAGTGTTTTCTCTAAAGGCCTGATTTCAGTGAGGCTTCTCATTTCACTGAAAGCCCCTGCACTGTTCCTCGCTCCTGCTGAGGGACCCCTGCGTGTCCCATCCCAATCCAAGCAACACCAGCCACACACACAGCACGACATTATCCTGTCGCCTGGTGGGAACATCTCATGATGGAATTAATAACACTTCTTGTGCTCGCCTGGCACTCAGGGAGCCACATTTACATGCAGGTCCAGAGTTCCACACAAAGTGGGGGTGTCCCTGCCTCACACCCTACCCAGAGCACCTTGTAAAAAACAAACAAACAAACAAACAAACAAAACCCCCTAAGGGTGAAAAACCAACAAAATAAAGTAAAACAAGCTCAGCTGGGAGGAGAACATGGCAATGGAAACACTTTGCAATAAACCCTGGAAGTCCCCACGCTGCTCTGACAGATTGTGGATAAGCTGGAGAGAAAAATAATAAAAATAAACCCACAGCACCGTAAAGGTCACATCTACAGCCGTGCTCTGGATCAACAATGGCTCCTCACACCTCCCACCTTGGATGTGTTGCTGCCTAAGCCATCCTTTTTACGAGTCTGGGAAGATGGACAGCAGCACAGGGAAGCACAAACCACTGCCCTCGGAGACGTGCTGGGCTCACAGCTTTCCTCTGCCTGACCTCAGCCACTGCCTTCAGCCCATGTGCCCCTGATCCAGAGAATCCCATTTCCCAGCTGCTCCAAAGGCTCCACGTGCTGGACACCCCGAGAAGTGCCCGGCTCCTCCAAGGTGGAGGAGCTGTTGTCCTTCCCTCCCCTCCAGAGGCGGGGAAAGCCCTGCAGCACCATCCCGCTCTCCGTGAACACACGACAGCCCAAGCAGGGATCCCTGCTGTCCTCCTATTACTGGGAAATCACACTCCAGCCTCACAAGCTCCATTACTCCTGTGTATCGTGTAATTAAATTCTATTTGCTGGTTACCTCACAGCACGGCTGCAATTCTTCTGCATCTGAGGCGTTTTAAAAATATTTCTGATCTTCAGCTTCTATTTCATTTTTCCTCTCCTTGGCAACTCTCAGCCGTCTCTTTCAGCTGCCTTCCTGCCTGTGAGGTGGGAAGGGGCAGGAGACCTGCTGTGACCAGTCCTTGCTGTGCTGTCTCCTCTCCAAGATGAAGGAGACCGGTGACGTGAATGTGTTATCTTAGGGCAGACCCACGGCACAGGTTAATCCCCGTTTCCTCCTCAGATATCCAAACCTGAATTACCTCCCAGGAATTTGAATGGGAGCTGAGGGACCTTAACAGCTCAGGGAACCTCATGGTGGTGTCGCCAAAGCATCACGGATGAGTAGCTGGCGAAGGAGCAGCAATCCCAGGTTAATCCCAGTTGGAGGTGCATTTGCTGCAGTCCCCGCTCCTCCCCTTCTGTTCGAACTTCCTGGAAGAGCTGTGGTGCCAAATGGAAGGGGCAGCGTGAGAGCAGGCCCCAACCCTCCAGCAAGGAACAAGGCCCCAGTTACAGGGAAGGGGGGAAAGCCACAAGATTTAAGGGATTATCTCATCACCACATTTCCATCCCTTTCTGCTTTGATTGAGGTATTGAGGTTTAAGCGCCCCAGCGGGGAGGGCTTTGGCCACGCTCAGCAGGAGGAGAAAGGAAAGTGAGTAGGCAAATCTCAGGCTGTGGGAGGCTGATTGCTGCCCTGTCCAGACCATGCTCCTTCCATGTCCCAGTGGGAGCAGATTCGGTCCCACCACGAGGAACAAATCCATCACCCAGGCCGTGCAGGCGTCCCCAGCAGTGGCCTCAGGCTGGGCTGCTTCAGCTCCTGCCTGGCTCCATAGAGGACCCCACAGGCACTGAGCATCCACCACAACTTCAGGCTGCAGCATTCAGCCTAAATCTTTACTCCTGTGATATTTGTGTCTCATGACCACCTCTCTCCCCTTTTTGTGCATTTTCAGTTTCCTGATTGACCTGAAAACTCACAGTTTCTGCAACCAGTCCCACTAGCTGGATCTTCCTGATGCTCAGCAGCCTCAGCTAAAATCCCTGTAGTTCACGCCACGTTAAACCCTCCTTCTGATGCCATGATGATTTTTTTGCTTTTTCATATACCCCTCTCATATACCTTTCCACATACCCTTTTACACAGCTTTGCATGTATCCTTAGTGCTTTTAGCCCGCATACTTGTAATTCCCCAAGTCTGATAACTAGCTTAGACCCAAAGTTCCGTTAAGCCAGGAGACCGAACATCTTGGAAACCTCGAAGTTGGGTCAGAAAGCTCCAGACACCAAGGTCCNCTGCTTTCTGCCTGGGTGTGGTGCACCAGAGGATCCTTGAATAAATACCGAGGTAAAATCCTTTTTCCCTCTAACTGTGTTTGGCTTTTAATTCTAAGCCTAAGGGATAAGGCATCACTTCCACCTGTACAGGTGCCATCAGCACAGGTAAGGGGTAGGAAGGTAAACCAGGGAACATGGGTGTGAGGGAGGGACCAAAGCATGCACATGCGGCTGGGATCTCCCCATCGTGCAGCAGGGATCTCCCCTATCCCACAGCAGGGATGTCCCCCATCCAGCAGCAGGGATCTCCCCCATCCCACAGCAGGGATCTCCCCCATCCAGCAGTTCCCCTCCTTGTGACATGCCCTGACCAAAATCAGCCCCCACTCATGGCTGGCTCGTGGCACTGGTGCCTTTATGCACCTTCCCTGCGCCCCCCCTGCCAAACCTTATCACTGCACACAGCCCCCGCTGCCAGGGGGGCATTTTCCCAGCATTGGCCATAACTTGGATGATCTGTGGAAACAGCTCCCCTGCTTCCCCCAGCGCTGCTCCCGCGCGCACTCTCTCAGTCCCATTAAAAGTAATGGGGTGAGATGGTCCAGCCCATTACTTTCAATGGCTTAGTTTCAGCCAGACAGCCTAAAGCTCCCATATCCTCCGAAGAGCCAGCAGAGGAGCTCCGAAACTCCCCATTTCATTAGCACATTGTGTATTCCAGCTTGCCAGGGTTTAATTGGAAAGAGAGCCAAGCCTGCGTTAAGGTTTGCTAATTGCTGCAGGAGAGACACGAGCACTCCTTGCACCACTGATGATTATTTCCTTGCTCAGCAGTTTTGGGTTCTTCAAGGTGTGAGGTTTTATGAAAATAGCCCAAGTTAGCTAAAAAAAAAGAGAGACATAAGCAAACACAGCCACAGGAGAGGGACTTTATGGCATGGTTGTGTGCTCCAAGGTTCTGCCGGGCTTGTCGGAGCTGGAGGGGAAATGCAGTTGCAGGAGGACCCGCCAGGAAGAAACATTGGTCTTGCAAAAAGCCAGGTGAAAACCATGTATTTAAGATGCATCACAGGAGCTGCAGTTTGAGTCTTTCTGAACTGTAAGCCAAATAATCCACTGAGGGCAGAGACAGGCCAAAAATCAAACCTCTTTGCTTCCAAGACAGTTTGATATTACAAGATGCTCAGAAAGCCGCGCAGCCAAACACCTTTCTTTGGGAGCCGGAGAAATCCCATTTCTGGTCTGATTTCTGACCTCGCCTTCTGCTCTGGGTTTATAAAAGCCTGGCAGAACTTGATCATATACAGCCAGGGAAGGGACCTATTAGGGATGTACATAATGATGTATCCAGGAGACTGAAATAATGGCATCTCAACAGCTGGCTAAAAAAAGTGGGAAGAGACGAGTAGTTAAATCATAAAATATCCTGAGCTGGAAGGGGCTCACAAGGATTGAGTTGAACTCCTGACTCTGCACAGGACACCTCCAGGATCCCACCAGGTGCCTGAGAGCGTTGACAAATGGTTGATAAAATACTCCTCTGACCATAAAACGCTGGGAAGCTGCTGGTGACAGTCACAGCCAAGTGCTGGAAGCTTCCAGCCCAGCCCAGACTTTCCTTGCCTGTGAGCTGAGCCAAGAGCAGATTAGGAAGTGCAGCTCTCCTGCACCAACCCCTGCGAGGTCTCTGGTGGCCCCAGGGACTTGGGGTCGTGCCCTGTTGTGATGTTGGGTCTCTCTGCTGCCACTCCAAAGCTGTTAACAGGGTGATGCTCCAGCCCCATCCAATCCAGGACAGATGGCAATAAATTTTTCAGTGGCTGGAGCAGAGTGCAGCAACTGTGTGATTAGCATCTTTTTCTCCACTGCACATTTCATCTGTAAACTAAGATTAAATACCTGGAGGAAAAAAGCTGCAGGAAAAGGGAACTTTAATATGTTTTCACTGCAGAGCTCCCACAAGTGAGCAGCTTGGATCCGAGGTTGGGGCGGCTTGTGGGGTGGCGAGCTTTCCCCATGTGCCCAGTCAAGTTATCCACGTTTCATGAAGGTGCTCATTCTGTTAGAGCCATGGAATGGTTTGGGTTGGAAGAGACCTTAGAGATCATCTCATTCCATCCTCAGGGACACCTTCCACTATCCCAGGTTGCTCCAAGCCTGTCCAACCTGGCCTTGGGCACTTCCAGGGATGAGGCAGCCACAGCTTCCCTGGGCACCCTGTGCCAGGGCCTGCTCACCCTGACAGGGAACAATTTCTTCCCAATATCCACCCTGACCCTGCCCCACGTCAGTGTGAAGCCATTCCCTGTTGTCCTGCACTGCCCTCTCACATGGCTGTACCTCAGGATTCTCCTGACTGGAGCACTTGGCCTCTGAACCAGTGCTGTGAGGAGCAGCAAGGTCTGCAATCCCCTCAAAGTGAACAAGGGGAGCAGAACCGCTCCATTACCTGCCTGGCTTTGAATTCTCGACTCATTTAAACCCAACAAAACCTATTCCAAACGCCTGTCAAGCCTCACCGACCTCACTCGCCTGCAACCTCAGCCAGAGATAAAACAAGGCAATGAATTTCATGAATCGCATGGGAGATGAGGGATGGTGCCTGCTGTAGAGAAAGAAGGAATCATCACCTAAAATTTCAGCAGCCATCAAAACATTGCTCTTCATCACTGCAACACTGCTGGGGAAGTGATGCTGATAGGGCACCTCAGGTGGTGAGCATGTCACATCACCATTTTTAAAAAAAACAAACACAAAACCTAACAAAAAGTCATACACACAGAGAAAAAACCACCGCACTTTTTGTTTTGGAGTGCATCCTACTCATAGCCATGAGAGTGGTGTCAGGGCTTGTGAGCCATCCTTCCCAATCCCAAAAAGTAACTGACCCTGCACCCCCCAGGTGTTGTACCAAGCTTTCATTTTGCTCACAAATAGATGTGACCAGGGCACCCTGCACATAAACCACTCCTTACGGGATTGTCTGCTCCGAGAGGGAAAGACACAGAGATTTGAGTGCTCTGGCTGCACTTGTAGAAATTTTTTTTTCAAGCACCTTCTTGCCTAAAGGAAAATTCCAACATGCCCAACAGACAGGGCTGCAGAGAAATATCGTAGCATAGTTTGGGTTGGAAGAAACTTTAAAGCCCATCCACTGCCATGGGCAGGGACACCTCCCACTATCCCAGGCTGCTCCAAGCCCTGCCCAGCCTGGCCTTGGACACTTCCAGGGATGGGGCAGCCACAGCTTCTCTGGGCACCCTGTGCCAGGGCCTCCCCACCCTCACTGTCCAAACTTCTTCCTTGTAGGCCGATATCACCCTTTGCTGTTCAATCTGCAAACAGCTCTAAGCCACCCTTCCCCGTTCCTGCCCATCCTCTCTGCGCAGGGAGCCAGGGGAGCCAGGCACACACGGCTGACCTGCCCTGAATTCCCAAGGAGCGGGAGGATCGGCGTTCGGAGCGCTGATGGATGGGCGCGCACCGCCCGCCTTTCAAAGGACATTACATGCCACTGCTGTAATCAATAATGTATTATTTCCTCTG
Source organism: Rhagologus leucostigma (assembly GCA_013397725.1). NCBI lineage: Eukaryota > Metazoa > Chordata > Aves > Passeriformes > Rhagologus > Rhagologus leucostigma. The sequence continues at coordinate 1,241,921 of VZTD01002630.1, forward strand.
TGTTTTATATCCTCATGTTTATTATGTGTAAATAGGGATTTACAGTGATCTGAGCGTGTTCATTTAATGCAGCTGACACCCTGCATATGAGATCCGCCAGCCGCCCCTCGGGACCTGCAGGGAAATGAAACGAGGCTTCTCCCACAAAGCCTTCCTTGCCAAAGAAATGGGGAAAGAAAGGAAGAAAAAAGGGAATAAAACAAGGCCAAGGTAGAGAGATCAGAGCCTGTGCACATGGGATGGAACGCAGGATGAGCACCAGTTCTGGGGTTCAGAGTCACGCCGGCACCACTGTGAAAAGGACGTCAAACACTGCTCTCATCTCAAGTCCAAGGTGCTGCTTTCAGGAGGAAAGGAAGGTTGAGGTGGGGGAGAAACTTCCCCTTGAAAGGCACTGGCACACCTATGCAAAGTTCCTTCTTATTTGATCTCAGGCACAAAGAGCAGAACAGAAGCATATCGTCTTTTGCAGCTAAAATGAAAAAATAAAGAGGACTTTTATCCCAGATCCATTTATCTCAGGTAATAAATTCTGCTCCTGCCTGCAGCCAGTCAGTATTTTCCAGGTGGGTAACTTTCTCGCTGGAAAAATGAACAAAGCAATCAAAATAATTTGCTAATTCATTTCATACTCTCTCTTTTTTTTTTTTCTTTCGGAAGCCTAAACTGCGAGTTAAAACAAACCCGAATAGCCTGGTGTGTTGCGTCAGCGCTTTGTTCAACAAATATCAAAGCAACACTGAAATTCTTAATTGTCTCTTAAGAGATCTTAACACACCTCCAGAAGTTACACGGCGCTTCCCAGCAGGAAAGCGACGCCGCGGTTGGATCGAGCAGCCACCTACGGTTCCTGTAGGATGGCAGCAGCCTAAAGGTCTCCTTTTGGGAAGTGTCCCTGCCTGTCTCCACAGCAGCTGTGGCACATCCATCCTGGAACACCTTGGGATGCAAGGACACCGTCCTGCTCCCACCTTCCTGGTGAAAGATAAAATGAAGCAGCCTGACCTGTCCCCGGCAGGTTCTCAGTCCCTGTTCCTGATTGACAGAGCAGCTCAGCAGAACAGCCAAGCACACGCCTGGGAAATACAGGGTCTGAGCAGCTTTCCTGTGCCAGGTTATCCCAGCAGGCCCAACGTGTGCCTTTCCCAACATCTGCGCCCTGTCTCGCGTCCTCTCAAGCTCATCTTGGTGCATCCAGCCAAGGAAAAACACGGCTCTGCACCAGAAACAAACCCCTCAGGCTCAATCTTCCCTTCCGGCTGTGCCAAGGCCTCCTCATGCAGCCTGGTCTGTGTTATTTACTCATTTGTGTTGTTTACTCCCAGCTTAGCTGGGAAAGAGCAGCCACATCGTTTTCCTGCTTCTGGGAAGACACAGGGATTGCATTTCTGTCACACAGGGGACTTCCTGCAGCACTACAGAGGAGTGGGAGGCTCTCCTCGCTCCCTGAGCTCATCTGCCTCGCCAGGCTCCTGCACCATTAAACAGCTGCCACGTTCCACCTCAGAACTTCCTGCAACTCAGCAGAAAAAAAAGAAAAAAAAGAAAAACGGGAAAAAAAGGAGGCCTAGCAGAAAAAAATAGAAAAGTACCATAAAACACTGGAGAAAACAGACAGGCCCCCATTGGTCAACAGCTGTGCACTGCTGTGGCATCGTCCTCGCTAGAAGACACTGCATTAGGGGAAGCAATGATCATCATCATTAAATGCCTTGATGGAACTCAGGCATCTGGTTTGCAGCATTTAGCTGATGAAATAAATAAGGGTGCTTTTGGCAAACACACAGGGAGCAAACATGAGAGGATCACAGATGCTGGAGGGATTCCTAATGGTGTCCTTCCCTTTTGCCTGCTCAGGGACTTCCCAGAGGAGAGTCCTGCAGCATGTGAGGGCACTCACACCACTGCCAGAACGCTCTTTGGGCAGGCAAATCTCATCGCCAAGGGCACTCGGCCCTCCTGGCACGGGAAAAGAGACAACAATCTGTAATAAAGCCTGACAGACACGCAGAGACTCAGTGGCACAAGTGGAAAACCTGCTGCCCCCATGTCCCCAGCGCTGAATGCTGAGGGTTAGATCCCAGCGATGCTGCCACAGGGCTCCCTCAGGAGATGAGCAGAGTTCTGGTCACCGCCTGCCATCTGCCCAGATGAAACATCCTTGTTTGGGACTCACTTGCTGTCTGAGGAAACTCCTCCTCATCCCTGCAAGTGTCCAAGGCCAAGCTGAACAGGGCTTGGAGCAGCCTGGTGGGGTGGAAGGTATCCCTGCCCACGGCAGGGGGTGGAATGGGCTGGTCTCTAAGTTCCCTTCCAACCCAAACCATCCCGGGATTCTACGATTCTGCAGGTATCCCACAGGGAATTGCACTGCCAGCCCTGCCTGCAGCCAGGACAGAAGGCTGCCCGCCTCCTCCACCTACTCTTGGAGCAAGTCGTTACTCCACAGACCATTTGTTCCTTCTTCCATTCCCATCCCAGGGCTGCACCTCTGATCGCCAGGACTGGTTTGGATAACCCGCCAGTGCTCAGACACCTGGGCTGTCCCATCATTGAGAAGTTGCACGGTCCCAGAGATGTTTGTTTCCCGTATTTCTGTCTCTGGATGGCTTTTTACTTCTGGCTAAACTGCAGCTGCAGGACAATCTCGGTGACTGATTGGGCCGTGTGATGCAGTCCCTGCGAGCTGAGATTAGAAATTATTATGACTTAAATGAAATAGCTGAACACAATTCTCGTGGCCATCTATTTCCCACCCTCCTCTTCCAAAGACAGCAAGTGAGAGGCGCAGAGCAAGTCTAGAGGGATAATAAAGACACCAGGATCCAGTTCTTGCCCTGCACCTCGTGTTAGGGCAGCTGAGGTCCAGGAATGCAGCTGGGTTTACAGCAGATCGAGACAGTGTCTTTCCCCTCAACGTTCCATAATCATCCTCCCAGGGAATGGCAGAGATATCTCCCTCCCACAGCCAAAGGAAGTGGCACTGGGCACAGAGGACAGCTGTCCACTCCACACAGACCCCAAAACCCCCTTCTTGGGCAGCACAACACAGGAATAATGTTGGAAGGAGGAGACAGAGTTCCTTTGTAACAGGAGGGCTGGTAGTTTCCCTAAGGAACATCGAGAAATGCTGGACCTCCCTCGGTCACAGCATCAGAGCAGAGCAGGGAAGGTTTTCCCTGGACTACAGGACACAACCTGTGGCATCCTGAAGGCCTTGAAATAGATACTCCCTCAGCAAGCTTTAAATGGTCCGGGTGACAGGGTGGGGAATGAACCGGTGACCACATTCCCTGGCATTCCATGGGCTGAGGAACTGGAATGTTCCCATCTCTGCAGCCAGCAGCCGGTTGGTGAGACCGGGGAGGACAGGGTGCAGCACCTGAGAGGCTGGAGGGAATAGGACGGACATGCTGACCTTTCCCCAGGTTTATCCCTGTGCTGCCAACCCTGGCGGGAGAGTTCCCTCACTCGGAGCTACGTGGGACAGAGTGAAGGAAGCCGATTTCTTTTAAAGTCAAATCAGGCACCACACCGTAGCGAAAGCCTTTGGAGAGAAGTTTATCCATCATCAGTAGGCAAAGGTGACATTTCAGGGAGATACCGGCAGCGTCACAGCCCTGCCAGGTGAGGCAGGGAAGAGAACGGGATTAATGAACTTTGAGTATCTGACCTCAGGGGGACCCCAACACCTTCCTACTCTCAAAGCCACCAACAGAGTGAAGCACACGTCAGTGTCCCCAAAAACCCACCCCCAGCCCCTCCTCACAGACACCTTTTCCTGAGGAAAATGCCTCCCAGAGCACTTGTGCTTCTCCCCAGCACTGGCAGCTGCCCCCATCTCTGCACGTGACCAACTCGAGGGAACAGCAAGCTCTTGGGTAAGTTTAGGGCTGGATTATAGCCCAGCTGACTGTGACTAACCTTCTGAAATGAAGGTCAGTGCTGCTACCCTGGGATGTGGTTTTCTTCCATTTATTTCTTGATGGGAAAGCGATGGAGAGTGTAATTACTGCTGTACTACTGCACGCCAGTTGTGAATGTCCTAGTCTGGGGAAAATGAAGATGTGGATACAAGTTCTGTGCCAAGAGGGGGAAAGAGGGATGTTAAACAGGCAGAAATGGGGTGTTAAACAGTCGGAAAAGGGGTGTTAAACAGTCAGGATCCCCCAAGGGCTCCTGGTGCTGGGAGCACCCCAATCCCACCTCTCTGCAGCTACGGGCACATCAAATCCAGGTGCTGTGGAATGGAAAACTCCTGAGGAAATCCTGCTGGGAGCTCAGGAAAAACAGAGCAGCTACTCCAAGAAGCAAAATAAAATCCCAAACCACCCGAAACCCCACAATTACTGCTTCAGCAACAAGCCAGGAAATAGATGTTTGGTCAAAGAGGTGTTTTCATGTGGGCTGAGACATCTCCTGTCCCAACAGCCCTGAGGGAGGGCAGCCACGAGACCCCATCCCTGGAGGTGAGGCTGCCCCAGAGCAGAGCAGGACAATCCCTCCCTGCCCTCATACCCCCAGGACATGGTGGTCTTTGGGCTGCCAGGACACACTGGTGGCTCACGTCCAACTTGCCCTCGACCAGAATCCTCAGGTCACTTCCCACAGTTCTGCTCTCCAGCCCTTCATTCCCCTTCCAGCACTTTCCTCTTCCCTGGGGCAAAAATCACCTGTGAATGATCCCACCACAGAAACACCTGAGGTGAAAAATGAAATTAAACTCCACAAAGCCCCTTCCCCTCTCTACAGGTGGCTGAGGGCTGAAGGTTTCTTGCCTTGAACATCCCCCTCCACACTGACAGGGTCCCCGGGGAGGCTCTGCACACACGGCTTTGCTTCCCTTCATGCTTGTATAAAAAGAAAAGGACAAATAAGTTGAGATTTATGAGATGCCAGAAGACCTGATTTTTTTAAAAATAATTTTTCCCTCCCCTCCTTGAACTCAATGTTTTATTTTCTCCTCTGCAATGGCTGTTTGGAGGCTGCAGATGGAGCGCAGAGAGCAGCTGGGATCTCCTTGGAGAGAGATCAGTGACAGCAGGATGGGCTGGGATGTGTGTGGTGCCCTCACAGCATCTCATTCACCTGGATGTGGTACTGGATATCCTGGAATCCCAGAATGGTTTGGAAAAGACCTTAGAGATCATCTCATTCCACCCCCCTGCGATAGGCAGGGACAACTTTTACTGTCCCAGGCTGCTCCAAGCCCCGTCCAGCCTGGCCTTGGGCACTGCCAGGGATCCAGGGGCAGCCACAGCTGCTCTGGGCACCCTGTGCCAGGGCCTCCCCACCCTCACAGGGAACAATTCCTTCCCAATATCTAATCTGATATCCCTTCTTGTGCTTGTTCAGGAAGCACCTGAGCAAGGCCCAACCTGGTTTCCAACATTCGAGCATCAAATAATGTAGAAATTACTTTCCTACAGCTACTGTGCAAGTGGTTGTGGGATTGGCTTGGCACAGGGGCCCTGTGTGCTGGAAATCAGAGGGATGTGGAATGGCTGGTGGTGACCCTAACCCGAACCCTAACCCTTGATGGAACCACCTCCTGCAGCACCTCCTGAGGACCCCAGGCAGAAGCAAGACACCATGAACAGAGCAGGGAAGGGAGCTGGGGAAGGGGCTGGAGCACCAGGAGTGGCTGAGGGAGCTGGAGGAGCTCAGCCTGGAGAAAAGGAGGCTCAGGGGGGACCTTCTGGCTCTGCACAACTCCCTGACAGGAGGGGGCAGCCGGTGGGGGTCGGGCTCTGCTGCCGGGGAAGGAGTGACAGGAGAAGAGGAAATGGCCTCAAGCTGGACCAAAGAGGCAACCTCACCATGGTGTCTTCAACCTCACCATGGTGTCTTCAACCTCACCATGGTGTCTTCAACCTCACCATGGTGTCTTCAGCCTCTCCATGGCCTCTACAATCTCACCATGGCCTCTACAACCTCACCATGGTCTCTTCAGCCTCACCACAGTTTCTACAACCTGTCCATGGTCTCTACAACCTCACCATGGTGTCTTCAACCTCACCATGGTCTCTACAACCTCTTCATGATCTCTACAACCTCTCCATGGTCTCTACAACCTCTCCATGGTCTCTACAACATCACCATGGTCTCTGTAGCCTCATCAAGGTCTCTACAACCTCACTGTGGTTTCTAAAATCTCTGCATGGTCCCTTCAGTCTCACCAAGGTCTCTTCTGGTCTGTCTGGATGCAGATACACACCCTACACGTTTTCCTGGGGTGCTCACCCGTCCTGTGTCACGCAGGTGTGTCCTACAGGTGCGGTCCCTCCATGCACACCCCTGTCAGCACACACGGAGGCACGAATGCTACAGCCACGCACAGGAATGAGCACATCTCACAGATATGCCCCTTTTCAGTACCTGGTTTCTTCTTTTACTGGGAACCACAAACTGGTATTGCATGGATGGCCTGGATTTTCCACCCTGCTTTTAAGCCGCTCCCTGAATCCACACTCTTCTGGGTCTCCCACTCCCCGCAACCATCTCTCTCTGTAGCTGCTCCTTTTCATGTCCCAGCTGACTCCTCAGGGATGGGAGGCAATGGTTAATATTACATTTTTTCCTTCGAAGCATGCAAATGCCCGGAGTGGAGCTGCAAACAAGTGACTTCTGACCAGAGTGATGTGATTAGGAAATGCAGATTTTCCCTCTCCCTCAAGTGCTAGTGACTGGAGTCAGGTCTGTGTCACCTCTGCACACCGGCTCTGTCAAGCAGCTGCCTTCGATGCATCTTTTAATGAAGTCCCAGTGATTGATTGCTCCCTGCCCTTACAGGGATGCTGCCGGCACCCTGACCCGCTTCTGCCAGGCGGAGGATTCCGGCAGAGGGGCTCAGCCCACGCCAGCCCCGGGCCTGTCTCTCAGCTGAAATTTCCTCCCTTCCAGCACGGATGTGCAGCACGAGCAAAGTGACAAGTTTGAGCTGCCGTCAGCAGAGGAGCCAACGGTCTCATCTGAATAGCGGTGTGCGAGTTTAGGTTTTAATTAAGCCCTTGTGGCTTCCTTGAAAGGTTGGAGATGACACAGCCTCCTCTGAAGCTGGCCTAGGGAGACATCCAGAGTCAGCACCAAAGCCTGCCTCCTCCTGCAAAGGATGTGAAACTGGGACCCTGGAAAAAAGGATGAATTCTGAAGAGCAGCAAAAATGTTGTGGTTTTCTTTTTCCTGAGCCAAGGTCGGCTCCAGGAGGAAGGAAGGCTCCTGCCAGCTCAGCTCCTGTGCCTGGTGAGCCATCACTCTCCATCTCCATGCCCGGCCGTCCCTTCAGGGTCTCACAGTGATGAGCGCGATCTTTCATCCCAAATTTATCGCTGTTCTCCATGCAGATGCCATCAGGGAAATGCTCTCCCTTGCATTTACACTGCTGGGTACACAGCCATCAAATACCCTCAGTCAAAGATCTCTGGCTACTGCCCAATACGCCCTGGATCTGCCTGTATCCATGTCAATCCCAACACGTGCCCTTTGCTCTCCAGATGTGCATCTTCCCTCCCCATCCTGCCCCACAATGTCGTATTTCAGCACTGACTAGAAGATTCCTATCAAACAATATAAACACATTTGTCAAAACTGTTCACAGTGGCTGGGCTTCTCCGAGGAAATGCTGGAAAATGAGCAATGTTTAATTCCCAGGTCGGTGGGATTCATAGCACTGTGTTATTTGAGCTTTGTTTCCTCCACACTTCCTTCTCTGCTTTTTTTTCTTTTCAGGATGGAAAATCCCTCAAGCTAAAACATTTTTACCTGGCTTGCACTCGTTTCTAACCCAAACAAACAAACAAACAAACAAACAAAACCAACTGGTAGTTATGAATTGGTCTATGAAGAAAACAAACCAAGCAATGACGCAGAGCAATTTTTTGAGGAGGGGTTGCTTTTTTCTGGTTCAAACAAGAACAAAAATGCTCATTTTCCTCACCAGTCCTGCAGCCATTTTAAACGGGAGGGTCAATAAATGGGGAGAATGGGGAGAAACACGTTTACAGCTGGGAAAATCAGATGGGAAAGCCCCACGGGAGGAGACATCATGGATTAGCACAGGGAAGGAGATGCCAGTCCCAGAGACTGATCAAAGAGACCCTGAATTTCACAGGGGCAGTTTGAGTGATGAACATGGATAGAGGAGGAGAACGAAAAGGAGAAGGAGAAGGAGGAGGAGGAGGAGGAAGAGGAGGAAAAGGAGGAGGGCTTCTACTGACAAAAGACAGATAAAGTGGAGCTTAAATGTCACATCCTCTCATGGCAGTGCCCTGTGTCCTCCTCCTGTGACCTCCTGCCCCTCTCATCCCCAGCTTTGTCTGGAGGGGAAGTGGAGATGTCTCGATGCTGATGTCACACAGCCACAGGTCTACAACTCCCGGGACTCTGTCTAACAAAACCACCTGGAACAGCCTTGGCAAACGTCCTCTGGACAACATGGAGTGAGGATTGACACCGAACACCATTTCTAGAGCCACTTGTGCCATGAAGCTGAAGAGCTCTTCTGTGCTATCTCCTGCTTTGAAGAGCTCTCGCTGTGACACAAGGGTTCAGGTCAAGCATTCTCACTTCCACCAGCTCCATCCACTCCTGGGAAACACATTTCTAGGAGAAGAGGATCTGTGCTCTTCCCTGTCACATCTTTCGGCAGATTTTCATTCCCTAGTTCTCATTGGCCTCGTTTCTAGCAGGTTAAGGAACAGCTCAGAAGACGCACAAAAAGGCCCAAACCCTGTCATTATTTACACATCTCCACTCCCCAAAACCACTTCAAGCACTTAAAAAAAGTGTGTGAGAGCAAGGTGCTTTCAAAATAAAATAAAAAAAAAAGAAACTATGAAATTTTTCAGAAATAGAAATAAATAGCAAACGACTTCTATGTCCTTTTTATTTGCTCCCTGGCTCTGCAGAACGTAAAGGTTATGTTTTCCAAATTTTCCCTGCTGCTGTAAAGATCAAACAGTCAAAAGGCAAGGAAGGCTGAGCCCCTCCTTTCATGTCATGACTTCAGGAGCGGGGCCCTTTGGAAAAGCAATAAACATCTCGGGCCTGATGCTCTGGAGTATTGGTGAGATTTGTGAGTAAGAACAGAATTTTATGGGCCTTGACTGTCCTTGGGATCCTTCAGGGGGAACTTTTGGTTATCCGAAATATAACTTGCTTCTTTTCCAAAGTCCTTTCTCACCTGGCTTGTGCTAGGAGCTGTGCACGGGGTTGTGAGCTCTTCCACACTGACAGCAGAGATTTCCGTTTCTGCTTTTCACGGCTGTACCTGGACCCATGGGATGCTGCCCCAGCTCCCTGTGCCTCCGTGTGTCTCTCACAACCTGAGCAGCCTCTCTGAGACCTCAGAGCAATTTCTTTTCCCTCTTTTCCTGCCACAGGCCAAGCACACGGAAGGAGGGCTCCGGCCCCAGGGGATCCCGCTCTTGAGATCCTTCTAGCGGGAGCAGATGGCGATGGCACAGGAGCATTTCAGGCATCACTACCGCTGTGGATGGGCTCACCTTAAGGAAACAGAGAAACCCATTTGTCCTGCTATTCAAACCGTGTCTCTATCCTTGGCTGACACAACTCAGCCTCATCGGTGCACGCGGCCACGCCGCTGAATTCAGTTCCCTCCAAGCCAGGGAAGGGGAGCAGGCAGGATCCCGAGCACCTCCCTGTTACTACGGTAACACAGCAGCCGTGCTCGGTACCACGCTGGTGACTGCAGCAATACTTTTCTCTAATGGTCCCACTCAATCCTGCCTGGGAAAGAGCTCAAGCCAACGGGAGGGATGCAAACAGCCCCCCCTCAGCCGAGGGGGAAGCTCTCCCCGCTGCCCACAGCCACCCCGACAGCCACCCCAACCTTTTATTAAGTGTCAAGCCATTCCCTTCGCCTGTCGCTCTGTTTTATTTCCATTACCTTTCAGCAGGGAAAGATTTAGGATCCATCTCCCTGTTTAGCAACATCCATTTGTAACAGCGGGATCGCTGGGGAGCAGTCAATAAGTGCTACGCCGGTCCATCCCTGGAAACTGTGCAGCAGTTAGTGCAGAATATGAAATATATATGGCTGCCTTCACCTAATCTAAAACTGTATCAAATGGCTCTTAACCCTGCCCGAATGAATTCAATTTGGCTACCGGATGCGGATCCAATCCTTGGGCTAGAACAGAAAAATCACTCACTAAAGCGATGCTCCCGAGGGACGAGCTTCTGAAAGAAAACTCGGGAAGATTTCCAGTTCGCTAATCCTGTGATAGTTCACGCAAGACAAATCTGGAATGATGAGGTCTTTTCGTCAAACACAAGCAAACCCCAGGAAACACGGGAATAGCATTACAAGTACATTGGAGGGGGGATTGTTAGGGATGCTCAGGGGAGTGCAGGAGAATACAAGGATGGGCAGAAGATGGAGATGTGAATTGGAGGATCTTTATGTACTTCTGGGGGTCTGATAAGAGAGGGGGTCCGTAAAGAGAGGCAGAGAGTGTTCAAAGCAAGGGGAACAAAAACATCTCTCCCTGCCTTCTGTCAGTGGGAAGCCATTTCCCCTTGTCCTGTTACTCCAGACCCTTGTCCAAAGTCCCTCTCCGGCTCTCCTGGAGCCCCTTTAGGCCCTGGCAGGGACTCTGAGCTCTCCCTGGAGCCTTCTCCAGGCTGAACACCCCCAGCTCCCCAGGCTGGCCCCAGACCAGAGGGGTTCCAGCCTTCGGAGCATCTCCATGGCCTCTCTGAACTCACTTCTGTGTCCTTCCAGAGCTGGGACCCCCGGGCTGGATACAGCATTCCAGGTGAGGTCTCATGAGAGCGGAGTAGAGGCACAGAATCCGCACCCTCAAGCTACTGGCCACACCTGCCCATTCCTGTGCTTTATCCCTGGGGTACAGAGGGCTGTGGAGAAACCAGGCTCTTCTCACAGACAAGGCCGCCTCTTCCCTGTGAGGGATGCTCTGGGGGATGCTTTTCTCTGCAGCATCGCTCTGTCCCCCCCCAGGATGGCAGCCCGTGGCTGGCGCCAGGCAGCGGGATGATTTCCCCTGGCTCGGGAAGCGCCGGGCTCCCGGCCCCGCGCTATTGACTCTTGCTGCAGTTAATTGAATTGTCTTGTTCTACACTTTGTTTAAGCCGATGAGTGATGGCTCTCACTCGAGCATCCAGCTCCCGGTGAAATGAGGACAGAGACACGTCCTCGGTGCCAAACCCCCCTGGCCACCAACACCGCACCCAAAAGCTGCTCCCCTCCCTGGGGACCCTCTGTGCTGGGCACTTGGCAGGAACTGATCTGGCTCTGAGCCCTTTTCTCTCCGCATCGAGCATCAAAGGATGGTGCTTGGGGGGAAAATCGGGATGGCTGTGCCAGGGATGTGATGGGACCAGGGAGGAAGGATGCAAGGAGGGGCTGCACAAGCCAAGACCAGCGGAGTGGGGAAGGGAGGAGAAGGATGTGAGGAGACGGGAGGTGAGCAAGGCGAGCTCAACAACTTCATCTGGCGCTGGAGGCCGCCGGGCCCCTCGGCACAGCTGGGCTAATGAGGCATCTGCTCGGGCTGACAGGCGGCATCTGCTGCCGCTCCCTCCTCCTGCCCAGCTCCCGGCAGCCGGGCTCAGCCTCCCACGCTGCCAGGTGTGCCCACCTGCCGAGCTCCCGCATCCCCCGGGCCCAGCCAGGCGTGCCTGAGGCAGGGACAGCTCTGCGAGGGAGGGGAGCATCCAGGAATGCCTGCAAATGGAGAAGCCTCTCTGCAGAGAGGGAGCAGGAACCTTTGCTCTAAAGCATACCCGTGCTCCCCTCTAATTGCTGGTATTAAGCCATAAAATTTTATGTTTGCCGTCTCTCCTTTTATGTCAGACTCCCTGTTTACAATCACTTAGGCCAAGCTGCCAGGCCTGGCATTAAAGTATCCTGTTCAATTACTGTGGGAGCCCAGGGCAGCGGGGGCAGTGGGAGCGGAGCTGTGGGATGCACTTCTAGCCAGGAAATGGGAAACAGCCGACCAGGACTGGCTTTACCAGCTCAGCCAGAGATGGCTCAAAAACAAACCTCAAGACTGGAACGATGTGGAGACGAGGAGAAAATCTGGATTTGGGTTCGGCCTCTCTCTAAACCAGAAGTGTTGGGGATGGGAGGGTTTTATTTTCCTTGGGAAAAGGGTCAGTTTAGAAGCAGAGGAGTCTTTTGGCTTTGTTTAGGGGCTCTGTGGTGGAGGCCAACAAGGAGAAGGGAGGTTTGGCCAACACAGGGACGTTTGCCATGATTTTTAAGCAGGAGCATCTGTTGATGCTGCTGGAAACCTCTGAGTCACCTCTTGCCCAGAGCAGATGAATTATCAAGGGTTCTCCTCTCGAGATGAAACCTTAATCAAAGTCTTGATCACTATTGGTCATCAAAGATCCCACATGGCTTTTCTAATCACAGAAGAGGAAATCCACTATCTAAATCAAATCCTGATTAATTAGATTCCCATTTGAAACTCAATATTTTGACTGTGCTCATTTCCTGGCCTGCTTGGCTGCACGGTTGTACCACATGATCCTGTGGGAAACGTGTGAGAAACCTCTCCAAAGGTGGGAAACCTTTCCAAAGGTGTGGGTCTATGTGCGTGGTGGCTGTGAAATCCATCTGTAAAGCTCCCGAAGCACTGAGAGATCCATCACAAGCGAGTGTGGAATGGCATACAAAAATCCAAAGGCAATTTGAGCACCCTACCTGAATGGCAGCGCTCCTGCTTTGGTTTTGCCATCTTTAAGGGAAAAATATGTGTTTCAGGGAGACAGGAGCTTACCATTAAAGTAACAGAGGGACCAGTGCTGAGATAACTGGGGCAGGCAAGCGGTGGGTGTAAAGCCCAACCTGGTTTCCATATGGGGAACACAAGGCACCTGGGTTTTGCTCCATGCTCTGCTACAGAGGCTCTCGGCCTTTGACAAGGAGCTGTTTTCCTTGCTCTGCGTCACTGTCCCCAACTAAAAACCAGGAACAACCTCACATTATCAACATTCAATTGCTTGTGGTGATGAAGCCCTTTCACAGGCACCGAGAGGGGCCGAAAGGGCAGTTTGGCACTCCCTGAGCTCTCCTCAGATGGGCAATCCTTGTTGAGTGCAGAGCAAGGAGCTCCACCTCTCACGTATGAAGTGAATGTGGTGCCCAAGCAGAACAAGGGGAAACAGTGGGTCTTTTGCGTGTCCAGCCCAGCCTCACCGCCAGCTCTGCTGCACAGGGACTTCGCACCCTTCAGACCCCCTCAGCCACCTCCAACACCGCAGGTGAGGCCCTACACAGAACCTGACAGAACATGCGGCCGGGCAGGGGATTAAGCCTGGGTTGTGCTGCATTTTAATCCAGCCCGACGCTTCCTCTTTGCCAGGATCCCAACAGCATCTCCTCTTTGCCCAGGACCCCATCTGCCTCCTGTCCTTCCGCCCCGCTGCAGCCACGTCCCCCCGCTCCTCCCTGGCTCCGCACCAACCGCTATTAACGGAACTCGCGACTCTCGGAAACTGGGACTCGGCCGGGAGTGTCTTAAATCTGAGGCCCTCCCTGGATATTTCCATATTTCGGCAGTTTAATGCATTGTATTTAATGTACTCAATTTGGAAGCCAGCAGGCAGCGCAATTTTCAGGTGCACACAATGTGAATAATGAAAGTCTCTGAGTCCCCAGCTCTCAATCCACCTGAGTCCCTGGAACTGGATTAGAGGAGGGAGAGACGAGGACTGGCCAAATGAAACTCAGCAGCCAATGGATAAGGAAACAGGACAGAAATGAGTCGAGGGCTGATGGATGGATTTTGGATGTCCCAGCCAAACTGGAGGACACGCTGTACCGAGCTCGCGTTGGCCATAGCATCTCCAGGAGACATTTAGCTGGCCTTAATAATGTCAGCGTCTCTTAATGAAAATAGTCTGTGCCACTTAATAAGTACAGCCCAAGCTCGAGCCATTAATCCCCCAAACGCGGGGTTTTCCAGCATGGGAAGCTTGTTAGTGCCACTGCAGCCCGGAGCTAAACCACGAGAAGGGCAGAGGAGAGCATCCTTTCCCTCACCCATTTCCAGATTAATCCCAGCCTCTACAGAGCCGTCGCCAAGCCCACCACCAGTGTGGTTACTTGTGCTACTGGTGTGTTTTCCCGCTGGAAGATGAGAGCCCTGCTGAGGCAGTAGGACACAGTCGGCATCGGAGAGGCACCAAAGGCTGGTGTGGCGGAAAGCCCTGCGCTGGGTGTGCTGCCTCGTTCATGTCCCATTAACTTCCAGCCTGCTCCGTGGGTGAAAGCAAAGCCACTTCCCTTGGTTACCTCACCCTACGCAAAATGAAGATTAATTTTAGGCAGGTGTTAAACCCACAGAGACTGTTAACTCCGTTCAGCGGAGTGGAATAAACATCTCAAGGCACATTATCGGCACAGGAACGTCATCCTCTGGTCCTCTGGGGACAGGGCGTGAGGCAGAGGAAAATACTCCCCCTGGGAACACGTGGGCTGAAGCAAGAGAGAAATTCTGGGATGCAGAATTAGCCGATGATAAAGAACTTGCAGCTGATGGAAGAGGAGTTCTATGGGAAACAAGCCCCCCAGCACAAAAGGCTCTCAGCCCATAATTGGGACTGCCAGGCTCCAACTTAATAATGCCAGTTAACAACAATATTAATAATGAATCCGCTCGTGCGGGATTTGCCTGCACTGTGCCATCGGGGTCCTTCAGAAAGCAGCGCTGAAGGGAAATTGAAACTACTGAGCTAAGCGATAGTCTAACCTCCCCCGTAACTCGCTCGGTTATCATGATGTAACTTAAAATCTGCTTTAGCAATTACATTCCTCACAAGATCTGAAGTGGTGGAAAGGAGAATTATAATGATAATATTAATATACAGCCTCTTCCTAGCGAGAGCAAGTCATTAGGCAGAGCACAGGAAAGATGCACAGGCAGAAACAGATGGGAAAAGCGCTACATCAAGAGTTTAAAGGCAGGCTTACAAAGGGGGAAAAAAAGCTGCAAATTCTAAGTGGATTATGGAAGGCAGACTGCAAAGGGAAAGCGAGAATTGCTCTGCGCCGTGCCGGAAAAGGCTGTTCACACACGGCGTGCGAGAGGGGGATGGATGGGAGGAAGATGAGCACCGGTGGCAGAATAAATATTCTGGGGACGCGTTTTGCTCCCTATAATTCCAGGTGCTGAATAGGTTTTTGTCTCATGGGCTTGACCAGGCTCTTTTTCCTCAGCACAGACAGATCAGTGCCTCTGCCAGGTGACACATCCTGCCTGTGACAGATGGGCAGCAAAATTTGGGTGGGATAAATCTCAGCCTGGTAGTAAAGTGCATGAGGATGCACCAGGTTTGCTGGGGAGAATCTAAAATCAGTGTTGTCAAACCCACAGTGCTCTGTGCGGTATTTTCATCCAGGACCAGCAAAAAGCAGGGGAACAGCCCTACAGCTCACCTGGGGTGACCCCCTCACCTTGCTGGGCTGTCAGATGCCAGTTGGACCTTCCCAGACCCAGGCACTGTCCAGGCTCCCCAGGGAATGGGCACGGCCCCGAGGCTGCCAGAGCTCCAGGAGCGTTTGGACAGCGCTGCCAGGGATGCCCAGGGTGGGATTGTTGGGGTGTCTGTGCAGGGCCAGGAGCTGGACTGGGTGATCCTGTGGGTCCCTCCAGCTCAGGAGATTCCACGATGTGTGATTTCATCTCTCCATCTCTGTGCATGTGATATGAATGATTTTGGGGATCCATCCCAGCCATTCCCCCTTCCCTGGCTGTCCTCGAGGAGCTGTAAGCCCAGCAGTTTCCTCAGCTGCTTACAAGAGCTGGGGACACACCGAGCCCGGCTGGGGACACTTCGGCAAAGCAGACCAAGAGCAATCGCCCCAACTGTTCTCATTCTTTCACTCCTCACCAAAGCAGCAGAGATCCATCACACCCAGTATTCCTCCAGAACCTGCAGCCTGCACCTGCCCAGGCCCCTCAGTGTGGCCAAGGCCTCTCCAAGGATGCTCTGCAGGGGTTTGGCTCCTGTCTCACATCACCTGGTTGACAAGGGACATCGAGGCGCTCCCTGGCTCAGCATCCCTGGGAACTCCATGGCTCAAGGATGACACAAACCAAACAAACCACCCCAGCTCCTCAGCAGAGAGTGGGACCACACGGGACAGTTTGGGATGAAGATGAAGCCGCTGCCATTAGGAGAACTCACCCAGAATTCCAGCGGCTTTGGAGGAGGAGAAGCGCCCAGCAAGAGGTGGTGAAGGATGTTTTTGTGGTGTGAGTAAGAGGAGAGAGGCCTGCTTTGCCACACTGTCTTAATATTTCAGCCTGCTCTGCCATCAGCCAACTGAAATGCAATTATCTCCCAAACACTCAGCTATACATTACTCCCTTATTGTTATCTTACTGGATTTTTTTGTGCTGTTCCATGCCAGATAACCTTAATTTTTCCCCATTTGTTCCAGCATATAACTATTTGTTTGCAATCATTGCCTATTAGGTAGAGAGATCCAGCAAAGAAGCCAACGTTTTCCCCCCATAATGCAGTCCCAAAAACTTCTAATAGCTTATTTGATCAAATAATCATTGCCATATCAAAGCAATACTATTTTCTCTTCAAAACTATGCATTTATTAAAATGTAAAGTAGTCTGATCATATTGGGAGTTAAAAATAAAAATAATATTGTGGTCCTTTGCAGGAAAATATTGCGTATTTATTTTGGATGGCTTCCCTGGAATCTTAATTTAAGCCTTTATATATTTATTTCCCTTGCTAGTCAGCTGGGGAGTAAACCTAGAAGGTTTGATGTTCAACTTTTTTTACAGAACTGTGTTCAGGGCTTTAAATTTTATTTTTAAGAATTGTTTTTCACTTAGGGCAGAGATCCTTTTTTTGCAGACTAAGATCCACGCAGGAAGCAGCGTGTCCTGCTGCTGGAAATGGAGGGGCTGGCACTGAGAGGGTTGAGCTGCCTGGAGAAATAAGAAAACTGGGAACAGAGGCAATGGGCAGATTCCTGCTGGGAGCTGGGCTCTGGGAGCAGCTCTGTGTTAGATGAGAAGTCCATTTGAAGGGGCTTTACAGGCTCAGAGCATCCATTGACTACAAGGAGAAAGAGCTGCATTTCCCAGTCCAAGCGTTCAAATAAAGCCATGATTTATGTCCCCACCCCATGGGGCCAGCTTAAAAAAAAAAAAAGGAAATCACAGGCGTTTATAAAACAAGTAAATTTTAGTGGTTTCTTTCTATTTCCCTTCTGAGCCTTGAGCTTTTAAGGGGTTGTATTTTAAAGCCTTCTCTCTGCGACTGTGAGAGACCAGAACTTTGAAAGGTGCTGCTTATCCCTCTTATCTACACAGCTCCAGGGATTTTCAGACATCGGCACAAACAGGGTGATGGGGCTTTTCTTCACGGGGAAATGGGGATCCACCCATGGGAAGATGCAGCTTGACCCCATCCATCCCTTGCAGGTGTGACCCTTGGGACAGACAGGCACAGCAGCCCAAACGCCTCATTTTAGAGGTGTGGCACAAGCAGAGAGAAGTCCAAAGAGTCCCTGCTCCCATCTCCAAGGTCACCCCAGGTCCCAGCACCCAGCAAGATTAACAGCTGCCTGCAGCAGGGTTAATATTTGAGGAGGATGCCAAAACCACAAGGCCTGGCATTCATAAATCTCCCTTTATCACGCCGATTCCAGGCAAACGAGCTCTTTTTAACAGCACAATCTCCACACACAAATGTGTGTCAGCTCTCTCTCGAGAGTGGACATTCCCTGCTGGAGCAGCTCTGGGGCAGGACAGAGCGCTGCCTGTCCCCAAACTGGCCAAGCAGCAAGGGCTGCTCCAGCTCAGCTGAACACAGGCAGGAATCGAGGCATGGAGACGCTCAAAGATTTTGCAATCCCGCTTTAGCCTGACACAAATTTCCCTGGGGCCACATTGGATCTGGGTCTGCTGCACACATATGTTGGGTCTTAAATTCAGCCTCCCCCCGCCGCGACCTCGGCAAAGCCCTGGCACAGTTGGGTATGTTCAGCTCCACGCTTCATAATAAATCAAAAGGGATGTTTGTGGCAAAAAGCTGCTTGCTTTGCACCAAATGTGATTTTTGGGGTTGTCCTGTGCCAGGCCAGGAGTTGGACTCGATGATGCTTGTGGATCCCTTCCAGCTGAGGAGATTCCATGATTCTATGAAGGAACCCCCCTGTCTGCTTTCCGGCGGGACTTGGGGTGACCTCCTGGCTGATTTACCAACCTCCACTGTGTGGGTTCCCCCACTGCAACTCCCATTCATGCTGGTGGAGCTGGCGTGCATGTCCTGGGAGCCCTGACGGATCCAGGAGCATTAAATCCATGCACAGAGCAGGGATCAGCTCTCTGAGAGACACTGAACGAGTCAGAGGGGGCGAAACAGTGGCTGGTTTCCTGATAAATGCACTCTGAGTCTCTCACCACGATGCTCCATCACAGTTTCCCTGCATTAATAGATTGCTTAGGAAATGTGGTGGTGGGGCTTTGATCCCAGCTCTCCCAGCAAAGCCTTGAGTCCTGAGGGAATATTACAGGGGATTTAAAGACTCCAGCATAAAGGTTTAGCCCCTCAAGGCGTTGGTGCTGCCAGAAGGGATGTGAGATGTTCAAAGGCAGAAGGCCCAGCCCCAGCCTATGTATCCCTGGTGCCTCAGGGGTGATGTCCCCTCGGCCAGGGCGGGGTTCACATCAGGGCCCCATGAGCTCACGAGACCGTGAGTGAGGTGTTTGGACTCAGAGAATTAACAAAGCTGGAAAAGACCTCCAAGATCAAGTCCAGCCTTTGACCAAACATCACCATGGCCACTGAAACCGCATCGCCAGTGCCACATCTGCCTGTTCTGCATGGTGACTCCACCAGCTCCCTGTGCAGCCTCTGCCAGTGCTGTTTGCTGCCGTGGACAGGCAGTTTTTGCTCAGGCCTGGAACCAGCTGGGCCAGTGCCGATGATGGGGCAGGCTCAGGATTTGGGCACCTCCTCCCCCACCTCCTTTAAAATTAAACTGAGAGCTGGGTTCCATTCAGCTGCATGGGGGTGATTGAGAAAAAAGGAGAGGATATTAAATTAAAGTATTTTCATTTTAATATAATGCACCATAACTTGGGGGGTGGAAGAACAGCCACTCTTTAGATTCCAGCTATTTAATAGGTAAAGAAAAAGCCATACAAAATGTGCTTCTATTTCCTAAACCACCCATATAATATCTTCAATTAGGGTCCAAGCACAGGAAAGATCATTATTAAAAATGAGACCCTCCAGGAGTTTCCCAAAGTGTTTGCTTTTTGCTGTGGTGGGAAAGATTGCTCAGAATAATATAATTTTGTGTGTTCAAAGACTCAAGAGTACGCTGAGTGGGGAAAGAGAAAAAAACCCAACTAATGGTAAATGATCTCTTAAAAGCAAGGGGGAGGTTGGAAAAGTGGATCCATGCAGAAAATAATACACTACTATTTAAAAAAGTAAATTGCTGAAATGACACTCTTCTCTGATTCTGTCTCCAGAAAAACCATCTTGGCTGAATCCTTAATGTACAAGGGGTTGGGATTACTTTTTTTTTTAGTGACAGTGTAAAACCTGCAGAAATATCTTAGTTATTTACCAAGTGATTAAACCCCAGTCATTTATTACAGTTTTACTAGAACATTGTTTTCCTGGTTCTTCCAGGGTTTATTGCTTCCAATATAACACTCCTCCCCCTTTAATAATCCCCATTGCTTTGCCTCTATTGCCTTATATTTTTAGATTTCTTTTAGTGTTTTGCATAAAATTCCAACACTAATGGGCTTTATAAAATGAGATGTATTGTCATGGATCCAAGCCCTTATGAAGATAATTATATTGTCCATTTGTGTTTTCATTATGTTGAGAAATACTTTTTCTCTTTCCCCCCAACATTTTATTTTCCATCCCAAAACACAAGGGTCCTTTATTTTTTAATTTTCAATCCGTTGGCAATGGAAGAAGGAAATCCAGCAGCCGCCATCCTCTGTTCCTGGCTGATGGAAATCGGTCCCTGGATCCTGGAGCAGAGAGGAGGGGAATGGGGATGTTTGTAGGAATGACACCACGGTGGAGCACGGGACAAGGCGAGAAGGAGGACGGAGGAGAGAGGTGACACTGAGCCAGGGAAAATGCTCCGGAGGGTGATGGGAACACCAGAAGGCAGAAGCAGATCGGGGGGAGTACAGCAAGGACACATCAGGTCCAAAGCACCAAACACCCCCGTGTAGTTTTGGAAGGAATCCAAGTAATCAGGGAAATCCAAGGCCAACCCAGGGAAAGTGGAGCCCAGAGATGCCCACAGCACCCAGGGCGGGGCACTGAGCCAAGATGGATTGAGCTGAGGGTTCAGTGCAAAGGATGGGACAGAAACCTCCCCCTTGGAGCTTCCAAATGTGGCACCAATGCACAGTTTAACCACTGATCTCACTGGGAAAGCATCTCCAACCTGCCTGAGACCGTGTTTTCCACCAGGACCATTTACTCCGTAAGACTGAGCCTGTTTCCCTGTGGATATGCACAGATCCTGACCCAGTCATGGCACTGGTCTGTTCTGGGGTCTTTACTTCCATATAAACATAGATTATCACCTGAGAACTGAGTACACCTTCCAGGGGCCTCACGGCGCTGGAGAGCCAACACCAGACACAGGAAGACAAGGCGAGGGTGCGCCCTGGAGAGAGATCTCCTGCAGAAGCTTGACTGACGACTCTGAAAATCTTTTGCCTTTTCCCTGAGGCCTGTTGTACGGAAATGGGAATATGTGCCATGTGCTCGAGAAAAGCTCCCTTGGAGCTGGGGAGAGCAATCACAACTGGTACTTGGGGGCGGTGGCTCTGCCCTTGTATGGAGTTAGGCTGGGTATATGTTTCCACATTCCCATAAAACTGGGGTTATTATTTCCACTTGAGATACATCCAGAGCTCCTTGTAGAGCAATGACAATTACAGAGCAACGACGACGTGCGAGCTGCACCATTCACCTGCCTAACAGGGCCCGTGTGCACAGTCCAGAGCGCTCTGGGAAATAACTTCCATCGATCCAGCAGCACAGTGCTACCAGGAGCCATGGAGACAACGACTGCATCAGGACCAGACCCAGGGTATCACAGCTGCACCAAGGAAGAGCCAGATCCTTCCCTGGTTTATGTGGGTGTGGTTATGCCAAAAAAAGAGACACTTCTGGTGTAAAGTCAGAAAAAAACCTGGCTTGAAATCTGGGAAAGGTGCCCCAAGTCCAGTGGCTTTCCCCAAAGATCAGCTGCTGCAGATATTACTTCAGTCACCTTCGGAGCTTTGCTGGTCCCAGTAATCTTGACGTGGTTGTGAGCAACGAGGTGACCCACCCTAAACCCATACAGCACAGCAGCCCTTGCAGGTGTCACGCCCCAGCCCTGTAGGACACTCATGGCTTGGGTTCCTGGCATCCTCCCTGCCATGGGGGACATGATCCCCCATCCCAACAGGACACTGGGGTCATCCTGCACAGCCAGAGAGGGATAGGGCAGAGGGCAGGAGCTGTGAGTAGATGCACTCTTGGGGCCCACGTTTTCTCCCTGGGTGCTTCCAGATCAGTCAGGCTCCACCTCAGCACAAGGGAGAGGATCTAAGGACAGCCGGAATCACTACCTGTGTGAAGGCAGAGGGTCTGAGTGGCTTTAAGTCAGACCTTCCCATCTCAACGGACCCTGGACCTAAACGAGGTCCCCACATCTGGGTGACACCACACCTTATCAGCCGGTGCCCTGGCTTTGCCCTTGCTTCAGGAAAGACAGAAAGCAGAAACTGCTGGCCGAGTTTGCTCCCAGGCAGCGACGGTCCCTCTGGACCAGCCTGAGGACAGCAGGACAACAGCCACGGACCCTGAACACGCCAGGCCCTCTCTGGAGTGAGCGGGGTCCCTGTGCTGGCACGGCCACCTCGCTGTCAGCGCTGCTTCCCTTTAATTAAAGGCGGCGTTGCGGCCCCCGCTCCCCGTGGCGAGTGACGCTGCCAGTTTTGCTGTGCTTTAGGAGTGTCACATCGAGGAACATCACATTCTAATTAACGCATCTTGTCAGGTCCGGCACTTGGCTGCGGAACACGCTCCCAGCAGCTGTCACTGGGACCTAGCCGAGGGACCAGGGCCACCTGGCTAGGTGGCAATTCATTGTAGTGAAGGTTTGATTTAAGGAGAAAAGGTCCTAAACTCAGGATTGTGAGGCGATGGTGGCTTTTACCCTGGTGGCAAACTGGGCTTTTCATCCGAGGGCTGGGTGGAAAGACGGAAGCAAGTTTTCCCATCTCATCCTCATCTTGTAACAGGACAAAAGCAGCATCTAGCATTCATTCATGCCTTGCAAACAGAGATGAGTTCAGGTTCCCCAGTGACCCTGCACAAGGGATGGAGAAAAAGTCTCCAGGATGGTCAGCCTTGCTCAAGGTCACCTGCCACACTGGATGCCCTGAGATTTTGGTCCCCACCATCAGGCGTGAAAGGGAAACGGACTTGACACATGCAGGGACTGAACTTGTACACCCTGACTGCTGCCGCTCTGCTAACGATTGGGCAAGACAGCTTGGCACACGGGCGCGCCAGGCCCAGGTGTCCCGGCCTCTTGGCTCTTCCCAGGATTAAACATTTAACACTCCTGCAGAGCAGGCTTGGACACAGCCTGGCTGTGACCCCGGCTCGAGCTGCCACGTCCTCCTTCCCAGCGCAGCACCACAGCCACAGCCCTGAAAAAGCACCAACAAGGGGGAAATGCAGGGAAGGAGGGATTTTTTTAAGGGATTCTTTACCCACATTATAGGGTCTCTTTTAATTCTGGATCCTGAAGTGCATCTGGTCTCCTTGGGGTGAGGACAGTGTTCTTCAGCAGCCCAGTGTGGAAGGGATCGTTAGTGCTTTAATTGAAACTAAGGCACAGACCAGTGGCCGTGAAAGGTCCTGTGGCACTTTGGACAAGAAGAGGGTTTGGAGACCATGGCACTGGCCAAACCCCTTGCAGGGATCAGGCATGGAACTCCCTTCAATTCCAGGAGCACGGATAGGGATATTCATGGCAAAAACTCTGCAGACCTGAAGTTCCACTGGAAATATTCCTGCTGGGTCAGACAAGGTGTGGTGGGAGCTTCAGGCCCTGACAGGCCCTCCTGGGCCTCCAGCAGCCAAATTAACTCTTTCCAACACACATGGATTTAAGGATCACCCACCAGGCTTCTCCTTTCTGCCTCGTGCAAGGTCACGAGCAGACCCGCACGGAGATGGCCTGGCTGGAGACCAGCGGAAGAAAATCCCTGGAGCCGGGATGCTTCCCCCTGAGACAACAATTTCTGCTCCTTCCCTCTGCTGCTGTGCCATCCATACCCCACCAGGAAGCCAACCCGCAGACAAAAAGGGCTTTTCCGAGCAAACGCACACCCCGAGCCAGTGGAATTTGTACAACTTTGATAACGAGCATTTAAAGGGTAAAGCCTAATGAAGGGATCCGGAAACAAGCTGCAAATGAAGGCAGGATGCAGCTTTTTAATTAAAACTCTGATGCTTTTTTATCTCCTTCCCTCTCCCTCACTATTCCCCCTGCCGACGGAGGGGATTTCTCCATCTGAGGCTCGTTGCTGTACAAAAAGCTCAGCTTTAATATTCTCTTTGATTAAATGAGATTTTTTCTTCCTCCTCTTCTGGTGGGTGCTGCTGTTGTGCTCCTTGGTGAGGATTTAAAGGCAGAAGGGCCCTGCCAGGAGTCAGGCAGTACCTGCAGAGAGGGAAGGAGACACGGATCCAGCCGTGGTGCTCCAGAGAGGATCAAAGCACCTGGGTGGCCACGTGCCCTTGGAGCCCCAAGTGCTGCCTTTTCCCACCACGCGTCTCTGCAGCACCTTCCCCTAACACCGACCAAAATCTGCTGGTACAACGGGCTCAGCAGTGAGAAAGAGGGAGAAGACCAGGCCCATTTGAGGGGATGATGAGACGCTCTAATTTGATTGATTTTCAGTGAATTCATGGCACTTCTCATTTGCAATTCCCCTCCTTTTAATTAGTTGATGCTTGTAGCTATCACATTCGATTCTCATTACTTAATTAAATAGGGTCCTGCACCTTTGCGCAGTGCTGGGAGGTAGTGAAAGGAACCAGCTGGAGGGAGGGTTGGACAGGAAGAGGAGCATCCTCCAGTATTGCTCCACACTGGCTGTGAAAGCAACATGGACCTCGGCACTCCCTTGGATGGCCCAAGCTCCTTCCCTGGCTGCAATAAAATATCCAGAGATTAAAAGGGAACAGAGCCTGAGCTCTCCTTTCAGCCCCTGGAGGGTTTTCACCTGCTCCAGGTGATCTGTGTTCAGGAGCTGCTTGAAAACTCTACTGCCACCAGTGGGATTTAGATCACAACTGGGTGGGCAAAGATGTCTTTGCCACTCTGATGCTCAGCTAAAGAGGCATCAGAAGCTGTTCTGGTCCCCAACCCACTGCAGCAATTTGTCTCTGCAGGAAAAGCTACTAAAAGAGTAATGAAATTTAAAATCCACCAAAAAAAATCCAGCAAACTGCCTGTAAACCGGACTGTTAATTTGTGCCACGGTGAAATCCAGACCTCGGGAATGCTGGCAGCGTTTGGCCGAGAGGCTTGTGACAGGGATGGCGCTGGCACTGGGGCCTTGTTGTGTCTCCTTGGTGGGAGGTAACAGGGACAGATGTGCTGGCAGTCACACCAGTCGTATTTCTGCTTCTCCAGTGTCATTTCCCTGCCCTGTGCTCCTCTGTTTTATCTATCCAGCTTCTGGCATGTTTGTGCACATGTTTTTACACCATGCCAGCTGAAATGTGCAGCCTGTGTAAAGGGTTTACGTCTGATGCAGCAGGCCTGACTGATTTTGGGATGCCTGCACCCCAAAGAAGCTCATCTCTGTGCACAGGAATGGTGCTCCAGAAATCAATTACTCCAAAATCACATGCAGGTGCTCCAGTCCTACAGATCTGCATCTCTTTAGTGGCAGATCCTGGAAACAAAAAATACCCCAGGCTAGCACGGCCAGGCACCCAGGCAGCTTTAGCCCCTGTCCGTGGTTGTGCTGGCACCTAAAACATCCCCTCACTTGAATTCCAACCTATTTGCCCCAACAGACTGATATATTAAGAGTTATCCATGTTCCCACACTCCATGGATTTGGCTTGCTGATGGTGCTCAGATGAAGTCCCATCTTCAAGCACCAACTTGAGGGACACCCCCTCAAATTACAACTCCTTTGATTTGTGATAAAGGCAAACCTTGCGATACTGACACCCCGGCTTGATGAGGATTTCTGTGGGTCTTGGTTAATTGTCTCAAAAGCACTTTGAGGTCTGGGAGATTAAATGGGTGACTGAAGTACACTGAGTTATTACTATTATTATTATTATTATTATTATTATTATTATTATTATTATTATTAGGGATTTCCATTTGGACCTTCCCTGTTGGAGCATAATATATTCCATCAATTATAGGAGAGCAGCACGGGGCTGAATAGCACCCTGATAATGAAGGGCTCTTTCATTTCCCCTGCACATGCACGGACCAGTTCAGAGGCTGGGAAATGAAGGTCTCCCCCCTCCACCGATGACATTTGAGAATTCTTTCAACAGAATAATTTTATGGTTCTTGACTCAGGAAGTCAGTTTGAACTTTGGTTTTAGAGATAAAAGGACTGACAAAGCATCCCCACAGGACGCCCGGACTCGTTTGCATTCATAAATGTGGAGCCAGCGCCAGAGCCCTCTTCCACACGCCAGGAATTACCTTCGCTCAAAGGTTTTTCTGTATTCACTTATCATCTAATGAGCAGTGCAAGAAACTTCATTTCAAGGAGGAGAGAAGGGGAAGGAGGATTAAAAAAAATCCTCTCTTGGTGGATGCCTTTAAATGGAATTCGATTTCTGTGGCTTTTTCATATCCTGCCAGCGAGGAAGACAAGGGAAAAGAATGAAGAGTTAAAGAGATGCAGACATGAAAGGAGCACCAGTCCCTTTAGGTGGGGACAGGCTTGGACTGATGGCAAACACTGCGGAGCGTGAGAGAGCTGGCAGAGGGCAGGACAGGCAGGAGGGGCCTGTCCTGGGGTCCCTGCCAAGCTGGGGAGGAGCAAGAGGGTAGGGGAAGAAAAACACTGCTGGCAGCTGGATGGGTAATTATTCCCTGGAAAGGCAGCTCGGGGGTGGAACACATCACAGTTAGAAAAGTGCAAGTCTGGGACAGACCTAACAAAGCCTGATAGCTCGTGCCTGTTGTCCCAGGGCCGTCCCAACCCCGACCCAAAGGGAGGAGAAATGGGACAGCAGCGACACAGACATCACCCCACACACGAATCAAAGGCCCCGTGTCAGCCGAAGGCTGGCGATGAAGGAGCTGGTGAAGGAATAAAACTGCTCGTCCCCGCTGGCAGCCACCACGCCAGTGCTGCCACTCAGTGAGGCCTTTACCGGGGGCGACGGGGCCACAACTGCGGCGTTTGAGGGTGGGGACAGACAGAGGCAGCTCAGAGGGACACTGCTCATGGCTCGGGAATGCCAGCCAGGGAGAGGAGAGATGCAACAGGCTGAGGAAGAGAGGAAGCTCCAACGCCTGTTCCCGGATCCTCTGCAGTGATCCCTGCCCGGCCCTCCCTGCTCTCTGCCGCTCCAGCGGGTCTTTGGCAGGACAGCACAGGCAAACGAGGGCTTTCCAAACAACATAAAGTCCAGGGAAATGCCACATCACCTGTGGCATCTCCACATCTCCTCATGGCAGCTGTGTGGAGCCCTTTGATGCTTTACCCAAGGGAGCCAGGCTGGAGCCCTGACCTTCTCCACGTCCATCCCAGGCTCCGAGCACGTCAGCTGGTAAAGCAGGGAATGGCAGGGGTCTCACACAGCCTCCAAACATTAACACTCAGCCGGAGTGCACCACTGATCTAATGAGCCAGAAAATATCCAGGGAAAGGGCTCCTTATGCTGCTGCTCAAGGTGAAGAATCACCAGCACTTAATTCTGGTCTTGCAGCAAAGCAACTAAACCACAATTTTGTCTGAGATGTCTCTGCACCAAGAGTGGTGAAATGTGGATTTTCCTGTTTATCCACCCTACCATGGCCATGTGCCCATTTCCAGCCCCCAGGGAGCAGGAAGCTTTGCTTTTGTTGCCCCATCTTGATTTCCTAGAGCTTTCTTTTCCCAAGCCTGGTGACCTGGCGAGGGTGGCAGCCCCTGAAGACCTGGGGACCAGAGGCTCGGCCACCACAGGCTGGATGCAGCTCCGGGTACCAAGACACAGTTCCATGTCCTGCTACTGATAAGGACCTCGGTGATAACCCTGGAATTTGTCTCTCTGCCGTTTAGGTACACGGCTCAGCAAAAGGCCTCCTGTCGTACTCGGACACGAAAGGAACCACACAGACCCAGCTCAGCTCAAGACAGAGAGAGAAGCCAAAAAGGCCTCGTTGTTTATTTTACAGCATATATATATAGGTTCCTAGGAGTGACCGTGGATTGGAGGATGAGGTTACCACCTCTCCAACCACACTGGTCAGCTGAAAAGACCATCATTCTTTCTCCGCCTCAGGAGAAGGAATGAAAACAAAAAAGGATGGTTAGCTAAACATTAACTGTGTTTACAGAAAGTGCATGAGAACTCCATCACAGAAATGAAAACATCAAAAGACTGCAACATTCAGGGCGACAGCCTCCCAAGACAAAGTGTGTGGGAAGCTGCTCTTCTGCACAAGTCCGTGTAAACCTCTTCAGCGTGCAGGCCCCACTGCTTCCAGCTTTCCAGCATGAGCTTAACTTCCCAGTCCTGCCTCTGGCCTGATTTAGCACAGTCCTCACCTGTTCCTGGCATTTTGGGCCAGATTATGCCAAAATCAGCCCAACTACACGTGAGCTTAAATGTAAGCGCGTGCTGCAATACTGGGAGGCCTCAAGACCTGAAGAGCTAAACCGCGGCTCAGCGCAAATGAAACACCACAGACTTGGCAACTCCTGATCCCGCACTGCTTCCGAGGCAGGAAAAAGCAGAAGCCCAAGGCAGTGGTTGGGGTTGGATACCAGTGGCATGATCCACTTACCCAAAGTACGTTTGAGCAGCAGCTCCGAGCTGCTAAAGGCTGTCGGATTAGTATTCTGGGCCAGGCTGATTGCGTTCAGATATATTGCTGACATCAATCACCTCTTCCCAAACTCATCTGTCTGGATCAGTCAATTACAAACTTATTTTCAAGCTGTGGGTACTCATCTGAGATAGACCCAGGGAAGGAGCTAAACTCATTTAGGGGGTTGACCTCTCTGCCTGGCTGAGCTGTGGCATGGTTTAATAACTCCTCTGCTCCATCCACTCCAGCCTGGACTCGGACCAGCTCCCGAACAGCCACCCTGAGGCAATACACGTGTTTATTGTCTTGCCCACACCGATGGAAGGAAGATGCCACAATGGCCCCGTGAATACTAAATAAATTCATTATGATCTCTGCTAAGGCCACGGATACAAAGCGAATTCATAATGATAAGACAATTAACCTGCTACCTTTCTCAGCCTTTAGATGACTTGCAGCATCTTTTATTACCTCTGCCACGCAAATTGCAAGCACAAAAGACGTTTTTTTCCCCAATAAAATTGTTCCCATCCTTCTCCCATCACATTCCCCCAAGTTAAAAGCTGCAATCAGCGAGGCTGGCCTTGGTTTGTCCGCTTTTTCCTACTAAGAGGTACATAAATAAAATAATAACAGATGATTAATAACCCTGAGAGCTTTCCAAATATTAATGAATTGATCTTGTTGCTTGAGAAGAATGGGAGAGTTTTAGATTTAAAGCTTTGATAGATTTTCTCCTGAGAAAGCTCGGTGATAAATACTGCGTTAAAATGCTATTTGTATCTGTGTTGCTAATATTAAGTTCGTGTGTTCATAGATTTGAAAGCACAGAAGGAGAATTATGTCACCTGCTCTGACTCGTAATGAAGGCCATCGACTTTCCCCCGGCGAAATGAGTAGAATTGAGTAAAACTGAGAAGATACATTTCCAGGGAAGTTCTCTTCGAGGACCCTCCGGAGCTTTTCCTTGGGGGCCACCCGCCAACCACCCTTTGTTAACACAGCTGGACCAGGGATGGGACAGGTTGGGTCATCAAATCCATCTCCAAACCCACATTTCTTGCCTTACAACCACCCCATGTCTCATCCATCCTCAGTTAGAGACAACACCACAAATCATTCTGGCTGCTCCTAAGTGAAGAAAAAGCCCAACAGCTCTCCCATGCAAATCACAGATCACAGAATCTCCTGAGTTGGAGGGACCCACAGGATCACCCAGACCAACCCCTGGCCCTGCACAGACACCCCAACAACCCCACCCTGGGCATCCCTGGCAGCGCTGTCCAAACGCTCCTGGAGCTCTGGCAGCCTCGGGGCCGTCCCCATTCCCTGGGGAGCCTGGGCAGTGCCCAGCACCCCCTGGGGGAAGAACCTTTCCCTAAATCCAGCCTGAGCCTGCCCTGGCCCAGCTCCTGCCGTTCCTTGTGTCCTGTCCCTGGTCACAGAGAGAAAGGATTGGCACCTGCCCCTCTGCTGCCCCTCGGGAGAAAGCTGCAG
Source organism: Rhagologus leucostigma (assembly GCA_013397725.1). Lineage (NCBI taxonomy): Eukaryota > Metazoa > Chordata > Aves > Passeriformes > Rhagologus > Rhagologus leucostigma. Next base: position 1,271,506 of record VZTD01002630.1, read on the forward strand.
ATGGTGATGTCTTCCCTGAACAAGCCAAATCCTCACTGTTCTGTGGGGTTTTGGGACAAGCAGCTCTGCCTCTGCAGTTGTTTTGTGCAATTGTTGAGAACCTGCCTCGGGTGAAAACACCCTACAAAGCCACCCGCAAAATCCGGGTGCAAGAAGATTGTTAATATTTGAAAACTCTCAGGGTTGTTAATGAGGCAGAAGGTACCATAGTCCCTCAATCCCACAGAACCCAGAGCCAACTTTTGGGTGAAAATCAACTAAAAGACAATCTAGCCATGAAGGAGATCCCAGGTCTAACCCTGTCAAAGACTTTCCCATGTCCTTCCCAGGCAGAGAGACGATGCAAAGCAGGGTCGTGGCTGCATGAACTTGGCCCTTTCGTGGTGGTGCTAACGCTCGTGCACACAGTAATTAAGGCTGGATGGATGAAGGCTGAATATTGAACTCTGAAGTCTGTGAAGGTCAGGGATGTGCTACCGGAGAGGCAATTTATCCCCTGTCTGTAATAAGGTCTCACATCTGACCTATTAACTGAATGCTACATGATATTAATAATCCCCCTACAGATCGGGGAGAGACAAACAAAAGTCGGGTTTGGAGGCTGATTTGCTGGAGTTAATCCATCAAACACTCTGAAAAATCTACAGTCAAACTGATTATTTTTAACTGAATATGCCTTTCTTTGATGAGACTGTGTGTGCATCACACTCCACACATACCTTTCGATGTAATAAAGATTGATGAATTATTCATGCCAACATTATTAGTCCTGTATATAGGACACTCTCCTACAGATGGGTGAGCTCCTTCCAATCAGAAACCTCATTTGCTGAAAACTGAAGAGTCAGATAATGTCCCAAAATCGTTGACAACCAGCTTGAAACACTTCTAATTGGAAATACTCTTCTTCTATGGGAAAATTGGGAAGTTTTTATCTCTGCCTTCTCAAAGCACAATGTTACGATTTTTTTCTTCTTTGAAAGGATGGTTTGTTTCAAAATTTACCTAAATTTAATGTAAAGCTTTTTTTAAGAAGCACCACAAGACAATCCTAAAAATCCAAGCACTTCAGTGCAGCTCCAGCAATATAATTCATTTTAGCCAAACCCCAAGCGTTTTGTTTTCATGCTATCAAAGGGCTTTGATTTGCTTTTATTGTTTCAACTTTATAATCATACGATACCATAAACCAGAAAGGAAACACGCAGACCTCATCAAAGCAATGGGTTGCTATCAGGTTATGTTGATACAACAGGAAAAGAATGGTGGGGTCGGGGTTTTTTTTTTATATTCTAGAAAACATTTGATTTTACAAGAAATTCCATTTTTTATTGTGCTTCAGGTGAACTGTGCTGTGTTAGCGTCTTCTATAGAAAGAGAAATCATAGAATCACAGAATCACGAAAAATTCTGAGTTGGAAGGGACCCACCAAGATCATTGAGTCCAACTGCTGGCCCTGCACAGACACCCCAACAATCCCACCCTGTCCCTGAGTGTGGTGTTCAAACATTCCTGGAGCTCTGGCAGCTTTGGGGCCGTGCCCATTCCCTGGGGGCCTGTTCAGTGCCCAACCACCCTCTGGGGGAAGAACCTTTCCATAGTATCCAACTTAAACCTGGCACAGCTTCTTGCCATTCTCTTGGGGTGCCAGCTGCCCGCTCTTGGCTCTGGGAACAAGATGAGGGATTTATTGGAAGAAGTTGTGGCATCTTGGAAGAGGTTGTGGCATCTTACCAGCAGGGACAGCCAATGGGATGGTCCCCAACTGACCAGTAAGGCTGGAAAAATCTGGTGAATCCAGAATGGTTTGGGTTGGAAGTGATCCTAAAACTCATCCAGTGCCACTCCCTGCCATGGACAGGGACACCTTCCACTATCCCAGGCTGCTCCAAGCCCTGTCCAACCTGCCCTTGGGCACTTCCAGGGATGGGGCAGCCACAGCTGCTCTGAGCAATGCTAGGGAATGGTTGCACCATGCTGGCACCATCTGTCACACAAGGGGGAAAGAAACCTTGGGGGGCCACCAAGGTTTGTCAGCTGAGAGACTTGGGGAGCCAAGCGCCAGCTCTGTGGGGTCACATCAGGTTGAGCTGAGCATCTTAGAGTCAGGGTGGGATGGAGGAGCTCACAACTGGCCCTGTCTGCTGGCAGGAGGCCACATGGGGACCCGTGAGTGCCAGCCCCGCCCAAACCCACCCCGTGTGACACCGACCGCTGCAGAACTGCCCGTGCTGGCACTGGACAAGCCCAGGCGCCACACAGTGACCTGCACAGCTCAGCAAATGTCCCCGAGCTGCTCCCGCCTCTGCTTCAGCACTCCCTGCAAAGCCCCTGCTGGGATCTCCACCCCTCCCTGCGATTACTGCAATGCAGATCTCTGCTTCATTAGCCAAAAACGCCATAAAGTCACCCAACCCCTTCCTGGCCGCCGTGCTGTGGGAATGTGCACGGACAGGGCAGGAACGTCCCTTCACTCCCACCGTAGCTCTGTTTTGTGTCCTTAACTCCAGCAACGCTTGTGCTGGAGGATAAATGACAAAGCCACAGCTCAGATTCACGGCTGCTGAAGCTGAACAAAGTTTTTCCAAGCTATTTGATTCTCCCAAGAACCTGCCCCCAAAGATCTTCAAAACAGGGAAGAAACAACTCAAACCACCCAGCTCGCAGCTGGCAGAGTGGAGAGAGGAGCTCAGCACCTTGTAGAACATGATGGGCTCCCTCAGCCATGGCATGGAATTACCACCCTTCAAAAAAACCCCCAAGCTGATGATGTTTCTAAGAAAAGGAAAAAAATCAGAGCTGTCAGGGACCATTCTGCTTGGGAAAAAGGGGACAAAGCACCAGGCAGGCAGACGGAGGGAAAACACTCCTATGCACTTCAGGTGGCCACTGCCACTTCTCACTCCATTTCCCCAGCTGTCCATCTTCAGCTTTTACACAAAAATGGAGTTTTCCACAAAATACCAGAGTTTCTCAGTCAAGTAATAATCCTCTCTCTGAAACATCACTAAAATTGTTTTACAGCAGCTGGAGGGGTCATCTGCTCCCCACCAAGGTCACAGAGGGAGATTTTCCACACTGTCTCAAGCTCCTGTGGTGTAATGAGTGAGAGGAGCATGGTTCAGTCTGGCTGGACCCCAGAACCTTTCAGTCAGGGGCTTTCCAAACTCAGAGCCCACCACCACCTCCATGCACACCCAGCCCATCTCCTGCCCCTGTCCACTGAATCCCTGGACAATTCCCAGCCATGGGATAGAGGAGCTCAGTGCCTCTAGAAGGGTGGAAGAGGTTCCCAGGCTCGCATCCCTTGCTTTGAACAGTCTCTGTGCAGAAAGAAGTACAAAGTCTAGGAGGGCAAATTGCAAAATAAGTGGGATGATCTCATGTCCCCATGAGAAATGGGATGTTCATCTTGTCGTTGCACCAGCACAAGGTACTGAAATCACCTGTGGCACAGCTGCAGGAGGATATTTGTTGGAGAAGCCAAATCCCCTCTCCTAATCACTCTGCTCCCTGTCCTTGCCCTCAGAGGAGGCCATGGAGATGCTCCAAGGGCTGGAGCCCCTCTGCTCTGGAGCCAGGCTGGGAGAGCTGGGGGTGCTCACCTGGAGAGGAGAAGGCTCTGGAGAGACCTCAGAGCCCCTTCCCAGGGCCTAAAGGGGCTCCAGGAGAGCTGGAGAGGGACTGGGGACAAGGGCCTTGAGGGACAGAAAAAGAAGGAATAGGTTTAGACTGGATATTGGGAAGAAATTCCTGGCTGTGAGGGTGGGGAGGCCCTGGCACAGGGTGCCCAGAGCAGCTGTGGCTGCCCCATCCCTGGCAGTGTCCAAGGCCAGGCTGGGTGGGGCTTGGAGCACTCTGGGGTAGTGGAAGGTGTCCCTGCCCACGGCAGGAGGGTTGGAATGAGATGAGCTTTAAGATCCCTTCCAGCCCAAACCATTCCATGGTTCCATGTCTCCATGATTCCTCATTGTGAGAGTCCTCTGCAGCACAGGATGAGAGATCTTGTCCCACCTGCACCAGAGGGCAACGTTTGCACCCCAGCTGCCTGGTGCCCCTTGCTGGTCCTTCCAAACTGGGACGTGCTCCCTGGAGGAGGAGGTTTGGCCGTATGAAATCCCGTGGGGGCCTGGTGGGGGGTGGGGGAGTCGTGTGCCAGAGCTGGATTTTGGAAAAGGGAGAAAAAAATCGCAGAGAGAGGCGAGCCACACACAGCGAGACAGCTACAGCAGCGCACGCACGCCAACAACGCCACTTTTCCAGAAAATGAGGTTTTGATTCTTTTTCAATTTTGTTAAAAAATGACAAATAAATGTCTTAATTTTAATAAAGAAAAAAATAGATCCTCTGTCGGTGTGAATATATAATGTGATTTGACATACAGAATGGAATTAAATTAGCAAAATACAATGGGCTGGAAAGAAGAGCTGCTTTCCCTTAGAAGATTGGCATCGGCGTGGAACCAAAGCCCAGCATTTCACGCTGGGAAGCAGCTACTGCTCCTCACAAATCTCAGCCGACTGCGTGCAGCGGCCAAATCCTCAGGTGGTGGAATTTGGCAGGAGCCTTCCCAGCACCGGTGTGGCAATGCCAGATCCTGCCAGCTGAGGATCCGGCTGGAAGAACACTCATCGTGCACAGTTCAGATGGGATGCGTGTGAGGGGACAGCACTGTCCTGCTTGTCTGCGTGTCTCATGTGGAGAGGGATATTTAGGAGCTTCAGGTGCAAAAGGGTTGTGAGCTCAGATGGCCTTGAGAAGTGGCGCTTCCTTGTTGTGCCTGGAGGACAGCAGGGATGGAGAACAGACCTCAAGGCTTAATATGAAGAGACAGCAAGAGAAAACAAGGCTTGGGCCCTTGTCTGGGAGGCCACCTGAGGCAGGGGACAGACTGGAGAGCTCCAAAGATCCTGTGAGCATTTCAATGGTGAAGGCTGGCATTGCACTGTCCGGGGTAGTTTTGCATGGATACACCATGGCTGCGTTGCTGCTCTGGGGAAGGGTTTTATACACGTGTTTGCAGGTGGCAGTTCCTCACTGCTCTCAGAGCTGTGCCTATCTCCCTCATTTTGCTCATTTCCAGAAAGTCCAATTTAAATGTCAAATTTAAATGTCAAAGTGCTGAAAACTTGCTAATCAAAAACCCACGTGAAGGGAGCAGAGAAAGCACCTAACGTTGCTTCCTTCTGCAACTCCAACCCTCTGGAATTTGGTTGGGCACTGGCACTGGCTGCCCATGGCAATGGTGGAATCACGATCCCTTGATGTGTTCAAAAGCTGTAGATGTGGCACTCGGGGACAGTGGTGGCCTTGGCAGTGCTCAGGGAACAGTTGGACTCGATGATCTCAGAGAGGTTTTCCAACCTCAGTGATTCTGTGCTTCTACCTCTGCTCCCACGGGTACCCTTGGAATGCTAATGATGCTTCCCAGACATCCCAGCCCCAGGGACCTGCCAGGGTCTGGCACTGCCAGCTCCCACCACCCCAACCATTGACTCACTCTGATTCCCGAGTATCCATTTCCTACCAGCTCCCAGGCAGGTCGCATTGTTGCATTGTGCAATAACGTATTGATTAGCCAATCACTCCAAATTTTAGTACTGTGCCTACAAGATAATTAAATTATCTGCCTTTGTTTAAATTGTAATTTTATTTACTCTTGATTCTACTCTATAAAATTCGCAGGCTTACGGTGTGTTACGTGTCTTATTAGCGCTTAACTCCGGCGCTAATTTTCAATACTCCATCACCACAAGTATTAAGTAATTGCTACTGTTTATTCTTTGTGATTGCACCACGCTCGGATCCGCGCGCGGCATCACAAGCACCCGGCGGGAGCGGAGCGGGGCCCAGCCCTCCCGGTGGATCCAGGCAGCTCTGGCCCTCGGTGTGCATGGAATGTGATTTCCCGCTTTGTTTTCCTTCTCTTAGGTAAGGAAAGATCCTGTTGTCACGCGCGTGCTCTGAGAAGCGGAACCAAAGCTCCCCATCTATGCAGCCCGCTGCCTGGATTTTGTTAGGGGTGGAATGTTGGAGGTGCAGAGCTCTGCCCATCTCTAGGGGCTGCGAATCACCGAGCACCTACGGACAGACACCCAGTGCAGGGCAAATCCAGCCTCTCCCACTGCTGCAGGACCAGGGGCAGCTTGGGTGACCTCAAGGAGATGATTCAAAGATGATTCCCCAGGGGCATTCCACCAGGGCTCTCAGCAGCAGCAGTTCCTGCGAAAGGGAGAATTAAGCCGTGGAAATGCGCTGCAGCCAGGCCTTCCCACCCCGGCTTTCTGGAGAAGTTGTAGGAAGCAATGGTGTTCAAGACATTCTGCTGGCCCTGGGGCGAGTGCAGCAGTGATACAGCCGCTTCTGGGATGAATGCAGAAGAGATTTTAGTGGGTTTAGATTGGTGTGACATGAATTATTTTTCATAATTAACGAGACTGTTGATTTTACATGGTAGGTGTTCAGGTACTCTGGTGATCCGTGGCTGTTAAACACCCAAAGGTAATTCTAAATGCTGTTGATCTATGTCTGTTCTCAAGGGATGACTAATCTACATTTCTCTTCTCCCTCTACAATTAATCCCTGGGTAATCTTATCTGCAAACACAAATTTGGTACCTGGAGGCAGATGAGTCACAGATCCGTGGCGGAGGTTCCGTTCAGCGACGGTAAGATATCTGGCACAGAGGGAGCCCTGGGTGCTTCCCTCCTGGCCCCAGCTGCCACCCTGCCTCCCCTCGGGGATGCCTCACCATCAGCTCAAGCCCAACCCAGCTGCTACAGAGCTCTTCAGACTGCTTCCTAATCCACATGCACAGCGTTACCTCAGCCTCAGGATCCTGCTCCTCTCCCCACAAAGCCTTCCTGAATCATCCTCCCTCGCCCACGGGCTCAAGCCGTCCCCTGAGCCTTCCTCCCTGGGTACCACAGCCCTCTCCTCTGATCTTTGCAATGCAAACTCTCCCTGCTCGTGTCCTGCCTGAATCCCAGCTCAAAGATCACTGTCATCGTGCTCTGCCCTCCTGGACACGGCCAGTCCTCCCATCCCTTGTGCCAGCTGATTCCACGCTTCCCACCACACTCTCTTCACACCCTCGGTGCTTTCTTCCACCCCTCCCACCCCCTGTGACTCTCAGCAGGGGCTCCTCCAACTCTTCCTTTTGCCTCAACACCTCCAAAACCCTCTGGCTGGCTGGGACTGTGCCCCCACGTCACCTCTGAGGATCCCTGTTCCCCTGAGTGCCTGATCCCCTCTCCGAGGCTGGTTGGGCCAGGGGGCTGGCTCAGCCCTGCATTCCATGGGATGCTGGACAAGGAAGGTGCTGCACTGCGCGAGCCATAATGGTAATACTAAAAATAAATAATTACAAGGATTGCTAACGCATCAGCTGCCAAGGAGTGAAAAATGAGCTGGTTCCAAGGGTAGCAACGGCGCTGTTAATTCCAGGAGAGGGGACATGGATACCTCCCAGTGTGAGCTGCTGGGCTGGAAGTGTGGACACCTTCACACCCGATCTCCCAGAGCACAACCACAGATCCCAGAGGGTCTCACTGTGTCACCCCGGCAGGTTTCACAGGGAACACAGCGGTGCTTCCCTGTGCCTTGGGGACTGTAATTGAGTCCTTAGGATGGAGCCAAGTAGTTTGGTAGCACTTTGAAATAAGTGTCAGTGGTTCATGCCTAATTACTCCTGAATTAGCTAGGTGATTCATCAGGTCTGATTATGAATGCATAATGAATTTACCAAATCCACATGTATTAGTAAGATATTAATTCCATACGAAATCCCACAATTCATTCATGTGCCATTTGTTTTCATTCCCTTCTTTTAATAAGCTAATTAGTTCAAATTATTTGTACTTCACTAAAGGCTTGAAACACATATAAGGAATGATTAGCTTAAAACTCAGTAAATGGACAAGTATGGAACTCACATTAATTGTGACGGGAGGTTCATAAAGAATTATTATCTCTCAGCCATCTCTGTTTGCAGCAATAATAATAATGTCTAATCGTGACAAGTGGATAAAACATGTGAAGCCCCGAACTAATGCAGCTGTACATGAATTTCTGAAATGAATATCTCCAGGCTCGGCACTTGCCTTTGAAGTCGAGCTCAGCAGAAAGTTTTGTCTCTCTCCAACGGAAAACAAGACCACAGCTTTGGGGTGGATCCACCCTTTTCCTTTGCCGAGTCTCCCTTCCTTCCCCAGCGTGCAAAGAGGGAAGGGAAAGGGATGTGGAATTAAACCCCCCATGCCCACACCATTCAGCTGTTCCACTGCTGGGCAGGACTGTGGCATTCCAGGTACACCCTGCCCACCTCACAGCAATGCAGGAGATCAGGGGTTTGCTTGCACCCCAACTTCCCTGCTCCCCCCAGAAAATGCCCCAGACTCCCAGAACTGTCCAGGATTTGAGTGAAGAAGGAGCAGAAGAACACCCACATTTTTGCCAGCCTGTGTGCGGGAGGAATGGAGACAGAACAGCAATGCCTCAGGCAGGTGCAAACATCCCCCCTTGGAGCAGTGCAGGGATGAGGAGGTTTTTTTGGATAGAAGATGAGGTAAAAAGACAGAATTAGTCCCTTTGAAGCCAATATTCTTTCCCAGTGTCAAAATTCTCTCCCAAGCACTGTTGCCTCTTCTGTTTTTATTTTCCTTCTCCCATTGACTTCTATTCAAAGAGGGGGAAAAGCCTCCTGCTGGCTCCTGCTGTCCCAAGTGGGTCACGCCAAGGCTTCCGAAGGAGCCCTGCCAAGGAGCTAAATGCCTCCCTTCACTGGAGGCTCAGGGTCTGGAAAAGGCTTTGTTTGTTTTCCTGCAAACTTTGACTGGCTGAGAAATGCCACCCTTCCACCCCCTCAGCACCACCCTGCTCCCCTGCATTCCCTCCTCTTCTTTCTGAAGCCAGCGGGTCCCGGCCGCTCCCTTCCTCCTCTCCCTGCTGCTTTCTCCACTTGGCTTTTAGCAAGGATTGAGGGGTGTGAGGAGTGTTCCCTGAGGCAAGCCCGCAGTGACACAAACCCTCCATCACCAAAAACGGGTCCTGCCACCTTTCCCCAGTTTGTCCCCATGGCAGGGCCAACCACAATTGTTCGTGCAGTGAACCCACAGCTCCAGGTGGGACAGGGACGCAGAGGAGCTTTGCAGAAGGGGAAAAATGCAAGAGAACAGTGCTGATGAACAAGATAATTTAACTTGTCCTAGAATCACAGAATCCCAGAATGTTTTGGGTTGGAAGGAACCTCAAAGCTCCTCTCATCCCACCCCCTGCCGTGGGCAGGGACACCTCCCACTATCCCAGGCTGCTCCAAGCTCTGTCCAGCCTGGCCTTGGACACTGCCAGGATGGGTCAGCCACCGCTGCTCTGGGAACCCTGCATCTTCTTTTAACCATTCCAATAAAACCAACGTGTGGGGCAAAAAGCAGCGGCAACGTCTGATTCCTCAATTTGGGGCTGATTTATCTCCCTGAAACCCCGGCACAGAATCCGTTCAGCGCTGAGGTATATAAAATATTCCAAGCAAATCAAATACACAATAGGTTAGGAGGAATAAAAGCAATCAGCCAGTCTGCTACTAATGAATTCAATAGCAGCAAAGCCCATTTCCTTCTGTTGGTTTTCTATAAACAATTTACAGAATAAATGTATTTTTGAGGTGTACAAATTGGTCGGTATTAAGATGCTTGATGAACAGTTTCTGGGGAAAGACAGGCTGTGAAAGCCTTCAAGTACTTCCTGAAATGCTAATTTATTTGCTCACACCCTCACTTTTAACGGAGATGAAGCATTTTGTGCCGGGAGTGAGTTAAAATCCTGCGGAAGAGAATTATGGCGGAGCTGGAATGAAACCCAAAGGACTGTGTATAATTAGATGGAGACACACGGTGCCAGCTGGTTCAACACCACCTCAGATTTGCAACACATCCATGTTTTATTATGCGTAAGAGAAGGCATCAATAACAAACCAGTGGGATATCCAGGTGAGAAGTTTCTCCAGCACAACCTGGCAAAGTTGCATTGATTTTGTTGCAGTTTTCCCCAGTTATGAATGGTGAAACACCCCAGTTTCACCATCACTTTAACCCAGAAATCCCATTGAAACTACACAAAGTGCTGTTACGACTTCAAAAAGCCCCTAAGTTGTGTTTGTGGCTCTTTGGTGCCTGTCACCCTCGCAGGACTGGCTGGGGTAAACGGTGTTTGACTGCTGGGTTTGTGCCTCAGCACAGCAGCCCGTCCATGTGCAGGATGCTCCCAGTGCCACACCAGCACTGAGAGCACGCCCAGTGTGGATTAGGAATTCTCTGGCTGAAGAGCTCTGGAGAAAGAGCGAGAGGTGAAATGATGAAATCCAGCTCGCAGTCAGCAGGATCTTACCCTGCAATGTCTGAGAGGCAAGAGAAATTACTCATCATATAGGAATGGCTCGGTGTGATGTTCTTCCTGTCCCTCTGAGAGGTTTTGAGAAGTCTATAAAGCAGGAAGCAGTGAGGAAAGCAGCCCAGGAAGATAATGAAATTCTAATATCAGCGCCATCGTGATGGGAAGAGCAAAGGATGTTGCTTAATGCAAGAAACATGTGCTGAGCTGGCAAAATTCCGGCTGCCACCATCTCCTGGGGTGGCTGATGGGGCAGGGAACGAGCTGCTGGCACCAGTAACATTTACCACGGCGCGGAAAAGGAGGGTACCAAGGCACCTTTGGCAACCTTTAACTCCTGAACCCATCAATTCTTGAAAATAAGAGAGAGACTCCTTGTGTTTTGATAACTCCACAAGAGCCTGTAGACATTATGCAAATGCTCAGGGAGCGCTGTGAAGAATAAGGCCAGGACACCGAAGGCAGGGAGTTTATAATTGCTTTTTAATATATTTTCTGAATTCATTGTGCATGCGCTATCTGTCCCAGGGGCTGAGCTGGCAGAGGGGACAGTGTCAGGTGGAATAAATAGGATCTCATAACTTTAGTCATTCTGTATTAAATAGCGTTGAGCAGCACAATAAACAGAGGGACTGGGAAGCACATGCAATAAGGAAATAATTCAAGCACTGTGCATGCAAATCTTTCCCTCTCAGATCACCCTCATTAATCACCTCGTGCTCATTTATACACTTAAAGAAGCCATAAACAAAGGCAGAGATGGTTCCTCTCATTATTAGTTTTTTTATTGAGTTAACTTCCAGAATATTTTATAATAATAGTCATGGTTGGTGATGGAGTTGCCTGCTCTAACCAGCTCATAAAGTTCCCCCTGCTCCTCCTGTCTTGGTGTGATATAGGTGGTTATACAGAGATGATGAAGCTTATTGAGTCAGAAGAGGGAGATGTGATGGCAGCTCCATCATTTCTCCTGCCTTTGGCTTATTCCAGGCTCCAGCAGGCACCTGGGGTTCAGCACTTTGCTATGGAGACACAGATCCTGGGGAGACGGGATGAGTGAGATGGATGAAACCCCAAACCCAAATCAAAACAAGCTGTTCAGTTGTGACAATTCCCTGCAACCTCTGTGCATCTCCAGCCTCCCTGGAAAATTAGGTGGAAAATAAGGAAGCAAACAACGCCCATTTTTCTCTGGGCTGAAAGCACTTGGGGCCAGGCCTGGAGCAGAGAGCTGCTGTGAGCGAGTGGTGATGCAGAGTTACATTTTGGACCTCATGAACACTATTCTGCAGCCTACATCATTAGAGGATTTTTGATTTTTGGTGACACTCCGCTTGTGCCCAACCACACTCCATGCCCTCCTCCCTCCTCAAAGAGGTCATGGCTTCTTTCTTAATTACTAATTGCTGCTGTTCTCTGGATTGAGCCAGGCAAAACCAGCCTGAAGTTTAGTTAAAGGATAAGGAGAAGCTGCAGAAGATGCTCTGTCCCTTTGGGATATCAGCAGAAATAGGGGAATGGGGAAATAAGTGCATCCTGATCACCTTCAGAGCACTCCACCCCCCTCGCACCCACCTCTATCCCCTTGGCACAGCTCCCCCCCTTCAGAGTCCCTAAATCCTGGCCAATATATCCTGAGTGCCTCATACATAACTCTGTCGAGTAAGAAGATTAAGTGATGTTAACTTAAGTCTAATATGAGGCTGGGTAATAAATTTCCCCGGGAGCCGCGGGAAGTGGGCGCCGCGGCAGAGCGTCAGGTGCCTGGCAGCACTAACACACATCTTAGGGAACTTATCATCTAATTAGAAGGGATAAAGCTGATTTTTCCAGTGCGGTTACATGCGGTAATGAAGCATGCAGAAAGCCATGCAAGATAGATGGCCACTCTCACTGCTGAAGCTGAAAACTTGCTTAACTTAACAGTCTATTTATTACATTTACTCCTGGTTAATACTGCCAGCTCATCCCGTGCTCTGCAATTAAAACCACTCCATGTGTTTGGAGGGCTTGGGAGTGGGATTTAACACCCTGGGAATAAGCAGGGGTTAAAGGTTGGTGCCTTCCCTTCCTAAAAACGCTTCTTGGAAAATCAGGTTTGTCCACGGCTGGTTTTGTCCACCTTACAGAAGGATCAAGCTGCCGAGGGAAGTTTGGTGCTGCTCCTCTGGAAGTGTTCGAAAGCCGTGTGGATGTGGTACCTGGGGACAAGGTTTAGTGGTGGACATGGCAGTGCTGGGTTAATGGTTGGACTCGATGATCTCAGAGGGCTTTTCGAACCGAAACGATCCCAGGATTCCACGACTCTTTATCACCAGCCCACAGTTCCCAGGGCGTCGCATCCCCATCCAGTGACCGATCCAGTGGGACATGCACAGGCATCCTGCTGCTCTCCACCCCAAAACGGCAAATTTCACTGCCAGCTCGGGGAAAAAATTCTGCCAAAAACCAGTTTGAATGCAAATTTTGCATCCAGCCCTGTTTATCCACTCTTAATCCATTTGTCACAACAATCGTTGGAAAACTTTTCTCTCCAGCGCCTCCAGAGCTGAGAGTGAAGGATGAAAACTAAACTCGTGCAAGGACAGGGGTTTAAGCATCCCATTAAGATTAACTTATCTGCAGTAATTGACTTAACTAGGGGATTTTTAATGCTTTTCAAGGTTTTTTGGAAGACGGTTTTGCAGCAGCCAGCAGTAAAGATGCTCCTGAAAAAAATAAGTATCTAGCATGAGAAGTCCATAGCTAAGACTTTCTAAGGCAGTGATTCCAGGGGATTTAATAAGAATGTAATTTGTATAATTAACCATTCATCACTGTCAATTTCATTAAATGAATGCCAGAAATACTACCTTCACCAGCACGACCTAACAGGATTGGAATATATTATGTGAGAAATGAACGCTTAGTGGGGTTTTTTTGCTCTCTCTCCCTTTCCCTGCCTGGGCTCTGGCTGTCACGAGGAGATTTGCAAGGCTGTGAAATAATTTAAAACAGTAGTAAATGAAAACGACTAAAGAAAATGTGTGGATTTGGGTAACCAACCCTCATCATTATGTATGAAAGTTCAAGTCAAAACGTTTTCCCTCGTTCAAAGAGGAACGGAGTGGAGGAGCTCCCGTCGGAAGGCTGCGGTGCCGGGAGCCATCTGCTGAGGTCCTCAAGGATCTCCTGCAGGGTGGAGGCAGACAAGAAAGGACTTGTGGGGGAAAAAATGCCTTCCTAAATAGCTAATTTTGGTTCTTTCTATTTTGGGGTAGAGGGATGAGTGACAAGGGGGTTGGAGAGGCAACACAACGGGAGTTTTGCTTGCATTTCCCACTCCTCTGTTGGGTAAAGAGAAACCCCCCAGACCCTTTATCTCCAAACTCCCACCATTTCTCCCAAGAAAATAAAGGAGGATTTCTTGAGCAGGGCTCCTAAAATTCCTGTTGATCAGCCGTTAGAGGGCAACATCACACAAATTCATCGTAATAGCAGAAAAGCCCACCCAAAGTGTACCAGAAGAGGCTGAGGGGAAGAGAACATCCAAGGAAAACTATTTCCATTGGAGGCACGTAGGGAGGAGTTGAGATTTTACCTTTAGACATGTTTAATAATCTCTTCAGATGTGAGAAATGAGGAGGAACCGAGAAAGCAAAGTTGGTTTTTGTGCTTTTTTCTCCTTTCCTGTGGGTTTCTGTGCCTCTGCCTCGTTTGAAATGCAAACGAAGATTTTATGAAAATGTTCATTTCACAGGTCGTGGTGGCTGCGATCACAGGGAAGAGGAAGGAAGCGGTGGAGGAGCAGCTAGACAGACAGATGGGATGCTGGAGAGATGAAAGGATGTTTGCAGACCAAGAAAGCGAACGTTTCTAGATGCTTTTTTGGGATAAATTCCCCACCAGGGCACAGAGGAGACTTCAGCTTCGTTAGAATTAAGAGCGAGTAATGAAAATAAATACCAGTGATATTTAAAGAAGGCAAAACCTCAACACATCAACAGTATCATCCTCCAACGGCACTGGAGAACAGCAGATGGGAAAAATCGATTCCCACTCTCCGCGCCTCACGGAAATTTCTGGCTTTCTCATGAAAACAGAAAACTGCCCTTTTTTTGCTTGTTTCAAATTAGATGCAAAGGTGGGTTGGTGCAGAAGGTGAGTCTGGCTCCTGTGTTCCTCCCTACAGAACTCCCCAGGAGCCAAGTGTCCCCTCTCTGTCCCTGCCATGTCCTGAGAGTTCGTGGCTATTTTTCGTATATTCCTCCTTTTTTTGTCATTTACAACAACCGTGCGTTGATGCTCTCTGGCTTAAAAATCCGGAACAAATCAGCATTTCAAGTCAAAATGTCAATTCAAAATAAATGTTTTCATTTAATTTCCCGTTAAAATGTCATTGCTGCCAGGTTATTTCGGGTTGGGAAAGAAAGAGAAGGCTTTGGAAAACATGGACTCTAAATTTAAAAGAAAAAATCAGTGCAGGTAACGGGCCGGTTTCCTGTTGCAATTCTACAAGTGAGACAAACTGCTCATCCCAAACCCCTTTGGCAAGAGCAAGGGCAAGGGCAAAGTCTTCCTGACAAAAGATATCCTGGGATTCAGGACTTTCTGCTCGAATTTCATTCTGAGAAAAATGTGGGGTTTCCAGTGGGATTTATTTTGCCTGCTAAAGGGGATGATGCCAATGGGATATGGGGACGCACTTGTCCACTCTTGGTTCAGGGCTGAGCCATTCCTTGGGGGAACAAGAGGGACTGGAATGAAAAGATCTTTCAGGTCCCTTCCAAGCCAAACTATTCTATGGTTCCATGAACCAATTTCACCTTGTCCCACCTGAAAGCAGCAGTTTGGACTTTATGGCTTCACCATGACAAGGATCCATGTGGATTTCCAAGACAATGATTATTTTTCCACCCTATCTCCGTTTTAAATCCAGGGGGGAAAGCAAAGCGAAAGCAGAGCTGGTTGTGTCAGATCAAGCACCAAGGAGAGAGGGAAGAAGGGATGAAATGTTTACGAGCTGCCTGTGTGTGTTCCCAGCTCCCCGTGCCTCTCCACTGCCACCCCTGGCACAGCACAAACCTTGGGATTAAAGTGGTGACGGCAGCCCAGGAGCACCCACAGCATCAGCAGGGTCCCCCCAGCCCCATCCCGCATCACCAGCTGCCGTCCCAGGCAGGAATTAACACCCAAATGATGGAAAGTCAGGGCTGACCCATCATCTGGGGAAGTGAACAGCCCTGTCAGCCCCAGTGGGGCTCACAGTGGTGGCAAAGGTGAGGCTGGTTTTGGGAAGGACCACACATCTCTCTGGCATGGCGCGTCCTTCCCGAGACAACACGAGTGGGAAGTATGGAGGAAACTTTGGGGTCCTCCCCCTGCTTGGAGCAGGGAGGGAAGCTACAATTTCATATTCAGAGGTGAAGGATGGAGCGAGAAATAAATACATAAAGGGACAGGAGAGAAGAATTTATTGCCTGCTAAAGGTGCAGAGCATTTAAATCCGAGAGATAAGTAATTTTATTTATGTTGATGCCAAAGTAAAGAAGATACATGACTTTCTCAAGAATAACTCGCGTCTCCTCGGGCTGGTCAATGCTGTAAGGCACATAATGATTTTTTTTTTATTATTTTCATTTTTCCTCCCCCCCTTTATACACAAAGATGGATACTCACTAACGGCATCGTATTGTCAGGGCTGTAAATTAGGGAGCAGGGAGAGATCGTTCCCTATCTATCTCTCTGCCTTGGGAAGTGTTTGGCAAACTTCTTTCAAATTTGGGCTGCGAGTTGCGCTTTCTTTTTCTCAGAGAAAATCCCTCCTCCCACTTCAGGACTATCCCTAAATTCTCCTTTTCCTACTTCTAATGGGACACAGTGTAAAGGGTATTGACTGCTAAAGATTGGCACCACTCAGGTGGAACGAAATAAGTAGGGAAAAAAGAGGATGGAGCAGAACCAGGTGCAAGGGAAGGGAAAAAATACTCAGAAAAGGGAAAACAAAGAATCTCACGGATTTATCTGACTGGAAGTAGCAGCGTTGTGGGGATCTTTTTCCTGCTTGGGGAAGTTGGGGGAAATGACAATCGGCAAACCAGTGAGGGTGGGAAAAAAATAGAAGGCAAAAGGAAAGAAACAAAAATGGGGAAATAAGCCGTGGTGGAAATGATCAGAGGGGTGAACACATCCCTGGCTGCCTCTCCAGCCTTATTGAGCAGCACCACTGATGCATCTAATCACAATTAAATTGCTCCGACAAAGCAGGGCAGGGACCATGGGAGAGGTTTTGGTGGCTGAGCCCTCTCGAAGCAGGGCAGGGAGGATGGGAAAAGTTTTGGGGCGCTGAGCTCCATGGAAGCAAGGCAGGGACCATGGAAGAGATTTTGGGGAGCTGAGTCCTGTTGAAGAAGGGCAGGGACTATGGGAGAAGTTGTGGGAAGCTGGAGAACAAAATGGAGAGTGCAATGGAGACACATCAATTTTTGGTACCTGTATTTAGCCAGGCGAAGACACTCAGACCTCCAGCAGCTCAAACACCTCCAAATGGCAAAACCACCCAAAAGTAGCATTTTTGATTCAATGCTCCATAAAGAAGGAGCAAAAGGAACATGAGGGTCCCTTGCAGCAGCAGCAGCTCAGGGTGAAGGGCAAAAGGCTGCCCCTACCCTGCAAACACCATCATAAATAATCAGTTTTCTTCCCATCTCTCTCTTCCTATATTTTACTTGCAGCCCATTTATTTTGATGCAAATTTATTCAGTTTACTGAATCCTTATTTTGTTTCTGTATCTCCCTATATACATGGATTTACAGGACACAAAGGAGTCCTCAGGCTTCGGGTGGCCTCAAAGTCTGGCTGGGACGACTTTGAAGCAAAGGATTCTGACAGCGCTTTTAAGACATGGCAAAAGGGAAAATAAATATATTACATACCTATAAATACCCATGTTTGTGTATCAGAGTGGTTTCCATTCCAAAGGAGATGCTTGATATGAGTTTGGTAAGAGCCAGGGACAATGTGGGACATCAGGAAATAGTTACAGGTTCACCACAAACACCGTCCCCAGTGTTATCACGGGAGCTGAGAGAAAGTTTGCACTCAATTTATCATCTTCTTTCCAAGAGAAAGAAAAGCTGACAAAGGACATTGTGAATCATCCAAGTATTCTGTTTTATTACTATTATTATTTTCCTGATTCAGAAAACTCAACAAATAGCCAGTGGCAATGTTTTCAAACTGAAGTGACCATAATATGAAAAATAAACTGTTGAGAAATAACCCCTCAGTGCTAAAATCGAATGTCCTGACTTGGGCTTAGAAAGAAAAATAAAGCAAAAAAAGAGTGGTGAGCCATCCAAAGTAATTCCTGTTTAACTCCCCAGCACATCAAATACTGAAAATAAATACACAATTAACACAAAAATAGTGGTTTGGGTTGAAATGGGGCTGTAATTAGCTGTTCCCTCTGCTGCTGGCCTCGGGAGCTGCCTGCCCTCCCTGCTGCTTGCACTCACGGAATCATCGAATAGCTGCAGTGGGAAGGGACCTTTTAAAGGTCGTGTAGTCTAAACATGCTTGAAAATGTCCCTGGCGAGCTGGAGAAACCCAGAAATCACCAAACCTACCCCAAATCAGCCTCCTGAGGGTTGATTTCCCAGGGAAACCCTGCCATGCATCCCACGGCATCCTCACCCATGATGGGGGGCTCTGAACGCCCAGCAAAGCCCCTGCCAAAGCCCCATCAGCTCCTCTCCCTCCTCCTCAAAACCAGGGGATGCTCCCGCGATGTCCGAAGGAACGCGGAGCCGTGATTTGGGCAAAGCAGCAAAAGGCTGAGGACAGAAACGGCATCGCCCGAGTAAAACTCCTCCCCGGAGCACAGATGGGAGGGAGAGGGTAATCTTCTGGAAAAGCCTCTAATTGTCTGCCCACACCAATAATTTCAGCGCGCTCGTCCCCCTCCCCGCGTGTAATTACACCGCTCCATCTGTCTATCAGTGGGTTTTTACAGCTCCTGACGGCAGCCCGGCGCTAAGCCCCGCAGCCATACGAGGGCTGGGTGGGTTTTTTTGAAGATTTAGGGATGTTTCTGACACACGTCCCAAAGACAAGGCTCTGGGGACAGCAAACCCCTCTCGCAGGCTGGCAAAAGCGCCGTTAAAAAACCGCGGATAATGGCTACGAGCTGCGTTCCGCTGCCAGAGCAGGAGGGGCCGAGGGGGCTGGTTTGTTTGCAGCAGTTTGCTGTTGCTTTAGGGCTGGGTTTCATTTTTTTCTTTAGGAAACTTTCCCTTTTTAAATTCATTCTCAGTAAGTTTGGCCGCTCTACAGCAGCTCGGGGCTGCTGGCTCGAGTGAGCCAAGACGAAAGCCCAGCCACAAGTGCTGGCTCTTTCTAGGCGGGAGGGAGAGCCCAGGAAGGTGATTTTGCAGTGGGTTGGCTGATTTTACCCTCTTCTCCCACCCCTTCCCAACAACAAGCAGGTGAGGATGCTCTATCCCGGGAGGTGTGGCATTGTGGGGTTGCCTCCAACACCTTCTCACGGGAAACCCAGGTGAGGTGGGAAATCGGGGGCTCGACACAGCTTCAAACCCCAGAAACTTCAAATGCATCCAGCAGGGAGGGTTGAGGTGCACCACGGTTAGAGAGAAACCAACAAAGGCTGTGTTCATCCCAACAGAGCCTTTGAAATAGTGTAGCAGCATGTGTCTCTGCAGAAAAAATAAATACATAAAAAATGGAGATACAAATAAACTCTCACCGCACTGTTTGAACAAGGCAGCTCCAGCTAAATGATGTCCACACACTTCCATCATTTCCCAACATCAAGGCTCATTTTTCAATATCAAGGTCACTTAGATGATAAATGAGTTGCAGGATTTGTGGTGGGGTGGCTTTTCAGAGTTCTTTCCAAGAGGAGTTTTGGGATAAGGCATGTCCAAAGCTATCCATCCACTACCCCAAACACCAGGATCATGGAATCCCAGACGGGTTTGGGTTGGGAGGGACCTTAAAGCTCATCCAGTTCCACCCCCTGCCATGAGCAGGGACACCTTCCACTATCCCAGGCTGCTCCAAGCCCCGTCCAACCTGGCCTTGGACACTTTCAGGGATGGGACAGCCACAGCTGCTCTGGGCAACCAATTACTCACCAGTCTCTGAGTAAAGAACTTTTTATCACAGAATCCCAGAATGGTTTGGGCTGGAAGGGACCTTAAAGATCATCACATTCCAGTTGGGGTTTTTTATCCAAATCATGCTTTTTTCTGCCTTTTTTTTTTTCTTTCTGAGACAGAAAACTTCAGAAGGGATTCTCTTAATCCGTACAACTAATTGGGTGCAGCAGCTCTCGCTGCCTATCAATGATAATCCAGGCACAGCCTCGTGATCCAGCGATATCATGATCTAACTCTTGCTGACACAAACACCCAGGAGCTCCTGAAGTTTCAGGAATGCTCGAGACTACTCAGGGAGAACAAACAGCTCATTCCTCTCCTTGGTTTGAAGGTGGGTTAGGCCCAGCTCTCATGGTTTTTGGATAAGCTCGCAGATCCCTGAGTGTGGCTCTTGGTGGTGCCCAAGAAAGGTAAAAGAGCCCTGGAGATTAAACGACCGGAGTGTTTCCAGCCTCCTGGAGAGGCCCTTGTGGAAAGAGCCACACACGCTGCCTTGGCGCAGAGAGCTGGGCACGGGGAAGTGAAGTGTGTTTTACACCAGGGAAGCAGGAGATATTTCCCCTCGGGCTGGAGGTATTTGGATTGCAGCATTCCCTGCCCCACTCACTCTGTGCCCAGCACTTCTGGCAATCCCAGAGCCATTAACGCTGGAAAAGACCTCCAAGATCATCAAGTCCAACCCTCAACCCAGCACTGCCAAGGCCACCACAAAACCACATCCCTAAGCGCCACATCCACGAGTTTTCTGAACACTTCCAGGGATGGTGATTCCAGCACTGCCCTGGGCAGCCTGTTCCAGAGCTTGCCCACTTCTCAAAGGGTGCCTCAGAGCGTGTCCTGACAACGCTGGAGTATCACAATTCCAAATCTGCCTGGGAAAGGAGGAAAGTATTCCTGCCTGCTACCATCTTCCCAGGCAATTTAAAATTTGGGAGGTGACTGAATGACCATCACTTGAACCTCAGGCCCTCAGGTGCTCCCTGTCCTGTGGCTCTGAAGCCATGAACGATGCTCTCCTCGTGCCCACACGTCTCCCCAGCCTGTAAAAATAAATATATTTATCCCTACGGTTGCCGGGTTATTTCCTTCCCCTTTTCTCAGTGTTTATCACATTTTCTCCTGGCAAATTGCAGCACTGCTTTGCTTTTGAAAGGAACTAAATGAGCCTGTGAAGTCAAGCATTGGAGAGTATCAAAAAGTCTGAAATAAATAATATCAGTATAATGATCCTGTAATAGCACAGATTGTTTGTTGTTGTTGGGTACTTCTCCTTTTCTCCCCCCCGTTGTTATTTGTGCTACAAGAGCACCCGGTTGGGATCCTTGTTTCCTTTTTAAAAGCCACATTAAAAGGGGAAGTAATTAAATCCCGATTAAAGGCAGCAGTCGCTCCCCTGCCCGCCTTCCAATCTTCTTCCAAGGCGAAAATGTTCCCAACGACGATGTTTTAAAAGTCACTGCCGACCCTGAAGGAACCAAAGTGTCTGGATAATGGACTGGGGAGCCTTTCCCCTTCACATCAGCAACACAAAGCTCCAGCCAGAGCTGTTTCTGTGGCTTTTTGTGCAGCCCATTCTTCCCCCCAAGGGCACCAGAGTCACCCAGATGCTTGGAAGGAGTTTTATTTCCCCTCCTGTGGGTTTCCAGCAACTTCTCCCAGTGCTAAATGGGATTTCTAACAAATAACCAAGCGAAAGGCGACGCCGGTAATTCCCTCCCTAAATCAGGGTAGGAGAATGCTCGGGAGCAGTGCTGCCCTGGGATGGCCACGGAGCCGGCACGGCCACACAGCTCTCCCATGTGCCAGCCTTCCTAATGAAAGGAGGATGAGCCCTGGGAGCTCCTGTGAGCACGAGCGGGGATAGGAGCTCAGGGAAATCATTCCATCAGTGCCACTCTCCATGAATAACCATCACCTTTCACATTTATTAAGGCACAGACTCCTCCGTCGTGCCGAGAGATGCGGGCTGGGAACTCCCACCGCGCCAAAGAGAGGTGGCAGTGAAAAAAAATAACCCGCATGTAATTAAGTGTCTCAAGTAAAGAGCTGATTTAGATTTAATAAGAATGTTATTCTAAGTCAAACAAATGCCAATTGGTTATTAAGAACCTCATTACTGCAGTGGAACACCTGCCACCAATGGGTTTTTTCCTTGTTTTCTGGCTGCAAACTTGTTAAATCTCAATAAATACCCTTTTAATAATTAATTAGCATTTAATTAATAGACAATAACAGTTCAGAAAGGTTGGTGTATCCTTCTGTACTGAGCAGGAGCTGCTTGGGAGCTGAGACACGAAGCAGAGAGGGACACAAGGACTTGTCTGCATCCAGACTTGGACAAGGCTGGATCTTCATCCAACACTCCTGGTCTGCACTTCGCTGAGCACCCACTGCTGCTGCTCCTCTGCCCAGAAATATGGTTTGATCCCTTGGGATCACGCCCTGGACCTGAGACTCCCAAGTGGATGCAGCTCTCACACAGACAGCTCTGGAGATCTGGAATGCCTCACTGAAGCCTTGACAAAGTTTCTGGGGCTTGAGGAGCTAAAACCACAGCAGTCAAAAAATAAATAAACAACTCCCCCAAGGAATTAGAGAGATTTGTTTTGACACTTGCAGAAAAAATAAGAGGGACACTTTTCCCCCCTTTAGTTTACTTTTAATTTCAAATTATTCCTCTCTCTTAGCGAAACCTGTACACAAACACTCGTTGCTAAGAGGGAACATTGCACCTGGGAGTTGAGCAAAGCTCTGCATTTGATCTCAACCTTTCTTTGTTTTTTTTATCACTGGTTTGCTGAAAATCACAAAGAATCTTCCCTAGGCTCAACCCAAGGCAAACCCCAACCCCAACCCCAGCTGTTGCTCCAACCTCTGGCAGCCTGCAAAGCAGTTTCTCACACAAATGCTTTGATGATCAGCTTCAGCTGTTCGCTTCTGGAGCCGGGGGTTCATCACCACTGCCCAAAATGTGGGAGCACTGCCTCCCTCCTGCCTGCCTGGCAGGATGTCAGGGGGTCTCCTTGTGGATCAAGCCATATTTACAGGGATGATCCAGCAGGAGCTGCTGCAGCACTCGGACTTCCAGTGCCAACCAAAAGTCGCATCCCCACTGGCTCTCTGGCTGTCCCTCGTGCTGGTCGGGCACAGGAACCACATCCTTAAGAGACACGGGGGTGATGGGGGAATCCATTCACCTCTCATGGGTAAAGTCCCCCCTGCTTTGCTTTCCCAGGAATGCACGACCCTCGCGGGATGGTCCACAGCGAGTCCGGGGGCCTCACCCTTGTGTTAGGAAGGGGAAGGCACCTCCAAGCCATGGGAATGCAGCAGCTTCTGAAGAGTTTGACATTTGGATAAGCAACACCAGGGAGGGCAAGAAGGTTGTGTGTGCAAAATGCAGCCTCGTGAGCAACTGAAAGGCCCCTTCTTTTTAAGGAAAAACGCTGCCAAATCTTTGCATCATCACACGCCAGCCCCAAAACCCCGGGGGGTATCAGCTCTTTCCCTGGGACTGACGGGTCTGTCCATCTTTTCTGGGGTGAAGGTTTGTTCCACTCAACCACGGTCTCACCTCCTCCCCAGGGTGGATGAAGAACCTTGGTGCTGGGTGGAGACTGAAGAATCCTCAAGTGGTTTGGGTGGGAAGGGACCTTAAAGCTCATCTTGTTCCAATCTTCCTGCCATGGGCAGGGACACCTTCCACTACCCCGGGGGGCTCCAAGCCCCGTCCAGCCTGGCCTTGGGCACTTCCAGGGATCCAGGGGCAGCCACGGCTGCTCTGGGCACCCTGTGCCAGGGCCTCCCCACCCTCCCAGGGAACAATTCCTTCCCAAGATCCCATCCATCCCTGCCCTCTGGCAGTGGGAAGCCATTCCCTGTGTGCTGTCCCTCCATCCCTTGTCCCCAGTCCCTCTCCAGCTGTCCTGGAGCCCCTTTAGGCCCTGGAAGGGGCTCTGAGGTCTCCCTGGAGCCTCCTCCTCTCCAGGCTGGACACTCACAGCTCTCCCAGCCTGGCTCCAGAGCAGAGGGGCTCCAGCCCTCAGTGATGTTCCTCAAAGACTTTGCACCCCTCTATTCCCCATCAGTCCCCATCCAATGGGCACCCACATGGGTCTGGCCAGCCAAGGGTTACCTTGTTATTTCCTTCCTGATTTATGTAAACTCCTGCACCACGTCCTAATAAGAAATCAGTTCCTGTCATCATCTTTATTTCTTATTCCAAGCTGCAACACTAAAACACTTCACGGTGATTACAAATAGCAAAGTTATTTTTTGCCAAGTCCTCGCATCAGAACTTAATAGCACGGTGTAATGCCACCCCGCGCTGATGTGTGGCATATTTAATATCCATCTTTCTTGGAAATAACAGTGCTCTGAAATTAGAAGGGACTTAAGCAGAGAAA
The DNA here is from genome assembly GCA_013397725.1 of Rhagologus leucostigma. NCBI lineage: Eukaryota > Metazoa > Chordata > Aves > Passeriformes > Rhagologus > Rhagologus leucostigma. The sequence continues at coordinate 1,295,458 of VZTD01002630.1, forward strand.
TAATTAATGTGGATAACCATCATAAATGCCACAAATGGAACAAATACAGATAGCAGCGAACCGTGATTGTTAATACTCTAACCTGGTGTGACAGAACTTTAAGAAATGAAACCCTTTTTCCCAGAGACCGGTGGAAAATTAGAAAAAAAGGGGGTTTCTCTAATTGCATCGCCCCTCCTTGTTAGCAGCCACCCAACCCGCGAGGCACAGGCGCTACCTGCACTCCCAGCCTGCTGCACCCCATTAGCAACAGGCTCTCATTAGGGCCAGGCTTATCAGTGCTAATTATTTGGGTTGCTATTAGAGGGAGCAGCAGAGATGCGGCACAGTCTGCTTCTTATCTCGACTTCAACACAGAAATGGGCAATCCAACCAGGATTGAACTGAACCCACCCCATATATCCCTTTTTGGGGGGGAGAAAAAGCCTCGTGGTGTGCCCTCAGTGCCTCTTTTGGGTGAGCATCCCTTCTGGTGTCTGTCTGGTGGGTGCTCTTTGGGCCAGGCACCCTTTGGCTCTGGGCAAGTTGTGCTTCCAGCCTTAAATCAGAATGGTTTGAATTAGAAAGGACCTTGAGGATCATCTCTTCCCAAGCCCCTGTCATGGGCAGGGATACCACCCACTAGATCGAGTTGTTTCCGCATTCGAACTGGCCTTGAACACTTCCCGGGGTGGATTAAATGTGCTTTAAAAGAGGAGATTATAACAGAAATGAGAGGGAACAGCCCCTTTGTCCATAGGGAGCTGCAACTGGCACTGTGGAGGACCCTGAGGGGACACAGAGCCCGTCTGGCACAAACAGGAGGGTCACGGACTGCAGGATGTCTCATCTTAGCCCTGCCGAGTGCCGGCGTTTTCACTCCTTCCCCCGAGAGCTCCCTTCTTCCTTTCAATTATCTCTGTAAATCCAGTCTGAGGGAGTGGAAGGACTTTTCCTCACTAACCCCACGCTGTGCAGAAATGACACAGACTCTTCTGGGCTGGGGATGGAAGGGCAGCAGCTCATCCCCCCCTCACTCCGTGCACCACAGACCAGGAGGGAGCCTGTGGGGTGTGAGGTAACGGGGACCTCATGGACCTGTGAGTTCACAGAGTCTCCGAGGCTGAAGAGGTGAAGCCCGAGGTGTTTTCAGTGCTGGACAAGACTCACGTCCCCAGTCCCTGGAAAAAGGTCACTGAGCAGCCCCTTGAACATCAGCAGCACCAGCAAAACCACAGAAACCATAGAACCATAGGATATTCCAGGTTGGAAGGGACCCACAAGGGTCATCGAGTCCGAGTCCTGACCCTGCACAGGACACCCCAAGAACCCCACCGTGTGCCTGAGAGCAATGCTCGAGATGGAAGTGAGGGACCCTGGATTAAAAAAAAGACCTTGCAAAGTCCTCTTCACTCCAAACCACAGCAGATTTCATGCCCTGGAAACATCTCCCAACCTCAAACTCAAGTATGCCCCAGACCAGGACTTCCCCTGCTCCCTGTCTGGATCATGGCCATGACCTTGTTTCAATCCCAAGAGCATCAAGGCCTCAGCAGCCTGGAGCCTGCTCCACATTGCCAGAGCCTGCTCAGCACTGGGCATTTCAAAGAACCCCGACATCTGCTGGATGTAATATCCTAAAGTCCCTTAAAACTCCTTTTTTGCTCTGGGCAAGGAGGGGGATTTGCAGCCGTAGCCTCCCATGGGATCAGGGTGATCAGAGGCTTTCAGAGGGCTCTGAGTCAGCTGCAGCCGAGTTTTGGTGCCTTTTGCAGGGCTGCAGCGCCAGGGTTCACGAGCATTTCGCACATCTCCCAGAGCAGGGGGCAGGTGTTTTTACACCCAGCCTGTCCTGCTAAAGGAGCCCCGTCTGCTCGCCCAGCCCTCGGAAAACAAATCAGGAAGCAAAGAAGCCAGAGCCAAAGTAAAATCCGAAGCAGACAGTGATTTTCCTAACTTGCCTAACGGAGGAGATGCGGAAGGAGCTGGCTGGCAGATGGGTCCCCTTGGGGTACATCGCTTTGTCACTCCCTATAAGGCGTCGCAGAGCAGCCGCCGAGCGCGATCCCTCCCTGCGCCCGGAGACGGATCAGGAATAACGCTCGCAAAATCCCAGCACCCTCCTCCCTGCGGCGGGGAGGCAGGGCCGTCCTCGTGCCTGCTGCGGCCACAGCAGCATCCCTTCCCTCCTCACCTCTGGAGAGTTCCCGCATTCCTCGTGGAACTCTGCACACGCGGGCGGCGGGAGCGGAGCCGGCCAAGGGTTATTTATGGTGCCAGCGTGAAGTCATTGAGGCAGAGGCGAGTGCGAAGCATGACATCCTGTGATGTATGGGTTAGGACAGCTTGGTGCTGAGAATGCCATGAAGTATTAATCTCAAGGAGATGCTACTGAACTCAAGAGAGACTTAACATCAGCACAGAGAGATCAAAGATATGATATCTCTGGCAGAGCGCGCTATCAGAAGTGATCATAGGAAAAACAAAGGGGTCATTTTAGTGCCTTCTGCATTAGCAGAGCGACTCGTAGCCTCTGGGCAGAGGCAAACAGCAATTTTTCCCCGATCCAAACCAACGTGCACATGGGATTTTCTGACATTTCTTTACATCTCATTGTGGGCTGCCAATAAATGGAGGCATAGGAACGTCAAATCGCTTTTCTCTCGGAACTCGTGAGCTGCCCTCTGTGTTTTTCCCTTTCGGAGCTTTCCAGACAGCGCACGATCCGAACTCTTAAGACCTCTAAATGCAAAACTTGAGTGGTAAACGAATGCTCAAGCATCTAGGTCACAAAAACATCTGCATGCTGGGAAAATCCTGACGGGAGACTCAGCCACTCTCTCTGCATGGGGAAAAAAGGGAATTCCTGTCCTGGATAAACTTACGATGCTTTGGGAAAGGGCTTCGTGTGGTGTTGGATTTTCACCAGGCACCAAAAAAACCCTGAACGTGTTTTGAGCTGCTCTTTCCCAAAACCAAGTTATGCTTTCCTGTACTGAGGGCCAAAGAGTTTGGCAAAGAACGTCTTTGGTCCGTGCAATGCTTGTCCTTGGGAAGTGGGACCAACCTCCCACGAACTTGGGATGCAAATTGTCCAGGAGCAACTGGAATATTTTGAAGACAATCATGCAAGGAAATTGTTAGGGGCGTCCATCTGGTGCTGGAGATGGAGTGCCCTGGGAAGGCGCAGCAACGTGGATATTTCATGGGTAAAGCTGTCCTGAGGCTCATCCCAGCTGCCAGCCCTGTTTCCTGCCTGCTTGGAGAGCAGCAGGACTCCCTGCCCAGCCTGGGGACCCCATGAATGGGCACTGTCCCCTTCAGACTTGTCCCCCCATGCCACGCCTCAGTTTACCCAAGTATATAAATCATGGCATCAGAGAATCACAGAATATCCTGAGCTAAAAGGGACCCACAGGATCACCCAGTCCAGCTCCTGGCCCTGCACAGACACCCCAACAGTCCCACCCTGGGCATCCCTGGCAGCGCTGTCCAAACGCCCCTGGAGCTCTGGCAGCCTCGGGGCCGTGCCCATTCCCTGGGGAGCCTGGGCAGTGCCCAGCACCCTCTGGGGGAAGAGCCTTTTTCTGAAATCCAACCTAAACCTCTCCTAACACAGCTCCAGAGTGAATGCTTTCCTTTGAACAGCAGCTTGGGAGCTGCAGCACAGAAGGATGTGAAGAATTTGCTACTGCTCCAAGACAACAGGAAAGTCTGGAGACTTCAACCTGTGGGAAACTGAACCTTGTGGGAAGTTAAACCTTCATGCAGTCCCTCAGGAAGAACCTCCCATGCTTGAAATATCCAAAAGGCCTCGTGAAAATACAGAGTCAAGTGAAAAAATAACCCACCTGAAATTTTCCTGTTCAGGCCCTCTTGGCACCCCCTCCCCGAGCCCCCATTCCGAGCCCACGGTCCCGCAGTGGCTCAGGAGGAAGGCACATGCTTCTGCGGCTTTCTGCAGCCTCTTAATTCCCTTATTCCATCTGCAGCTGCCTGCACTTTCAGGGGGTCACTTCCCAGTGCTTTTTAATTACTTCCATTAGGTAGCGCCGTGCCCTGAAGGCTCGTTGGGAAATCCTCCGTAAATCACGGTATTATCAGGACTAAGGAGAATTCGGGCTCCCCAAGGACAGAGCTTTTGTAGTCCTTGTACAGGAGAGGGCAAAAGGCACGGGGAATAATTAAGAGATTTGCTCTATAGCCCAAAGGTGCTCGGTGCTGGAGTCCAGACAAATCTGACACTGATTTCTGGCCCTTAATTCAAACGTGCTGCCGGAGAGCGGAGCCGGGGAGGGGAGACTCAGCTTGTCCTGCACGCCTTCGGGCCTGACCTGAGTTTTCCAATTATGTTCTCTGCTATATTCAGGCCTCGGGTGTGGTGATTCCACGTGCTCCAGGCTGGAATGGAGGAGGAGGCAACACCAGGAGCAACTGGTGGCTGCCGGCAAATGGAAAGTCAAGAAAGCAGCAACGTATTGGAGAATCCCGAACAAGAATACGCAGGAACCTGACCAGGAACTAATTAGGACAAAGCCTGGGAACAGACAGCAGGATACAACGTGGGACTGGGTGTAGGGAACAAACCCATGGAAGCCCCTGTCACGTAGTTTTTAGGGGTGCAGTCCCCGCGTGGGGCTGAAGGAAACTCTACACGTCATTGGCAAGAGAAGAGGCTCTATTCTTGCTCACTTCAGGATCTCTCACTTCCTGGAAAGAAACCTGCTCTTCTGGCAAGATCCAAGTTCTCATCAGCTTCCTTATGCCAACAGCCAGGCAGGAGTCTGGTGGCCTCCTGTATTGTCACATAACATAAAGTCTGAATCATTGCTGTTCTGCTTCCATCACTGTTAATATTCTTAAAAGGTTCCTGGAAACACATTTACACACGGCTACATGAGCTGTTTCTGCGTTGTCTTGAAATTTAAATGCGAGTTTTAGCCAGGCTTTTGATGTGCTGTTTACTTTAATTATTGTTCTCCCCCTGTCTGTGTCTTGCCACGATGTCATTTAATATTTTATACATTTCCCCAAGTACCCTTTCAGTCCCCGGCGTGCGCGACTCCGCGTCCTCCCCCGCCTCCTCCCCACCCCACAACTTGCACTTCTAACTTTTCAGGGGCCCGCTGTAAACAAGATGTGGCATGTCACCGAGATTATCCTCCCGTGGTGACTGCAGAGGGGATAAATAAACCAGGAAACAGATGCTTCCCAAGCTGGCATGGGGAGCCAATACCGGCTCCGTGCAGATGCACGGCTCCTCGCGCTGGCACAGGCAGGTACCCGGCAGCCAAAGGGATGGGAGGACGCTAAAAAAAAGCATCTGCACTCCATGCATCTTTCAAGGATACACCGGAAAATCCTGGAAATCTGCTTCTTTCCTCGTGCCTGGCACAGCGCTGTGTTGCCAGATTGCTCCAGCCACACAGGAATGTGACGAGTTCACATCACAGGTGCCAGAAGATGGCACTCCAGAATGCACAGCTCTGTGCCTGGCTTTGCCAGCCCAATAAAGCCGAGGATGTCTCCCTCTGGCTGCTTTTATACCAGCTCATTACGGTAGGAAAACTTCGGTGTGAGCTCTGTGTGTTGTAAGCATGAGGGCTGTTAATTCGATATTCCTGCTCTGGTCTGTAATGGCCAATCCAGGACACGTCTCCATGGGCAGGGTAGGGGGACGTGAGAAACTCGGCTCATCTCATTTGTGAGCTCCCAGATGTGAGCCAGGAGCCAGGGAGGGCCATTCAGAGCAGAGACGAGTCTCCATCTCCACCTGCGTTCCTCCACTCAGGCATCCTGCACAGCCATCCCTCTTGGCCAAAGCAGACCCGGAATATTTGGGCTAAGTCTTGAAGGCTGCACCAAGACAAGAGTCCTAATGTCTCACGATGTCGAGAGCTGGTGACCCTAATATGGGTTTTCTTGCAGGGGGTGGGAGAGGAACGATGGAGAGGGATGTGGAGAGCCACGGAGGGGCACAAACACGTCCTCACTGTTCAATCTCCCCTTGGCAGGGAGGAACAGAGTCTCTCTCTGCCATTTCCCACCCTCTGCCTTCAGGAGTGGGAACCAAACGAGCTGAGAGAACCCAAACCTTGGGGCAAGGAGGGACCTGCTCAGAGCTATGAAATCACACAACTTTCACAGCCACTGCAAATGTGTGGGGAAGAGCGAGGCACAGAGCAAGGCACAGGAGGCAGCCAAAGAGCAACGCAGAAAAGAGCTAAAAAAAGACCGACGGTGAAAGGAGGCTCTGAGCATCCTGGCCTGTTCTGGGCCTGCTGGGGCAGTGCTGTGTTCACACCTAATCCAGCTCCAGCCACGGCTGGGTGAGCAATCAATAACGCTGCGACGGCACGGGCGGCTAAAAAGTCTTGAGGGACAGAAATCCGATGCTGAACTCCAGGTAACGTGTGCTGAAGGGGGGCGGCGAGGCTCTGCCCAGGCAGCTGTCATGGCATGACAGCCCGAGGAGAAACTGAAATTGCTCACTGCCAGACATCCTGGCTGGATGCTGTTCCCTCCTCCTCCTCCTCCACTGCTTCGAGGGGATACTGCTGCCGGGGAGCAGACTCCAGCTCAAGCTGTCACCGCTTTGCTGGGCTGCCGCGCCAGATGGGGCTCTTCCAGATTTTGGAAGCACCAAGTGTTTCTCCAGGCCCAGGTAAACATGCCCTGGAGCAATGCCAAGGAAGCTGGGATGCTCCAAGAGTTCGCCACAAGTTTTGGATAGAGAGGATGCAAACCCCAGCCTCTCTTATCCTGGTGTGTGATGGGAGGAGCGCCCAGCACGAGCCGTGGAGCCAGAGGAAATCCGTGGCTGGGAAGGTCTGGGCAGCCCCGTGGTTATGGCTGAACAGAAAGGAGGGAGGGAACAGAAATACGAGGAGCAGGGGTGATGTTCAACCAACCCACCACTGGCAGCACGACAGCAGGGGGGTAAAGCATCATCTCTAGACGCAACAGGAAAATAATGACCTTGTTCCCTCTGCTCTCATCCTGACCTCTGGAACCTCCAGTGTTCTCCAGATCAGAGAATCCAGATGAAGAAATCCAGAGCAGCATTTTGGGTTTTTCCTCTCAGAAACCCAATTTCCTCTTTCTTTACTCCCTTTCCCTTGCCTTGGCGTGTCCCACACTTGTGTGACCTGCTCTGCCCAGGCAAGGGGACGCTGGGCTCCTGCTGTCCCTTCATCACATGTGCCCACAGTCCTGCTCAGAAATTCTTGGAGCATCAAGCTAATTAATTTATCACTCAATGAAATTGCACTGAGCATTAATGAAGCCATTTAGTATTCACACAGAAACTTCTCTCTCCATTTCCACAAGTGCTCCATTGTAGATCAGCATTTGTTGGGCAGTAATTAATGGTACTTAATCCTTAAATCCTTAAATTGTTTCTAATTTGGTAAGCAGCAGAGTTGCAGCAATCCATCTCTTTGCTGCATTTCTGTGGGGCTGTTTGAGACCTTCCTCTGGCTTATCAAGAGGTTCACCAGCGCCTGTGACAGGGAAGGAGGGCTCTGACTTTCCCTCATTTCTGTCGGTGACTTTCTGAAAAATGACTTCATCTCTTTTACACCTGTGTGTCCATTTGAGTAACTAAGGAAAATGCTTATTTTCCCTCAGGAGGGTGAGTCGATAGCACAAGGAGCTCCTGAAGCAAAGGGATCGATGTGTGGGAGAGTGGAGATTTCCACCTTTTGATCTCCCATGCGCGTCCAGGAGCTGGGGGACACTGAGGCACGAAGTGAGAGAACAGCAGCCTTTCACTCCTTGCTTTGCTCTTTGAAATTGCTGCTCATTCACCAGGAGATGAAGCAGCACTTACTGCTCCTCACACATTTTGTGGGAGTTCCGAGCACGTCCCCACGCAGCTGCAGGAATAAATGAGTCCTCCTGGAGCGAGCAAACACCTTCCCTGATACGCAAACAGATGCAACAGACCGGTCCTTTTCTTCCCCCATGGTTTTCTTTGAAGACAGCCAGAGTCTCATGTCAAAACAGCAGAACCAAAGGCGATACAAGGGGCTTTCGAGAATTAAAGGGAATATCGGGTCACTCTCCATCCAGCTCCAGGGGCTGGATGAGAGCATGGAAACAACCACAGGTATTTGGTTGACCTATTCCTGGTGAAGCTGCCGATGAAGGTGAGTCCATAACACCCTACATTCCCTGTCCCATGCCCCACCACCCCAGCAGAAGTGGGGGTTTTATTCCTCTTTCAGCTTTCTTGCCGAAACCAAGCTGGTTTCTCCTCCTCTATTCACTGGAAGACTGTTCAGTCTTACCCACAGTATCCACTTCCCTTGAAGAAAACCATCCCTTATTTTCTACACAAAGCAACCCCCAATCCTCTCAGCTTTTCCTCACTGACAGCTTTCCAAAAAATCTTTCTTTTCTGGGCATACTTTGCATTTACCCCGCTGTGCAATACCCCAACTTCCCATCTCTCCAAATGTTTGGATACACTCTGTGTTTGCTTCCTCAAACAGTGACCAAATATTTGAGGTTTCTGGTTTGTTTGGTTTTCTTGTTCTCCAGTGAAAGTAAGCAGGGAAAGAAAAACATAAGGGGAGGGGAAACACCCATAAATCTCCCAGTGGTTACTCATCAAGCTGAACCAGGGAAGAAAAAATTCCCTTTCTCACCCCTTTTCTGGCCACCCCATCCCCCCATTCCTGACCCCACTGTTAGGCAAGGCTGTATTAGGACAGATTACGGCCCTATGAGAAGACAAACCCCCAAAGCTAAGGACGTGCTGTCGTTCCATGCGCCAGATCCGCAGCCCTTTGTAGGTCCCTACTGTGGGAATTCGCTGGAGAAATGCAGACTCATTCCTTGCACAGACTCTTTCGGCAGAGGTAACCTCCAGCAGCCTCCAGAAAGGGATTGAAAAGGTCTCTGGTTTGCAGTTGCTGAGGGAGTTGGATGAGAAGAAGCGCTTACAACATTTTTTGACACCACACTTTGATCAATTGGACGGATTTAATATTACAGAAATATTTCATTTTTCAATGCGGATGGGAGAGAGAGAGAAAAAAAATCTAATCATCCATCCAGCAGGCCTCTATATTTGTCATAATTCACTGGAAAGAAAAGAAAAAAATACAACCCCCCAAACCTTTGATTTAAAATCCAACTTAACTCGAGGTAATTTCCATCATTAGTTCAAACTGCAATCTCTCCTTATTTTTCAAGCCATTGTTCTGGTTTTTTCCAAGGTATTATTTAACCAAAGCAGCATCTAATTGTGTTTTCTCTCTGCATTCATTTTTAAGGAGGTAATGAATGGTGTGGGGGAAACAGCACGATGGATCCATGCCAGGGAAGGTGGATGGGGCAGAATCCCACACACGGAATCAAATCTGTTTTCAGAAACAGTGAAAGAAGGAAAGAAGCCACCTGGAGAACATCAGGGAGAGGTTCCCACCTGCCACCTCTGCAAGGTGACACTGAGGAGGCACCTTCCCAATAACACCATTAAGGAATTAATGGCAGGCTCCTCAATTCTTTGGGAGGTGAAGCGGGTTGGGGACACTTGAACAAAGTCGTTGCTAATGAACTTGGCGCGTTCATCAGGCAGGAGCTGTCCCAGAGCCTGGCTGAGCTTCGCAATGTTTATAGCACAAGTCACCTTCTCCTTTGAAGGGGAATCAGCCCAAAAGCCACCCTTCAGTATCCAAATCCTGTCCCAGGAAAACTTCTCAAGGATGACAGACCTGCCAACGCCTTGTGAAGGGAACGAGCAACAGTGTAGGTCCTGCCTAGACTTGATTAGGTCCTGCCTAGACTAGAGGTCTGTGACCTCTTCCAAAGGAAACCTCTTCCAAAGTCGTCACTCTGCCCTTGATCTCTCTCTTCCCATCTCTCTCCACCTCTTGTTTCCTTGGATGTGTAAAACAGATGATGATGGGGGAAGAGCAGCATTATCCCACCTTGAAACAGGGCAAGGTCTGGAGGACAGGAACGACCAAAGATTGTCCAGGACACTCAGCAACTGTTTCTGCTTATCTGGTTTCTAGGCCCTCTTGAACAAAAATCCCCGAAAACCCATGGAAATAAACCCAGCCAAAGTATGCTGGAGAAATGAGGTCAACAGGAGAAACACCCAATTAGCGGTGTTTTGTGGCTGGATGTGGTGTGCCAGCTGGGATTCAGGGAGTTGCTGCGCCTCAGGAAAAAGAAGAGAAGCTTAAAATAATAACATCTAGTGCTCAGAGAGCATTTTGCATCTTCCTAGTGTGACATGAACTTTAATTAGTTTGTGAGTCGAGACGCTGCTGGGCGAGCGAGAGACATCGGTGCAACATGACCAGTGCCGGGAGCTCGTGTGAAGCTGTGGGGGCTGCGTCCAGTTCGGGGAGAGGGACAACTCCAATGCTTCCAGGTGGCACAGGGAGGAGGAAAACTCCTGGCAGAGGGATGGAGCTGTTTGAGCTTTGAAAGGGGCACTGGTGAATCCAGCTCCATGGCTGAATACCAAGACAACTCTGCCTACATGGAGGCGAGGTCACGGTTAAAAAAGTAACCCCCAAATGCTCTGGGCATGAGCAGCAGCACCTGAAATGAGAACTGCAGGGTGAGGATGGGAAGTCTCCCGCTTCCATCCCACAGAGGCCTGGGATGCTGCTGGAGGCACACGGTGGGAAATGCGGGAGCTCGATCGAGACGGGTAGTCGGGATTGGACTTCAGTCTTTCTCCAGAAGATGTGTGGTCTGAAGGAGATTTCTGATATCAAAGACAGGGGGCAAAGGGAGAATTGCTCCTTTTCCCATTGGAAATATTTCCCTCACAGAGCCGTTCCGCGCCAGGAAATGCCGTTCCTGGTGCGGTTCCCACCAGCTGAAATGGTAGCCAAGAGAAATTAGATGGCTGGGAGGTTGATGAGGTCTCTCCTCATTAGCAACCCAATAGCATGGGCAAAGACTTGTTTATTCTCTCCATCTGTGCCACCACTGCATTTGTCCTGCTCCCTGCTCGTGGCAGGCGCTCAGGAGCGTGGTAGGGCTCACACTGATCCGAGATGACAAGAGATCTCCTGGAGCCCGCCAAGCCACGGCTTGTGCTTTTAGTACTAATGGCCCGGGGTCAATGCCGCGCTGATTTTGGCCAGAGGTGCAGCTCTGTGGAGCTCCCTTGGGTGCAAAATCCAATTAGCAAACAAGTGAACAAACCCCTTCGTGCTGGCCAAGCCACCGGCGGGGTGGGATTGGGAGCTGAAACATCCCACGGGGAATGAACAGCTCCCACAGAACAGGCATGAGGGGCTTGGCACGGAGGCTAAGGGACAGACTGATCCAATGCAACCCCAAATTCAACCCTGCAACAACAGAGATGGTGGTGGTCTCTATTCAGGTCAAGTGATGAGTGACTGAGAATATATTTATCCCCTGCTGCTGCTACCCCCAACATTCCCTGAAACAGCAGGGAGCAGGCTGGAAGATCTGCCTGGCCAGTGAGCACCCACGGCTGAAGAGATAAAGAACAATAAAGCTCGTGAAAACATCCTTCAGGGATGAAGAAATCAGTTTGGTTTTGACCGAGCATCCCATAGGCTGAAAGTGGAATTGCCATTCAATGAAGAGTCAACATCTGGTTTTACCCTGAATGCTGAAACCATGGTACAAAAATGAAACAAAAAATGGATTACTTGGTACAGGGGCTTCAGATCGGTGGGACACTAAACACAAGAGAAGAGAGAAAGGCACAAGTGCTGTTCAGCTGTCACAGCTCCCGGGTCCTCAACTGTGCTCAGCTTTTGCCCTTGTCTGCTAATTTGCTTACTCCCCCAGTAACAACCTGGTTTTGCTTTGCTGGAGACAGCTGTAGCCTGGAGAAGCTATGGAAAGCAATAAAAAAAATAAACTGTTTCTGGGTCACCACCAGTTCCAGTCCCCAGGGGTTATTTAAACAACCATTTCTCCCTCGCCTCTGTCGGAGCCGAGACTCGGTCCCCAAAGGTTATTCCATCAATAACTCCTAAACCACCTTAAGGGCAGCAGGCTCATCCCCAGCAGGTTTTGAAGCCAAGGCCTCCCACATCACAGGTTTTAGCTGCACTGATGTATTTAACAAAAAGAGACGATGCTCCTGAGGTCAGGGAGAGGGGTCCCAGCCCAGGCGGGGCTGTGTGTGAGACACCGGCCCCCACAGCCACCCACGAGCAGCTCAGCCACCTCTGAGGGCTGGGGTGTCCGCAGGCACCTCTCCTTGGCTTTGCCTCACCCAGAGTGCTCAGGACAAACACTCTGCATTCCTGAAGGGTTTTCAGTCAGTGGCCATTAACCTCCGTGGCACACAGCTCGCTCTGGAGCAAAGCAGACACCCCAGCGACACCCCAAATTCACCGCAAGGCCCAGAGGGACAGTCTGTACCACAGCTGGGATGGGAAGAAAGGCACCGTAGGCTGCTCAGGCCATGGGATCTGGCAGCGATACCCTCACCTGAACTGCCTTTCCCCAGGTACTCCAGGCACCCCCAGGAGCAGAGAGGCACTTCCCTGGGAAACTCAGCCCGTAACAGAGGTTTTCTGTAGGGATTTACAGACAACGGCAACCTCCCCTTGCTCTGAGTGCAGCCAGCACATCTCTATGGCCTTGAGAAACCCACCCTGCAGCTTGTGACTAAATTTCCCATCCCAAACAGAGCCTCCTCAAGAGAATACTCCTATGGAGCCAGGCTGGGAGAGATGGAGGTGCTCACCTGGAGAAGGGAAGGCCCCAGGGAGAGCTCAGAGGACCTCCCAGGGCCTAAAGGGGCTCCAGGAGAGCTGGGGAGGGACTGGGGACAAGGGCTGGAGGGACAGGACACAGGGGATGGTTTCCCACTGCCAGAGGGCAGGGATGGATGGGATATTGGGAAGGAATTGTTCCCTGTGAGGGTGGGGAGGCCCTGGCACAGGGTGCCCAGGGCAGCTGTGGCTGCCCCTGGATCCCTGGCAGTGTCCCAGGCCAGGTTGGACGGGGCTTGGAGTAACTTGGGATAGTGGAAGGTGTCCCTGCCCATGGCAGGGGGTGAAACTGGATGAGCTTTAAGGTCCTTCCCCCACAAACCATTCCATGATTCCACGATCAGCTCTCCCACAATCCCGGCTCTGTCCATGGTGGCCTGGAGGGCTCCAGCGGCTCGCTGTGGGCTGCTTGCGGATGCCACTCAGGCACACGGGGAAAGCAAAGCTGCCCGAAGCAGAATCAGGCTCAGGCAATCTCTCTTTCTGACGCGGTGGCTGTGCCAAGAGACAAAAGGCTGCAGCAGAGAAGAATGAAATAATAAAAGCAGGGGTGTCACAGAGCACACGGTGCCCTGAGAAACTTTCCGAAGAGAGGCACCTGAGCGGATTACAGGATGAGGCTTGGCTGCAGGAGAGCTTCTGCCTGCAGTCGTTTGCACTTTTTCATCTCCAGCACCTGTTTGCTGCGGCTGCGCAGGCGCTGGGCACGGCTGCTCCCAGCCTGAGCTCTGTGCGACACGGAGCCCTCACAGAAATCACCTGCCAGGGCCTGACCCTGCCAACACGGCCCGTGGGACCACCGGTCCTGGCAGCACCACTCCAAGGTAAAGGCTTCCAAGGAGAGGAAGCCAAGCCAAGAGAGGCAGCCACGGCCTGGGTGTCCCCTGCTGCCCATTTCTCTCTGCTTGTGCTCAGCAGAGAATGTGCTCACCCCTTCCCAGGCAGGTTTTGGGGGATGGAGAAGTTTTGGGGAAGGGAGGATGGATTGCAAGGTGAATCACCGAGATGAGAAGAGCAAAATCTGTGCTGGGAGTGATTTGGTTTCTGCATGAGGAGAGGAAGCACCGACACACAACGGAGCATCCAGTGCTGGGGGGTTCTCCAAACCCAATTAAACCTGGGCTAATTCAACTGGGGGGGCTTCCCTGATTACCCTGTGTCCAAAGAGCCAGTTCAGCTCTAGCAGGGTTTCCACACCAAAACCACTGGCAGCACACCATCAGCACTGGGAGCCTCAAGATTAAGAATTCCTGGCTGTCAGGAAAGCACCAAGGAGAGAAACACTGAATCGTAATAATAATAATAATAATAATAATAATAACAACAACAACAACAATAGGAGGAGGAGGAGGAGTTTAAAGAGGAAAAATGATGAAAATCCCAACACTTGAAACCTTCAAAGCCCAGTCAGACATTCCAGTGCTCCCAGCTGTGAGGATGAGCCGGCCAAAGGGATAAGGGAGGGTCCTCTCTAACTCCAAGCCCTGGCCCTGTAACTGCAGCTTTATCCTCATCACACACATCCAGCCATCCATGAGCTCTCCTGGGCACAGACTCGCCTCCCATCATGCCTAAAACTGGTTAGGGAACAGTCACGGCTCGAAAGACAAAAGCTTGGAGCATCAGGCTCCTAGCTGGGAACAGCACCACAGGGGCATCGAAATCCAGTGCTCCCTGGAGTGCTTCAGGGCTACTCTGGAACAAATCTTTGCAGGAATTGAAAAACAATGAGAAAAAACCCCCAATGGATGCACTTCTAAGGGAAAAAAAAATAATGTTTTGACCAACCTTCCTTTGCTGATGGCAGATTGCTCAATGAAATGCGCTTGGACCAGCCCAAAAGACATGTCTGATAAGAAATATCACACTGGGAGCCTTGTCCCGGGAGAGTGTAAGCAAATAAATCCCCAGGAGCCAGGGAGACAACAAGGCTATCTCTGACCCAGCCCCCAGCCTTCCCCACCACCAGGGATGCTGCATTTGTCATTTCTCTCCTGCTCATTCTGTAGGAGCCTCAGCTCCATTCTCTTTAGATGATATTTATATTTTTCTAATCTGCTGGCTGTGATGGATGGGAAAGAGATTTCTCCCAGCAAAACCATTTACAATGGAAAAAAGCCACGAGCACAATATAGAACTTGTGTGTGTGTGTGCGCGGTGCTTTGGACAAATAAACATTGCTCCCTTTTCTAAAACATCTCAACATCTTGTACAGGAAATATTAGATCTCAGTTGACTGGAAAATGAAACCAGCTTTATGTTCTCTTCCAAAGCCTCTTGTGATATTACCAATATTTTTTTCCCCTGTCGAGAATAATGGCTTTTCTACAGGCCAGCAGATAGGAAAGTGCTTACAGAGATTTCCAGATGCAAAGACTTCCCTGAATTACCTTGTCTTAATGTACTTCAGAGTTTGGAGCAAGTTCCTTGATGACTCTGGGTAATCAGAGCCTGTGGAGAAAAGCCATGCTAAATCAATCACTCACGGCAAAAGAGGGATAAGATGATGATAAAGGAATCCCGTGGGAGTCCACACAGGTCTTGGGAAGCTGGGTTAGCACTGGTACAACATCAGTAATCCCATTCCGTGCGGGACACACTAAAGGCAGAATGATCCAGGTTTGGGGTTTGGGTTGTTTTTAGGATGATCCCCCCCTGCTGATGAAGGATGAAAGGGAATGGACCTCCTCAAGTGCAACACAACCCCCCCAGTTCTGCCCGTGGGGAAGCCGTATCTGGTTGGGAAGTGCAGAAATTTCCCCAACTTGCCCCCAGTAAAAGAAAATTACTTCTTGCTGAAAAACCGAGAATCAGAGAACGGCCTGGGTTAGAAGGGACCTTGAAGTTCTTCTTATTCCAACACCTGCCATGGGCAGGGACACCTTCCACAAGGCTGCTCCAAGCGCCAATGTCCAGCCTGGCCTTGGACACTGCCAGGGATCCAGGGGCAGCCACAGCTTCTCTGGGCACCCTGTGCCAGGGCCTCCCTGCCCTCATAGGGAACAATTCCTTCCCAATATCCCATCTAACCCTGCCCTCTGGCAGTGGGAAGCCATTCCCCCTGTGTCCTGTTCCTCCATCTCTTGTCCAAAATCCCTCTCCAGCTCTCTTTCAGGCTCCTTTCAGGTCCTGGAAGGCCACAATTAGGTCTCCCTGGAGCCTTCTCTTCTCCAGGCTGAACAATCCCAAATTTCCCATCTTTTCCTCGCAGCAGAGGTGCTTCATCCCTGTAAATCATTTCCCTGTCCTCTGGACTGGCTGCAGCAGCTCCAGGTCCATCCTGTGCTGTGACCCTCGAGCTGGAGGCAGCTCTGCAGGTGGGGTCTCACCTGAGTGGGGCAGATGGGCAGAATCAGCTCCCTCAGCTTCCTGCCCACGCTGCTTTTGAATCCCAAAGAGTGTCCAAACCAATCCCAAACCAAAAGAATAGGCCAGAAAAGCAGCTCAGACATTTTCCTCCCTGTGCCATAAAGCCTGGTAAATCAAACCCCAATCCCAACAAAAAGCCATTATTTTTTCTTCTGTAAATAGAAACCAGGCAAGAAGTAGGAGTCCCACAAACCCCAAACCTTCTCAAAGCAAACACATTCTTTTTTTTTACACCACATTTTGATGAAAATCTGATTTTCAGCCACAGTAAAGTTTCAGTGGAAATGCTGGAATAACCCCACAGAGAAACCCCTGCACAAGGAGATGTTTCTGTTCCTTTTAGGATGGGAATTGCAAAACAAAGGGCATGAAAAAATCCTACGTTGTCACTACTTATCATTCCCAGTTAACAATATAAGATATATGATAGGAGCAAAACAATTTGGTGGCAGAACATCATAAATGAAGTCTGTTTTCCCTGGAAACTGCATAACCATTTGAATTAATTTAATTTGAAATATCAAATTAAATTAAACTGTAGAATAATCCCCAAGGGGAAGCATATTTCATTTGCAATGTCTTCTGATAGAGTATTCTCTGCCAAAAGTTTTGCTATGCATCTGGCTTTGGATCTAAATTTATTACATTAGCTCTGGGAAGACTTTTAATAGAGAGTGAGATTAAAGGGGAAGGAAAAAAAAAAAGGAACTTCTGACGGGGAAAAAAAAGACCCCAAAGTCGATAAAGAGCAAAAGAAGTGCTGAACACCGATGGATCTGGGCTGCTGCAGCTCACCTGGCTCTGCCTGTGCCGGCTCCAAGCTCCAATCCAATGGGAACGAGACATGTCGTTAAGCAACCGGAGAGCTGAAATGTGTGTATCCATATGCACAAATGGGATGTCTTCAAAACTACCTGACAGCCCCCGACATCTCCCTGCTCTTGCCAGCCAGCGTAACAGCAACCCACGGGGGGGAAATCAAAGAGGGTCAGGAGACGATGAGTGGAGGATGATTACGTGCTTTTAAATCAGCTCTAAAGGATGGAGGCAGGAAGGGAAGCGCTTTCTTGGTCAGGTGGAGCCAGGCTGGGATTTTCATTTCCAAAGGCAAGTAAAGGGGAAGGGGGAAAAAAAAAGCGAAAATCAAACCTCACCAGAACAACACCGTCCTATTAGTAATAGCTACCTTGCTTTTTAAATAATCTCCGAGATAAATACAATCTAGGACAGATCTTGGAGACTCTTTGGTTCAACAGGTTGGGAGGAGGGAGGCGGTGACCCCATCAGTTTTCAAAATATAGGTCACACACAAAAGCAGCACTTACAAAATGAACGCTCTTGCTTTTCACGGCGAGAAATTGAAGAAAATTGCAGCCAGCAGACGCCCGTAGGTTGATGCAGTGGGAATAATCTATTTCTTTCTTTCTTTTTCTATTTTTTTACAGTTTCCCCTGCGAGCAAATACAGAGCAGCAGATGTTGGCATGGAAGAAGGGATTTGCTCTAAACAAACAACCCACTCCCTCCACAAAAAGCTTTGTACCAGACTGAAATCAAGCACAACCCCCTCACCCCATCCCCTTCCCTCGCCTGCCGCCCTACAACACAAATGCTCAAAGGTCTCTCAATCAAAACAAAAAGCTTTAGGACTCGAACCACCAGCACTTTAGTAACCTCCCAGTTTGTTTTAAATCTTGATTGGAAGAATTACCCTGACAAGAAAATTAGCGGAAAGTCAATAAACCTGTAGCCGGGAGACAGAGCAGGAGGAACTGGTGGAACTCATTTGCTCACGCACACGGAGGCACCGGTGACGTTGGGCTGCCTGGGCTGGCAAAGTTCATTACGATTTTGCCCGCAAAGCCGTGAAGTGCAGGTAATCATATTTAAAGAGATAAGAAACACAAGGAGCGCGGGTCTGAGCCGCGACACAGAAATTCTCATTTATAGCAGTCACGGGTGGAAAATCAATACCCACTTTTGGATGCAAAAGGAATGTCAGACTTGACAAAGCTTCTTTGGATTTTTCTAGCCCCCTCCCTCCCCTCCCCTGCTCTGCTACTACTTCAAAACCAAAAAACGCAAGGAGATTTGCATGCTGGCTGCATCCAAGGCTCCCCCCAACTTGGCTCACAATTCCTTGAGATTTTCTCTGGCAACAGCCTCATTCCATCTATCCTTGTCAGAGTGCATCTTCCTCCCCGGTCCAAGCAAATTGTCTTCATGCCACTTACTCGGATCCTCCTGCCTCCCTTCTGCGCTCGCATCGGTGGATCCTGCTCCAGTGCCAGAGGGGAGTTTGTGTTTACATGGGAATTGAGGATGTCTGCTCCAAAAATGCATTTTGGGAAGAGGACAGATTATTCTGCAGCTTCTTTTATTTCATTTATAAGGTGACAGCGAGGAGAATTGTGCATTTTTTCCCTTCGCCTTCTGTAAAATAACGAATTATTGGCAGCAAAGAGTTCAACAGGCCCTGATGTTTATGAACTTCCCGTGCTCAAGCCTCGTTATTTATGAGCTGATTCGTTCTGTAGCATTCCTGGAGAAATGGGGGATGCAAACACATTTCAGCCTTTGGGTTGCTGGGATGATTCACTGTGGTATCACTGAAGGCCCCACGCTCCCTCCTGCCTGGGATCCATCAGGATCAGGGCGATCAAAGAAAGAGAAGGAGCTGCGGCAGCTGAGAGGAGCTTCCGTGCAGTTTGGGGACCAACTTCCCAAAAAACACCCCTGGCCTCCACAATGCCCACTGCTTGGGCTAAGATAGGACAGGGAATCACGTCCTTGCAGCCCAGTAAATTGGGCAGAGCTCCTTCTGCTCCCTCCGTGGGGGATTTTTACATCCCCAAGGATCCTCCAAGGTGTGTTCATGGCCTCAGTGACAGGAGCTGAACAGTGGGGACAGATGATCCTAACCGTTCTCAGCAGGAAGGTGGCACACACAGCTTCCTTTTCCTCAGAGCTTGTCCTGATCCTGCGAGCATGGGAGAGGAAAACGGAGTTTCCATCACATCCCTACCTAAAAAAGAAGTATTCCCCTTCAGCCTTGCCCCATTAGAACATGGAACAACCAGGAGCAAGGCCTTGGTACATGCCAAGAGCTGGATGCCTTGTGGATGGACTGACTTGGGCTCACCTCATCCAGTTCTCAAAGTTGGGAAGGGAGAGTTTGATCCAAACATCCCTCTCAAGAAAAAAGAAATCACCAGGCAGCTCCTGGACTGAGTCCTGGAAGCTGTGACAGTCCTGGATGGAACCGGGTGAGTAGGGGGATCTCATCAGGAGCTGCAGTGACAGGACAAGGGGGAATCGCTTCAAACTGGAAGAGAGAGAATTTAGATGGGATATTGGGAAGGAATTGTTCCCTGTGAGGGTGGGGAGGCCCCGGCACAGGGTGCCCAGAGCAGCTGTGGCTGCCCCTGGATCCCTGGCAGTGTCCAAGGCCAGGCTGGACGGGGCTTGGAGCACCCTGGGATAGTGGAAGGTGTCCCTGCCCACGGCAGGGGGTGGCACTGGAGGAGTTTTAAGGTCCCTTCCCACACAAACCATTCCGTGATTCCATGACCTACATCTGGAGGAAGACTCTCGTGTTTGTACACCCCGCACTGCACGCGCCATCCCCGGCTCCCGGGGCCCCGCGCCTCCCGAGCACTGGCAATCAAGCAGAAAAGTTCTGGGGCAAGCTGTGAAATCTCCGAAATGAAAATCAATTCCATCTCCGTTTCACAGGGCCTAATGTGGCATTTACAACATAAACAATTGCTTCTGTTAGGGAGGGAAATTAAAAAGCGGTGCTACATAAAAGGGAAAAATGTTTAAAGTTCTGCTGGAAGTGAGCGGTCGGGTTGGAGATAATTACAAAGGGGTGCCAGGCATGGAGCCCCGTGGCACCGAGGGAGCCACAGCAGCCACAGCTTCACTGCCTCAGGGAAGGAGCAGGGGGCCTCAAAAATGAACACCAAAGCTGATGGGGATGCTTTGAGGGAGGCAGAGGATGGAGCTGAGCTTCACAGGACAGCCAGGCTGCAGGAATAGCTCTCATCTCAAACCATCACCACCAAGCTCCTCCTTTCCAGCTGGAGAGGAGCCTCCTGGAGCCGGAGAGGAGCCCAAGCC
The DNA here is from genome assembly GCA_013397725.1 of Rhagologus leucostigma. Classification (NCBI taxonomy): domain Eukaryota; kingdom Metazoa; phylum Chordata; class Aves; order Passeriformes; genus Rhagologus; species Rhagologus leucostigma. Next base: position 1,315,661 of record VZTD01002630.1, read on the forward strand.
AGAGCTCCGAGTTAATTTTACATCTCCATCTCTCAGCAGGGTCAAACAGGCCTAGGACGCAGAGTCCTGGCATTGATTACCACACTGTCCTTTAATTTCAGCATGGCAGTGGGGCTTGTGAGCTACCCCTGGCTGGACTGGTCCTGCCTTGGGAATGAACTTCAGCTGGGAAACACGAGAGTGTTGGAACTGTGACAAGGGTGAAGTGCTGGAAGAGCATCTTGAGAGCACTATCAGGTGATGCCAGCAAAGAACTGAATCAGCTGTAGCCCAAACCCTGGTACCTCTGCACACTCAGCCCTGAGATGGGGATGCCTGTGAGAGGAAAGGGCTGGATGTGTCACGGAATCACGGAATGGTTTGGGTGGGAAGGGACCTTAAAGCTCCTCTAGTCCCACCCCCTGCCATGGGCAGGGACTCCTTCCACCGTCCCAGGCTGCTCCAAGCCCCGTCCAGCCTGGCCTTGGGCAGTCCCAGGGATCCAGGGGCACCCACAGCTGCTCTGGGCACGCTGTGCCAGGGCCTCCCCACCCTCACAGGGAGGAAGTTCTTCCCAACATCCAACCTAACCTTGCCCCTGTCCGTGGGAAATCATTCCCCTTGTCCCATATAAAGAGTCCCTCTCGGGGCACCCCGGGACTACGCCTGGGGAATCTCACAACCATCTCCTGGGCATGGGATGCTTCCCAGCTCCAGCTGGAAGTAGACTCAGTGTATCTATCCCTGCCACGAACCCTTGGCTTTTCTTTTGCCCAAAGCCCAGCAGGAGCTGTGGGAGACTCAGAGGATCCCTGCACTCTGCTCAGCTCCAACGCAGCAGCAGCACCGCTCATGGAAGGGACTGGGATGAGGGTCCAGGTGGCAGCATGGACAGGGAAAACCCCCAAAGAGGTGTGAGCCACCGGGGCCGTTTTGTCTGCACAAGAGATAACTGAGGAGAACCACAGGAATAATCTTCCAACACAGAAACAATCAGTGGCAGGAGGGAGGAAAGCTGCTCTCCATGTCCACAGAAGATCGGACAAAAAATAATAAGCTTAAATTGCAGCAAGAAAAAGTTAAGAAAGACATTAGAAACATCTTCCTGAAAAAGAAATAAAATAAAAATACAGCTTTGCACAGTCTCAGTTGCTGCAGGTTCTTAAGCACTGCTTAGACAAACGCAGTCCAGGTGTGCCAGAAGTGTAACAGTCCTGTCAGATGGGCTTGCTGATGCTCTTGCTGCTCACTCAAACCGTGCCCATGCACAGCTGTGGAAAACTTGGCATAAAAGGGCAACCACTGGCAAAGAGACCAAATGAACAGTGCAGGCTCCCCAGCTCTTTGGTCCCGTTCCTCACCTGTGTCGGGGGATCCTGGGCAGAGCTGCTCTGCCCAGGATTAAGTTTAATCTGAGCATGGCAGAGACACGAGCGCTTTCCCCAAGCCTTTTCTCAGCCCTCTACATGCACTGAAATCTCCCGATGCAAGAGGCTAGATCCTATTTTCCCTGGTTCAGGAAAAGAGATTTTGCGGGAGGAAGATCTTTCCCTGGCAGGAATGGCACAAAAACCCCACAAACAAACCCACAAGGTCTTAATTCTCCTGTGAGCGGGGAGTAGCTTCGGGGGAGGACTGGCTCCCAGATCATTCCATGGGATGCCCTGATTTACCTTGATCAGAACAATTTAGCAGACATTTCTTTCCAAAGAGCACTAATCACTTTTTTCCTCCTTCCTGTGCATAAAATAAGATTGAAACACACTGCACAAATTGCTTAGCACAGTCCCAGAAATGCTAATCAGCTGCAAACATCTAAATCACGGCTCGAGCCCCAGCCTGGTAAGGTAAGAAAACAGTGTCAGTGCATAGAGAACTATTATTTACTGGTGTCAGAAATAACTCCGGCATTTCCATAACTGTGAGCCTGCATGACAACTTCCTCCGGGAAACTGCTTCAGCTGCAGAAAAATCCATGACTTGAATGAATTGGGTAATTTTTTTATAAGGAGCAAGGAAATATGAACTGGGATGCAAGCGCTTAACCTTCCAAGGGCTCTGTCAGCTGGCGATCCGAGGAGAAATGGGTTCTTTAAAACACAAACCAAGATACTTTTCACTGCTCTGCCTGGACATGCAATTCCTGCTGTATTAAATCCAAATGTGGATGGTAGCACCAGATAACGGAGCTGGTCAGGGCTGTTGTGGGTTTTAGGACAGCAGTGGTTCACTGGAAGGACCGCCCATGGAAGCCTTGGCTGTCAGTGCTCTCTCCCCCTTCCTGCTCCATGAGCTGCCCTCCAGCTCTCTCTCCACGGCATCCTGCTCTTCTCTGGGACTGCCAGCTGAGCCAGGATGGAAAATTATTACTGAGGAATGCCAAGCCAAAGACCTGCCCGGCTGGTGGGTGCCTCTCTCCCAGGAGGGACCAGGTGCTCTGTCACCAACCCACCGCAGGCTCCAGCAGACCCTGGGAGCACTTCCCTTTGAAAGCCACCACGCCCAGAGGTGTCCTCCTGCCCCACTCCTCCCCTGTGAGACACATCCGTGTCCCACGGGCAGATTCCTGCACCAAGAGCCCACCTAAGCATCCCTCCTGCTGGTTAAAGCAGCATCTTAACCACGACTCCAGCCAGCCTCAGCAGCAGTAGGTGCATCTGCACACCCCCGGCTCCAGCAGAGCCTTATCACCACTGCCAGCTGTTTCTCCCCTCCAATCTCAGCTTCTCCTATCTTTTGGGGAGCATTCCCAGTTAACAGGGCATGTCAGGACTATTTTCCCTGATTTTATGACCCTCTGGGCTGGCAGCTCAAGTTAATACTTAGATTTATATTTTCCTGAGATAGAAAGGGGGAAAAAAAATCCCATCTTGATTTGCATTCCCTAGGGGAATACTGGCCAAGTTCATACAGATTTATGAGGGTGGGGGTAGATATTGACTTAGTCTCTCCAAGGGCTCGAGTGGAGGAAGGGACACAGAGGACTCTTATCTTGCTCCCACTGTTATAAAGCCTGGGTCGACTCCACTGGAGCTGCCTGAGGATTTACACCACTACAACCAAGATTAAAATCTGGCCCTGACTCCAGTCAAATCAAGTGAGCTACTGAGGATTAGGGCACTGCTAATAACTAATTCTCACTGCAGCCACCGAACAGATAAATCGAGTAATGAAAGCGGAGTGGATGGGGAAATGCTCCTGGGCTGTCTCCAGATCAGGGAAAGGCGGGAGTGCTACACATCCACAGCAAAGGGAACAGAGGGAAATGATCAGCTCTGGCCACGGGAACCAGCTCCTTTCACGGGGAGGAGGAGCAGGGCTTTTTGAGGAGGATGCACGGGGAGGGCCCCAGGTCTCCCTTTCGTCCCAGCAGACAAAGCAACAAAGCCTTAGCAGGAGCTGGAATGAAAGGCTTTCTACACAAAGGTAAGGTAAGGGTGAGCCAAACCCTGCTTTTCTCTCTCAGAAACAAGCCACCTTGAACCTGCAGCTGAGCTTTCCTCGCAGTTACGCCGCTGGAGCTTGCAGGAGACAGCAAGGCCGCTGCTCGCCCGCCTCACCACATCTGCAGCCCTGGAGGAAGGGGTGACTTTTCCCAGGCGTTTCCCCAGCCTCCGAGCTTCCCAGCCTGGTGGAGAGATGCTGGGGAGGCCGAGAGCACGAGCACTGCTGCCCGTTGCGGCGGCACCACGCCGCAGCCTCGCCGTGCCCAGTCTCCCATCGCGGCACCCCCGGCTGCAGCCGTCCCTGCATCCCCCACCTCCCTGCCAGGCCCTTTCCGCCTTTACCCTTTCCCAGGGAATAGCCGAGGTAAGGCTGTGCATATGCTCACTGATATTTCAAATCCTCCAATTAACGGGGAAGATAATTCATGCATTTAAGCATTAAAAAGGTACTTAAGTCAGAATAAATTCCGCCTCATTGTTTTCCAAGATTCGCCTCCCACTCCCACAGCTGAAGGAAATTAAAGAGGCAAACACAACCTGCTCCTCGGTCCATCTCTCCTGGCCACCAGATCCACCACCACCCTGCGTTTGCCCACTAATGAATTGTTTCGTAAAACCGGGTGATATTATTCAGTTCAGTGTATTCCAGCCTGAGGGTGCAGCCAGGGAAGGTTATTTTAAGCTAATTGTCTGGGAATGTCCCTCCACAGATCAAGCATCCGCATCCCTCCGTGTGAATTACGTGTGGTACTACAGAGGGGAGAGTTAAAAGCACCAGGAAGGAAGAAACAATCCTGTGTGCATCACCTTGAAACAAAACAAACTCTTATTTCAAAGGCTAGCTGCTTTAATCTTCCTTATAATGGGTTTCCATGTTCCTACAGTTTAACAGGTTTGTGGCTTCTGCATTTAGCACTGGAATAAACAATGCTCCAGTAATTGCCAGGTCACTGGTATTTACTTCTGTCTTTTAAAAAGCCCTCCCTGCACAGCTGCCTTGAATGGGATAGACTGTAATTTTCTTTACTGTCTCCCACTAATGAAGGCAAGAGGGCAGGAGGACCAAGTCAGATGGTGGAAAACGAAGCCAAACAGCCTGGTTGACTTTCAACACGATATTAAAATAAACTCCCACCTGTAACAGATTAATTGGCCTGGTCTTTGGCAGCCTGACGGGAAATAAAGACCACTGCTCGAAACCCAGTGCATCATTGTTTTTAATTATAGCTGTTTTTCTCAGCTGGCCTGCTGAAAGGATTATTTTCCCACATGAATGTTTCCTGTGAAATTCAGGATGAGCAGATAACGGGGATGGGGTCAGTGCAAAGCGTGGGGAGGGGACAGCAAACCAGGCGTACTCCAGCAAGCTCCCAGAGCTGGGATTTATTGTTTGCTTCAGTGGAATGGGTCTCTGGGCTCCACACGCTGCCTCCCAAAAAAACAGTGGGCATTTTTATCTCCTTGCTGCTCTCATGGTGCAAAAGCCAGAGCCAGAAGCAGGGACAGCTCCTCACTCTGTGAGAACCTGGGCTGGGCTGGGACTGAGGATGAGGCTGGCACAGGTGAGACCTCACATCTCTGAGCCAGTAGAGCTGTGTTTGATGAGCCTACAGGCCCTTCCCAGCTCTCAGGAAAACCAGTTCATTTTCCCAACAGAATAAAGCAAAAACTGTCCTGTGTCCCTGTATCCCGTCATCCTCCTAATTTCTACCCTGGAATCATGTCAACACATTCCCTGGCTGCTCCTTTTAAAGTCCCCATATTCCTTGAATCTGAATGGGATTCCTTGCCATTTTCTGGCTGTGAGTTGACACAAATGCTTATCCTGAAGAAAAGCCACGCTGCACGGCACAGATCACCCAGCTGACACGGGGAGAAAGTCCCTGCTCCAGGCAGAGCATCACAAGAGTTTGTAGCTCTAAATTTAAGCTCTTTCTGCAGGTTGAGCTATTAATTACAGCTCTGGAGTGTTTCATGACAGTGCCTATTCACTGCCTGTGCTCTGCCACGAGGCGCTGGAACAGCACTGGATAATTCATGGAGGGGAACAGGAACGGAGCTTTACAGCCAACTGGGAAATTCGCTTCCATGAGAAAGTGCAGCAGAACACAATGGAGGCACTGAGGATTTCACCACATCCCCTTTTTATGCTCCAAGCTGGTGGGTCTGAAGAGCAAGGAATGCTTGGTCTAAAAACGAGCCATCAAATTTTGGCCAAAATTAGCAATATGTTCTTTCTTTGGTACGCTCAAATGTTTGATGGAAAACAGACAGCTCCTGCTGAGAAGCCAATGCTAAAAAAACCCCCAGTTACTTTCTGTGGGAGAGAGGAAAAAAAAGAGAACACAATCTGCTATCAGCTCAACCATTATTAAAGGGAGAAATCCTAATCCCATATGCTGCCGTTTACTCAACAATCTCCACCACATATACACAGTGTCCTTACAGAGGAGAGATGAGGAAAGAAACCCCAGGAAGAGAAAACTGGGAAGCCCAGAGGAGGCTCCAGGATGATCAGAGGGATGGAGCAGCTCTGCTGTGAGGAAAGGCTGCGAGAGCTGGGGGTGGTCACCTGGAGAAGAGAAACTTTGGGGTGACAGAACTATGGCCTTGCAGTGCCTGAAGGAGCTGACAAGAAAGATGGAGAGCGACTGGGGACAAGGGATGGAGGGACAGGACACAGGGAATGGCTTCCCACTGCCAGAGGGCAGGGATGGATGGGATATTGGGAAGGAATTGTTCCCTGTGAGGGTGGGGAGGCCCTGGCACAGGGTGCCCAGAGCAGCTGTGGCTGCCCCTGGATCCCTGGCAGTGTCCAAGGCCAGCCTGGACAGGACTTGGAGCAGCCTGGGATAGTGGAAGGTGTCCCTGCCCATGGGACTGGCGGAGCTTAAAGTTCTGTTCTAACCCAAATCATTCCAGGATTCAATGATTCTATGACTTCTCCTGGCTGTATTTCTAGGCATTTTTGCTTGGCCTTTTCTTTGTCTGCTGTACCACCAGGGTTCAAAAAGCCCACAGGAAAATATGATAAACAGGAAAATACTCCATGGCCTTTGAGATGTGGTGCTTCTGAGGGTAAGATCCTTTATGTCCTCTTCAAGTTTTAAGAAATCTGAGCAGAAGCTGCGTTCTGAGAGAAGAAATCAAAGAGGTTTTAAAAGGCCCAACGCCGCTGTGGGATAACTCCAGAAGAGGGAGTGCGCACGTGTGCCAGGGAGAGAAGCCTCCCATGTCGTGTTCCTTGCAGGTAACGAGGGGATGGTTCATCACAGGCAGTTTCACAGAACTTGACGTCTTAAATATTTTACAGCAGCCATGGGCATGGCAGGATCTGGTGATTTGCCACCTGCGCTCAATTCATTACCTGAAAAGACGTTACCTTCCTGAAAGGGAAAAAAGAGAAGGAAAGGGAAAAGCAAGAGAAGTTCCTCCAGCAGAGACACGCCGTGTGGCCTCCTCTGTGAGCAGCAGGCCCGGCAGGCGGTGCTGGATGAATTAATGCTTCACTAAGAACCTTTCCCAACTCCGGTGCTCTGGCGCGGTGCTGAGCACGCTGAGCTGGAGGAGCTCCATTCCTGATGAGCTACAACCCAGTGCCTTGAACATTTGGGTTATTAGAGCCGGGAGAGCAACTCCAAGGTTATTGCCTCGCTCCGAACCAGCTCTGCATATTTTGTGAGTGACTGAAGACTCTGCTGCTTTTTGTCTACTTCCCTCTCGCAACCGACGGTCCCCGCCGAGCCCCAGAGTGGCTGCGTTTGGCGGTGACAAAAAGCTCACAGTTTAGCTCCGGTTGGTTCCGTCATGTCATAAACTTTACAGGCTACTGGAGGGCCCCTTTTCCATGAAGAATGAGCGTGAGAGCATGGGCTGCACACAGCAAAGAGGCTGAGAACACAAACTCCAGTTGAGATTTGCAAGAGATGATGGGGAATTTTGCTTTGCAACTCCCATTAATTTCCATCGCAGCTGGGTGATGTTGAGCACATGATTTATCACGAGTCTCGCGCTGGTTTGTGTTGCTTTTCAGAGTAAAATATCACCTTTCCTTTAGATAAAAACAATCCCCTCTCCCAAAGTCCTGCCTCTGTCAGCGGCACATTAGGAGCATTAATAAAAGTGAGTGGAGTGTTAATAAATTAGCAGGTACCTCACAAACTTCAGCACAGAATCCCAGAATGGTTTGGTTGGAAGGGACCTTAAAGAACATCTCGTTCCACCCCCTGCCACGGACAGGGACACCTCCCACCATCCCAGGGTGTTTCAACCCCCTCCACTGGCCTTGGACACTCCCAGGGATCCAGGGGCAGCCACAGCTGCTCTGGGCACCCTGTGCCAGGGTCTCACCACCCTCACAGGGAACAATTTCCTCCCAAAATCCCATCTATCCCTCTTTCATCTCAAAGCCATTCTCTCATGTCCTGCCACTCCAGGCTCTTTATGTCAAAGGTAATGGGGAACTGCAGGGTTGTTCCAGATTTTTGACTGAGTAGGGCAATAAAGACCCAAAATCAGCTTTGGGAACCCAAACTTCAGCGCAGACTTTGCACCCAACACAGCGAGAAAAGAGGAAAACAGAGACAATCAGGCCCCAAAAGTATAGTTTCCATTAAATCCAGGCAAATAAGGTGTACATGGACCTGTTCCTTCCACAGGCACTTCTCAGCAGATGTAATTAAATGGAATAACCAGATTTTTGGCATTAGAAGAGCCCAGCCCAATCCCAGGTTGTGCTGCCACTGAGGAGGAAGAAAGGAGGTCTTGGGGAACCTCTGAAATAATTTCGATAATGAAGCCAAGCCTCAGGTGGAAGGTTTTCAATAGCAATCACTATTCACACCTGCTGGGCACTCGGAAAGAGCCCGTGCATCTCACTGTCCTGCTTGCATTTATAGAACTTCTCTGCACTCAGAGGGTCCCAAAGTGATTAGAATTGACTGGCTACAGGATTCATTTCCCTGGGCCTGAACTGCATCGATTCTGGTGGAGAGCACAGCGGCTCTTTAACGACGAGCAGTAACAAACCATGAGAATTCAAGGCAGGAGGTCAAGAACGACTCAGCCATCCAAAACCGCCAACTCCCAAAAAAAAGGGATTGAGGGAAAAGCACTGTGGTTAAAATAATCTAAAATTTGAGCAGAGCCCATGGCCAGCACCTTCAAGCTTCTGGAAGTTTCCTTCAATCAACAGGCAGTTGATTACTTTCTCAATTTTGGTTGGCTAAAAGCCCAACATGGATGTATAAAAACTCCCATTATTTGCTGGGTACAAAGGAGAGAATTACCAGCCTTATGTGACAGCATCTTGAGCTTTCTGATTGATTTCCCAGCTAAGCTGTTGACCAGGGATGACCCAGCGAGGATGGCAGCCCTGGCTCGTGCAGCTCCCTCCCAATCTGCCTGGAGAGTGAGTGATCTCCGTGCACCAGCAGTGACCCCGGAGGCAGAACAGCTTCTTGGCACCTTTATTAGAAAACAGTAACGATATGAGAGCAAAGACCCCTGGTTTCATTTGAGGGTGCACTAAATAATTTATTTTCCAGCGAGACTTTCAGCTGGTCTATCTGCATTGCTCTGGGAATCGCAGAATCCCAGAACAGTTGGGGTTGGAAGGGGTCTCTGGACATCATCCAGCCCAACGCTCCTGCTAAGGCAGAGTCACAGAGAGCAGGTGACACAGGAACACATCCAGGTGGGTTTTAAATATCTCCAGAGAGACAGACTCCACGACCTCCCCAGGCACAGAAGATGCAGCCAACAGGAGACACTAACCTGGATTTTTAAATGTCAGACCATAATTCCAGAAGTGGGGACCAATTGAAAAAGACCTTTAATACTAAAACCCTTTATACTGGCCATGACCTCCGAACACCCTGGGTCTCTCCATAGCTCCTACAACTCAACAAGAGCACGGTCACACCTTGGACTTCCCTTCTGGCCAGGGCTGTGCATTAGATGTGCCAGCCTCCTCCCAGCCGGGCTCACCTCCCTCACCACCTGGACATGCCATTCCCGGGAATGCCTTGCAAAAAGCTTTTGTGCGCTGGAAGCACCATGGGGAGAGAGGACAAAGCCTGTGCCGAGCTTGCCATTAGCACAAACCCTGCAGATCCAAAACCACTGAGGCAGAATCATGCCTCCCAAAAGGCCGCACCACAAGATTTACGTGCACACACAAACTGTGGAGCCGGGTCCCTCGCCAGCCTCCATGAGCATCCCCCTTCCTGTCAGTACAGCTCCTTTTTAAGCCTCAGCTTCACAACCACCTAAACCCTGTGGTTTGAAAGGACGGTGTCTCCTCTCTGCAGCCGGGGTGTGCTGCTTTCCCAGGTTCCTGGGAAGCTTTTTCCAGCTCCCTGGCTGTGGGCAGGCAGGGCTGCGGCTGCCCCAGGCAAACAGGAGGTGAGCGGGGTTACCGCTGGCTGGCGGTGCCGGCTGGAATGTCCCATGGTTCCCAAATGGATGAAGGGAGGGAGAGGTGGCTTCTCTGGCACAGAACTTTTCTACAAGAGCCAAAACATCTGCTGAAAACGTCTGTGGCCAGCTAGCCCTGGAGAAGGCTGCCTAAAGGATGGATGAGTGCCTCAAGGGACCCAAAACTTCCAAAAACTGTAATGCTGTCTGAGCTAGCGGGTCTGTCCCAATGACACCGAAGGTCTCTCTTAGCCAGTTCCGAGCTGCTGAGCCCTGGGGATGAAGATCCTGCTCTGAAGGTAATAAATCAGAGATGACAGAGGGAAAACTGATGGGGAATGCACGAGGCAAAGAGCACGAGAAGTTGGCTAAGAGATCCCAGAGAGCATGTGGGAGAGTGTTCATTACTTTCCTCAAGTCAGTGCTGTTAATTATATTCAGGGCTCAAAATAAAAGTCATCTCTAGGTGAGGAAGCCTGACAGGGCTTCGTTGTATTTTGTATTTGCTGAGTTACCTTTCCTGCATCGCTCACCTGGTGGGGAAGGTTTGCTCGGACCGCGGTGACAGCAGATAAATCACCAGCTTTGCTGCCATCTTTGAAAAATGAATTTCGGGCCCCCGCATTTCTCATCAGTGCATCTCCCTTCCCGCTGCCTCCTCGCTAGTGCAGGAGGCCTGGAGGCTATTTTAAATGGAAAGCCAGGACAAATCTGTGGCTGAGCTCCTCTGGGCAGCGTCTGAGGTGAAGTCAGAACTCCTGCCCCGGGGGCTGCTGCAAACATGACCTGGTGGGTGCCCACCAGCAGCCCTTACCTGAGCTGGGATCACTCCAAATCGTGGTCTGGCTGTATTTTTAGGAGCAGATGGGCAGCCAGGTGCCCTCACCTGAGACAAACTGAGCTTGAAGAGTCGTGCCAGAGGCTGAGGAATCACCGCTGCCCAGTGCCCGCCAGGTACAGCACCCACTGTGGGCACCTCGGGGTGCTAAGGAAAGGCTCTCGTGGGCTCCCCAAAAGCGAAATGCTGGGGGCTGTTCTGCAAGGCTCATCCAGACCAGCAGGCTCAGCTTTTCCAGGAGGTGCCGGCCTCCCCCACCGAGTAAATCCAGCCGCGGTAAAAGAGCCGGATCCGCTGGCGATGCCGCAACCAGGTGTTTGAAACAAAGGCATGGGAAGAGCAAAATTAGGTCAAATCTGCTGATGAGAGATGAGTAAATAACAGTTGCTATTCCAGGGAGCTTTTGTTCTTGCTAAAAGGAGAGCAGGCAGCTTTGCAGATCTGTCTCCTCTCATTCCTGCTGAAGCAGGGGTTTAGGCATCCTCAAAGTTCCATGGGAGCATAAAAGGAGGCTGCGGGGAGGGAGGGGGGTTTAAACTGTGCACGCTCATGGAAATGTGTAGCTGAGGCTGTGAAAAGTGATTAATGGAGCCAATCAACAAACAATAGCGAGAATATTATTGAAAGACTTTCTTTGCGAGTGTCTGGGCACGATGGACTGACAATACAGAGGAGTGCGCCGCTTCATAACTGGAAATTTTTCTTTGCAAGTATAATAAGAAAGTGGCTAATAATAGGATGGAGAATATTTTCAAGGTGTGTTTTATTATCCACTTATCTCTGATGCTTGCCAAAAGAGGCCTGAATATTCCTTAGTACATTTGAGACTTTCTGGCAGGGGAGAAAGACTGATGAGTGCTATAAAATAGGGAGTTAATGAAAGCAACTACATCTAAATGCAATATCTGGGTCCCATGGCTGAGATTTCCTGCGGACCGACACCGTATCCCTCTGTGGCTGGGGCTCTGCAGCCAAGTGAAACGATGTTCTCTGCCTCGGGAGGTGGGGGAAGCTGAGAGTCATTGCCAGCATTTAATGACACAAAAGTAAGATCGTAGAACCGTGGAATGGGCTGGGCTGGGACCTTAAAGATCATCAAGATAATTACCATTATCTAATTTGCTGATAAAAAGGAGTTCCACAAGCCCCTGCTTCCCAGAGGGATGCAGGCAGAGAAGCTGGCAGTCTCCAGGCAAAGTAATTCGAGAAAAAAGCCCAGAGTGCTTTTTTTTTCTCATACAGAGGGAAATAAGGGGCCATAAATGCTCAGTTACACATATTCCCTACCAAAGCATCCGGGATTCCCTGAAATCCCACAGCTACCAGCAGCGTCCCACAGCCATTCAAACAGCAGGACCCCCCAGGTGTCCCCCGCTGAGGGGAAATGTTGGAGTTTGGCTCATTTCTCCTCTCATTCCCGCGACGTGATCCCAACCAAGCTGAACATGCAGAAGCTGGAGATGTGCTTTATGCTCTTTGTAATGCCAGCTGACAGTAGATATATATATATTTATATAAATAAAAAAAACCCCTTCTATACACAAAAATCTATCTATATTTGAGGCATCTAAAAGAATTACTTGGCTGAAAAACATGGGAGATGTTGATGGCAGTAGAAGCTGTCAGAGAGGCGCAGAGATTTAGCACTGCTGGGCCTGAAGAAATGCTGTTTTTGTGGATGCTCCTCGTGCGCTGCAGCTTCCCCAGCTGAGCTCCATCACCTCCCCTCATCTCCACAGCCACCAGTCCTGGCATCTCTCACCTCATTCAAATTCCAGAGGTTCCTCTCTAACGTGCTGAGCAAAAGCTTCCCACCTCTTATCCCAAGCTTTCAATCTCATGAGAAATATTGAAAGGAAAGCATGAAAATTACAGGAAAAGTAACTAAAGGATCGTAACCCGCCACAGTAATGAAAAATCCAGTTGGGCTTGGAGTGCAGCTGGGCTGATGTAAAATAAAGAGGAAAATGAGGGATGTTTAATCCTGCCTGCGGGAAGTGCTGCTGTGTGGGGCAAGAAACAGAATGCTAAATAAAACCACAGATGGAACATTTCTTGGGAATCACAGAATCATGGAATCTCTTGAGTTGGAAAGGGACCCATAGGGATCATCCAGCCCAGCTCCTGGCCCTGCACAGACCCCCCAACAACCCCACCCTGGGCATCCCTGGCAGCACTGTCCAAACGCTCCTGGAGCTCTGGCAGCCTCGGGGCCGTGCCCATTCCCTGGGGAGCCTGGGCAGTGCCCAGCACCCCCTGGGGGAAGAACCTTTCCTGATGTCCCACCTAACCCTGCCCTGGCCCAGCTCCAGCCATTCCCTCAGTCTCTGGATGCACCAGGCACTACAGAGGGAAGATGATAGGTTCAGTTATCCCTGGGAAAACAGCAGGATCTTGGAAACTGGCAGGGGGAACTGGTAGGACAGGAAAAGGGGGTGTTGGGGTGCCAGTGCCAACAGCAGTGCCCTGCTAACACCCATGCCAGGCTGTGTCCCGATGGACCATCCCTGGATGGAGCCCGAGGTCCTGCCAACAGCCCCATCCCATTGGCTGCATGACCCTTTGTGCCTCAGTTTCCCTGTCACCAAAACCACTGCAGCATTTTGGATACCCCCCTTTTCCAGCCCCAGCCCCACCAAGTCCCATCTCTTAGCCTGAGTTAAACCAACAAATCCCACTCCCAACCCCCATCACTCCCTTTGCCAGGCGTGGAAAAGCGACCTCCCTGTCCAGCTGTGCAGCTCCAGCTCTCCACCGCACCCAGCATTCCAATATTCACGGAGCCACTCAGAGACAGGCAGGGTCTATTAGTGCTGATGAAAGCGGGGAGCCCAATTCCCCACGCAAATGAACTTGCGGGAAGGGGATTACATCTCCTCACACGCACGAGGTTGAGATCTGGCATCTGTGGGCTCTCTTTAAAAGTCTGACCTCATTCCTGCCTTGTAAACACGCTTCCAAGTATGAATAATAATAAAACCCCCTCACTTTTCTTGCAGAATCATTATATTGTTTTATTATTTTCCTGTTCATGCTGTCAATAATAAATCACATTACCCAAGATGTTCACATTTATTAGACTATTTAGAGCTCAGCGGCGTTGGCGTGAGTTTGTGTTTGTGCTGTTACCAGAGCTCAGGGTTAGTTAATAACTTCGGGTCCCCAGCACACACCTTTCATTAAACAATGCAAGAGGGGAAAATAGTCCTGAATTAGCAACGCCATCCAAACATGCCAGTGTTATGGGAGGGTCAGGAAAGCGGCTTTGGGCTTCAAGGCCAGGTTGGACGGGGCTTGGAGCAGCCTGGGCTAGTGGAAGGTGTCCCTGCCCATGGCAGGGGGTGGGACTGGATGAGTTTTAAGTTTCCTTCTAACCCAGACCATCCTGGGATTCTGCAGAGCTCCTGCAGACATTGGTAAAGGTGAAGGAAAGACTTAAGAGGGGTAAGAGACGCAAAGGAACAAACACTTGCTCCCTTCTCCAACTCCAAACTAACCCAAGAAACAGCAGAGAAGGCTGAATTCCTACAAATTATTCCTCTGCTCACTCAAATTGCCCCTTTACTCCAAGCTTTGCACAGACCCGTGAGAGGATTCCTCGCTCGCCAACCTGAGCATGGAACTTTTAGCCCACGTCCAGGTGTGACCCTGGGCACACTGAACGGGCTGGGGGAGGCCACACAGGGCCCTGGGAGATGAATTTCTGCCAAGTCTGCAGCCCCTTCCCTGCGGCCTTTTGGGCCACAAAGAGTTTTAATAGTGACAGGCAAAGTGTCACCCATCTGTGTGAACTTGCAAAGCCTTCTTGGATTGCCAAGAGAAGCACGTGGGCTTGGTGAGGAGCTCAGCGTGGAGTCAGATCTTACCCAGGGTGTACCGGGAGAGAAATTGAGGGACAAGAAGAGGAGGAATTAACTCAGTACATACACACAACGCCGGTATAACAAATCCAGGGTCTTTACTCTTGACTTCACTGCTGAAGCCAGAGAATCGCCATCCCTTGGCGCCAGTGCAGTGGGATTTTGGGATGCCCCTTCTCTGCCAGCTTCCTCGAATAAAGTGCAATTTAGCACTTCAAGTTCGTTTGTGCAGGCTCAGCCTGGGGTTGCTGCACAGCGACGGCGGGCAGAGCTCCCAGGGCAGCAGCAAGAAAACAAACCCAGCCCTGGCTGGTGCATGTGAGCAAAAGGGAATCATATGGTTGAAGAGAAGAGTAATTGTAGTGGAAATTCAAAATCACTTCACTGAGCCCATTTCATGCTGTCCTTGTTGCTCCTGTAAATCAGCAGCGGCAATTTATTCCTAAACAACAACAATCCTGAATGGGCAAGAAAATGAAATAATTGTGTTTTGACCAGCTTGAGACAATTCCTCCGTATTTATAAACACAGGTGTCGGGTGTAAAGGCCCTGTCACGCTCATCAGGCAGCACCAGGCAGGGCTGTGCAGCACGGCCAGGGCAGGAGGCTCCTCCTGCAGAACTTGGCCAAGGGTTTGGGATTCCCATCTGGCCTCCCAGAAACCAAAAGAATTCATCAGCGTTTCAGGGAAAAGCAAAGCCAAAACAGCCAGAGCAAAACACCCCCATGTGTGCATCCGAGCCCCAAACCGGGACTGTCCTGGTTCTGGCACTTTCCTGGGCCATCCCCAGCCAGTGCATCTCACTCCTTCACGTGTTTGCCTGAGCTCTGCCGCTTCACCTCTGTCCTTGCTCGCAAGAGTCCTCACTTCCCAGCCCTTGGGACACGCACAGATCCCAGAATCCCAGAATGGTTTGGGTGGGAAGGGATCCTAAAGACCATCTTGTTCCACCTCAGGGACACCTCCCACTGTCCCAGGCTGCTCCAAGCCCCGTCCAGCCTGGCCTTGGGCACTGCCAGGGATCCAGGGGCAGCCACAGCTGCTCTGGGCACCCTGTGCCAGGGCCTCCCCACCCTCACAGGGAAGAATTCCTTCCCAATATCCCATCTAACCCTGCCCTCTGGCACTGGAAAGCCATTCCCTGTGTCCTGTCCCTCCATCCCTTGTCCCCAGTCCCTCTCCAGCTCTCCTGGAGCCCCTTCAGGCCCTGCAAGGGGCTCTGAGCTCTCCCTGGATCCTTCTCCTCTCCAGGTGAGCACCCCCAGCTCTGCCAGCCTGGCTCCAGAGCAGAGGGGCTCCAGCCCTGGAGCATCTTTGTGGCCTCTGCTGGCCTCACCCCAGCAGCTCCATGGCTTTTCATGCGCCGAGAAAATATTCTGGTTTCTTTTAACCCATACAGGGCAGACTCAGCCCTTTGCTGCCCTCCCACACGGAGCGGGAGAGGCTCAGCGACTCCAGGAAGGGACTGGCTGGAAGAGGCACTGCTCACACCCGCTGCAGCCTCCCGGGGTATCCCCAGACCTCAGATCCATCGGCTTGCAGGGGCCGGAACAGCCGGTATTGCCTTTGGCTATCTCAGAGCCCTTCATCCTTGATCAGAAGATAATCAATTGGCAGAAAAAAAATCTGACATCAAACCACCTTAGCTTTTAACCACCCTCAGGATTGTACCTGTCAGTCTCCCGCACTACTCCATGAATCCCTGGGGGATTTGGGGCTCCCTCAGCCTCTGTGTCACCTTCCTAAGAGCTCTGACAGCCTCTGCATCGCAGAAAAGGGGTGCCAGCAGCCAAGACCCATTTGCAGAGGAAACCAAGGTGTAACAGCTCTCCAGGTACATCAATCAAAGTGTCTTCTAGGGGAATGTTCTGCCTTTTTTCCCTAAAAAATGTATTTGGCAGCTGATGAAAACAATGTCAGACTTTGTCTGCCTCACAGCTCTCAGCAGAAGACCTCTCAGCTCATTTTCTGCAGTCTCGACTCCAGGTGCCGGATCCTTTATGATCCCCACTGGATCTAGCAGCTGGAAAACCTTCCAGCCTCTCTCCTTCTTATCTGTTTCATTAATTATTATCTTTAGTTTCACCCTCATTTCCTTAAGCTGTTTTGACAGCCTTGTTGGTCCATCAATCAAGTGTCTCGTAAGTACTTTTGAATTTCTTGGTGAATCTCAACAAATCTTGACAAGGGATGATGAGACTTCACTGTTAAAGGCAAAAAGGAATATGAAAAAACCCCAAAATAACAGCAACAAAAAAGCAGGATGCAAAAGGAGGCCAGGTAAAGGGAAATGCCCCCTCTCTCTGGAGGCAGAGAATATAAAACATAAAATATAAAACTTCTTCCCCCCTCAGCACAAGTTCCTTATTCCTGTGCCCCAGGAAGGGGGAAGGCAACGCTCCCCTCCCAAAAAACCCCAGCGCGGGTCATGAGACAGAGCCCAAGAAAGTTTAACTGCAGTAAATGGAAAACTTTCATCAGGGTGTTTGTCCGAAATCTGTACCACAGACAGGGAGGTGTGCCGGGGGAACAAACATCACCTCCATTCAGATTCCGCTGCGGTGGAGGATCAAGAAATGCCTCCCATGAGAAGTTTGCCCTCTGAGCCTGCCGTGCCTGGAATCTCTAGAGACAAAAGACAATTCCAATACATTTTATTCCTTCTTTTCTCCCTTAAGCCCAAAACATCCCCACGGCACTTTGACCTCCCAGTTTCACTCCCACTGTAATGAGGCCCAGGCATCCCTTTAACAGGACCCATGAGCAGCCCCTGCTGTGACACTCCTTCCTCTGGCTGATGACAAGGACGTTTCCCCAGTGTTTTTCAGGGATCATCCACAAATCTCCCCTTTCCAGCCCAAATTCAGCTGCACAGGTCTGCCTGTGCTCAAGTTTAATGATGCCATGGGCTCCAGAAACCAGGGAGATCATTTCATGGAGCTGTGAAGGATGGATTGATGGAAGAACGAAGGGGCCATCCCACAGTTTGCCAGCGCACGCTGCAGGAAATGTACTTTGGCTGTCATTTGGGCTGAGATGGACAGATGGAATCAGGGCATCACTGCAAGGAAAATGATGGAAATACAAGGTAATGCCAGTTCTTGCTTCATCAGGTTTAAGTAGACGGCGCAGGATGAGAGGAAAACTCAGGGAAGGACTGGGGGGATGCAAAGCAGCTTTAAGATGAGGGAGAAATAGGGGCAGGCTGCTGTCTCCTGAGGCAGAGATGGATTGCTGGACCACTGGAAGTTTCTCCTGTCCAATTAATGTGCTGACACAAGGGCTCCTGTTAAATCCGAGCTCTCGCCACTGCTGTCATGACTGGGTCCCTGTTCCCAGGATTACATCCGTCACAGTCTGGGTTTGAGCACCCTCATCACCCTCCTGTCCTTGCCTTCCGGCCCTCAGGGAGGTTTTAGCCTCTCCTCCAAGGTGTCCGACACCTGGCACCTAACAGGGATTTCTGGACCTCGTTTGGAGGCCGATGCCCACAGTCCGAACCACAACCACCTGAAGATGGTTTTGCTTCACACAGTGATAACGAAACCTCTCTGCCATCTCCTGCTGCTGCCCCAGACTGGTCCCTGATAAAGATGAGAACACCTCAGACACAGTCAGAGCTGCATTTCCCATTACTGCTGGTGCTATTGAAGTTATTAAGATAATTGCTGTGCCAGCCTTGCCACAGCAGCGGCTGTGATGAGCTGGTAACGCTGCCTGTTTTACACTGGTGGGGACGGATAAGTGGGGGAGATTTACACCTGGGCTGACAGTCAGCTGCATTCCCACACCTGGTAATTTGCGCTCAGGAGCCCGACTGGAGCAAGAAAGGCCAGTGCCTCTTTTCCAACCTGCTTGTTTTACGTTCGCTTTGGTTTTGCTATCAACTAAACGCACTCAAGGGTAAAGACTCCTCGGGGACCTGTGAAACGGTGCTACTGCAAACACAACATCTATATTTGTTGCCAAGGCGATGGTTAATAACATTAAAATGGAGCATGGGCCCTTTCTGCAGCGGGACACGCAGGCTGATGCCTCTGCCAAGTGGGGGAGAAGAGGGGACACAGGGCTCACACACGCTGGGGGGTTCCAGGCTGGGGGGCTCCTGTGCCCATAAGGAGACACCAAAGGCAGCTTTGCATCCCAGCCAGGATGGAGAGGATGGAGAAACCTGGCAGGCCTCAGAGGGGTGGTGCTGAGGTCTTTATAGCTGGACAAAATGCCAGCTTGGGGCCGCGCCACGTTGCTCCGGCCACCAGCACCGAGTTCTGCAGCGCAGAAGTCTCCAGGATGACCTTTCCTAGACAGACACTAGAAAGCCATTACTGAGCACAAGCCAATTTGCTTTGCAAGTCTAAGTGGCAATTTTCCTTCTTAAATACATTACAGTTGAAGGTAAATGGCTATAAACAGAAAGTTACTCCTCACTCCCTCCGCAGAGACCTCTCCCTGTGGTTATGAGCTATGATCTTAAAAAATACTGTAGCGAGGCACCGGCAGCACAGGACACGGTTGTTTTCAGCGAGTGACTTTTGTGCCAGGCTTTTATTAAGAAGGAAAAAAGATTAAGTGATAATATCCGCAGGGGGCAATGACTTCTTCAAATATCCTTATGCAGCAATTTTAACAGGGAGTGAAAAATTAGGAGCAAGGTTTAAGGTCTCTTGGATTTTATTCCGAGTAGATGCACTGGCTGAAGAACAGCAGCTTACCAAGCACCTCATGAAAATTCAGCAGGACGGGGTCATAAGCTGTGGTTATGTGAGGAATTTCAGTACCAGGAGGAGGAGGGGGAAACACAGGGACTGCAAAGAGCTTCCCCCAGTCCCACTGCAGGCTCCAGGGAGCTCCCACGGATGAGAGAGGCCACGGTGGTGAAAAGGGGAGGTGGGGTGTACAGCAAGGGAGACCTGCCCTGCCTTCCCACCACCCACAGGTCCCACCTGAGCCCCAGGAGAGCTTGTCCTGCCCATCTCCACTCCCAGGTCTCACCTGAGCCCCAGGAGAGCTTGTCCTGCCCATCTCCACTCGGGACTGTGGTGGCCAAACAAAGGCATTTCCCCTCCCAGCCCCTTCTCGTGCCTCTCAGCAAACAACCTGAGATTAAACCCTTTAATTAGCAGCTCTCAAAAGCATTGTGGGATTCCCTTCTTTTTGATCAACTCGTTGGTCTTTCCCGTCCAACACCTGCCTCCAGCCGCAGCACGGTGGCTCCAGACAGCCTCTCACAAAGGCAGAGTAATCACACAACCCACCTCGGAGAATTTAATCCTTCTCATCTCTTATTTTGGCCTGACATTTCTGTTCATTAGGAGCACGCTGTGTACAGCACTGTACATCTTCACTGGGAGCCCACCGTTCCTATTAAATGTAATTATTTCTCCCCGCGGCTTGCATGCTAAAGATGGGCACTAAAAAGCAAGTGGCTGCTGCAGGAAGGCATCGCAAAACTCATTTACAATCCATGTGCTTTGCAGCAGCATCCATGGACTACCTGAGACCGGACCCACAGGTTTTGGAGGTGTGCAGGACCACTGGGATGAGTTATTTCCACCTCCGGGCTCAACGGGAATGGTTTGGGGTGGAAGGGACCTGAGAAAACACCAAACCCCGAGGGCTTCCCCTGCCAGCACCTGGCTGAACTACAACACCTGGATGTGAGCAGAACATCTGGTTTGCACTGAAACTTTGCCAGTAACAAAAGATCTGCTGTAACCCCTGGCACCGTGTGCCTGGAGCTAATTAGGCTCCTATTAAAGGTGTTGCTTGTTTTCTACCCTGAATTTGTTCGGAGGCTTCATCTTCCAGCTCCTGGGTTTTACTGCCTCTCTGACGGCCAGACCAAACCACCTTCCTAATGCTCTCCTGGGATCAGGCTATCCCCGTCTCTCACCTCCCTGTGCGTTATCCAAACCCAGAAAAGAGAGAAAAATCCGGGGCAGACCAAGCCCTAAACTTTTCCTTTTTTCCCCTAAGCATTTTCCCACCTCGTAACGTTATTTATTCTCTAACATCTTTTTTTTTTTTTATTTTCAGAACTGTTTTCAGCTTGACCAAGCCAAAAAGCATTTACAAAGTCATTTTCAAAGAAGTGGAATATCCTATTCTGGCAATTTCGTATCAGGCCTGTGGTCTTTTGAAATGAAATGGTATTTTAAAAGTATTACAAAAGTAAGTAAAAGTACTTCATTTGAAATTAAATGCTATTTCAAAAGTAAGCAAGAACCATGAGAGCACAGTTTGCATATGTTGAACGAAAGAATGAACCATTTGCAGGAAGGGGTTTGTCTGGGTGGGGTTTGTCTGGGTGGGGTTTGTCTGGGTGGGGTTTGGCGTTCCTTATTTGTTTTTAAATGATGTTTTCACAACGTTTCAAAATGCTGTCATTTTCTCCCATTTCAGGCTAAAACTGCCATTCTTGACTAAAGAGGGGAGCCCAGCTAAAACCTTAGGGCAGGAATTTCAGACGGCCAGAGCCAGAGGGGATAAATTCCACCCTTGATTCCAAGCAATGGCCAAGCACATGGAAAAACAACCTCCATTAGCAGCTCCCTGGCACCGGGACCTGTGCAAGCTTTTCAATTCCCAGAGTCTCAGAACTTGAAAAAGCCATTCCACACTTATTTAGTGGAATATCTTTATTCAACCCTAAATGTACGCAATCAGCATTAGGTTGATGTATTCCAGCCAGCAGCGACTTGGGGGACCCACTTGAACAGGAGACTTCATGAATATTCTACAGACTGACATTTGTTTGCAGTATTTGAATATTTCCTAATAACCAGGGGAAAAAAAAAATGCGTTCCAGGAGGCCAAGCTCATGAATGCTTTATAAAGTCAGGTCTCCCCTGAAATATCATAAATGGCAAACATTGAGCACTACACAGAGATATGCAAAAAATATTGGATATTTCCACCACCTGAGCTCCACTGGGAGCTCCACTTTCCGGGCTGGGTCTGGTGGGCAGCGTCTCCCAGCTCCATGGGATGGAGGGGAGGAGGTGCCCACCACTTCCCGACATCCCCAGAGGTTGTTTTCTCATGGAAGCAGACAATGGATGTCTTGCAGTCATTCTACTGGCAGTATCACAGAATCATTGAGAGCTTTGGGTCGGAAGGCACCTTAAAGATGATCCAGTTCCAGTCCCCCACCGTGGGCAGGGATGCCACTCTACGGCTGGAGAAATCCTTTCTTTTAAGGCAATTCTTATCAGGGATTATTAGTACTTTTTATGAGCCTCAGTCCTGCAGCAGCACTGCAGGAGTGTTTTATCTTTTACTGCTGTATCTTTTCTCTTTCACACCATAAACTTCAACCCCTCAAAACATAACTTTCAATCTATGCCACCCCCAGTACTAGAACACAAGGGAAAAAACCACACTCGAGGTAACTGCAGCCATTAAGGATGTGAACACTTATTTCCTCCAGCTCCTCCTCAGTGACCCTTATTTAAAGCATTCCAAAACTCCAGCCTTTTTCCAACCTTGGCCTGTGCTTGTTGAGGGCAAGTGAAATGGATTTTCATTTGCTGCACAGTTCTCTCTAACCATTCAATCTTTCTGCCCTTATTTATCCTTTCACAAAGTCAGAGGGTCCCTATCTAATATTAATATTTCTTTTTGTTGAAGAAGTACAAGGATTACTCCTAAAATCTCTGCTCCTGCATATTTTGAAGAGTAAATAGGGGGATTTTGAAAGCCTATTTGGCATCAGCCTAAATCTGCCTTTCAAAGCTCCTTCGTGACCAAAGCAGTTGTCCAACACACTCCTCGTTGTCTCAACAGCTTCATAATTCCGATGGCGCTGTCTCACTCCAGACAGATTGCTTCCAGCTCCAGGATTAGTTCAGTGATGTACAGCCAAAGTCAGGGAATTCAACTCCTCTTAAAAGACTCAGAAAGCACCAAAAAGCTTCGATGCTGTTTGGAGCAAGCAGGGCAGATAGCTCGAGTCACTGAGGGATGGATCTGTCACCTGAGATTTCTTTTACAGCCAAAGCGGAGGAATGAGCACTTTTAGCAGGCAGGTCTCCTCAAATGCCCATTTTCAGCTGAGACAAATCATCCCCGAGGTTGCCTCTTTCCATTGACTAAAATCCCGCGAATCTGGGAGCACAAGGCTCACAGCTCATGCTTGGAGACTCCACCTGGAACATTAAACCATCCTCAGAAACACCAGCCTGACACAAAATCCTAACAAACCGCAGGGGCTGCCTTCCATCCCAGCCTCATTTCAGCTGTTTTCCCTGCATTCAAGAGATTCCTCAATCCAATCAAGTGCTTATTAACTGCCCTGAGCTCTTATCAGCAGAGATGTGCTGCTGCTGCCAAATTAATGCAACGAAGATTAAGTCACTCCTGTAATGTTTTATCCTACAAAACCTGTGCGTGCATCCAGGAAAGGATGTCCTGATGCAGTCCAGGTCATGCTCCTGCAGAGCCAGTGGAGGTCCTGGTCCCATTTTGGGTCCGATATTTTCACCATCAACCATCTGGAAGTGTTTCACTAATTAAAGGCTCGCCCTGAAAACTCAATTTGGCGGAACTCCTCCAGCTCTGCAGCAGATTTGATCTTGGTGACCCCGACTATTGTGCTCTGCAGGTTGACAAGGTGCTGAATAAACAGGTAAGCACAGATTTTGTTGCCTTTACCTATAAATCAATTTTAATTACGACGACGACATCAGCAACAGAATCCAGTCCAACTGCTGGGCCCATTCTTTTCCCACGATAACTATCCCAAATTAAAGGGTGAATTGCACTGTGCTCGGGGTATTGTCATGCAGACGAGGGAAAACAACTCGCTTTCCAATTTCCTCATGCAAATGCAGGCGGAATTGTTGAGACACAGAATATATTTTGCCATCTCAGTGGTTCTGTAGAAGATAAGAGGAGCCGCGAAAGTTTTGCAATTTGTAAGCTGGCAGCTTATTAAATAAATAAATAAGAACCCCCGCCCTGCAAACCCAAATGTTTAAATAACATTACAAGTAAACTGTCAAGGTCAGCAAATAATACGTTTAAACAATCTTGTATTCCTTTTGCCTTTCTGCAAAGACTATGCTATAATTTATGGGTTTATTTCCTTTTCAAAAGAAGTTTCTTGATACAGTCTCAAACTCCAGTGGAATATTAAAAAAATAATGGCAAAATATTCCAGCCTGAAGGCTATTGCAGGGTGCTCTGCATTCCCGAGCTGGCGCCTGTACCTCCCCAGCACGAGGCAGGCGGCACTGCAACACCAATTTCTGTGAAGTTACACCCAATAACTGCAGAAATCCAGAAAAAGGTTCAGACCAGACCTGGTGTGCAACACCCACCACAAGAAGAAATAAACCTGCGTAGATATTCAGAAGTGCCAAAGCAAAGGGAAAAAAATGGCAACTCAGCCGTAACCAAGCAGGACCAGATGTTATTTTTACCTTTTCAGGTCCAAATGAAAGCTCAAGAGCAATTATGTGAAAGTCTGAGCTCTCCTCCCACTCTCCTTACGTGTTTCATCTCCGTGACTCCTTGTGTCACTCTTTCCCTTTTATTCCACATCCGAGAGGAGCCCCTGCTCCTACAGGAGTGCTCTCCATGCCCTTGGGGTTTGTGCGAAGGCTGCACCACGCACCCTGCTGCAGGACACCCTGTGATGGGGACATTTCCAGGGTGCCACGCACAGCTGTGGCCAGTGACACTGCTAAACACCACCCACATCCACACCCCCCAGCTCCCGTGGCTGTGGAGTCAGAGTTTGGTGGTTTCCCCACTGAAGTCACCCCCAAAACCATTGAATTCAAATCTCCATTGCCAGGGACAGCAACAGGAGCCAAAGCCAAGGAAGTGAGACACTGATGCATCAGGCAAGGAAAGGAGATCACAGAATTATTGAATCATTCAGCTTGGAAAAGACCTCCAAGGTCATCAAGTCCAACCTTTGACCAAGCTGACTTCCAGGCCCACTGAACCATATCTTGAAACGACGCATCCACTTGTTTTTCTGAACACTTCTTCTAGGGGTGATGACTCCTCCACTTCCCCGCTCCAATGCTTAACCACTCTTCCTGTGAAGAAGTTTTTCCTGATAACTAACCTGAACCTCCCCGGGTGCAACTTGAGGCTGTTTCCTGTTGTCCTGTCACTTAATCCCTGGGAGCAGAGCCTGACCCCCACCTGGCTGCCCCCTCCTGTCAGGGAGTTGTGGAGAGCCAGAAGGTCCCCCCTGAGCCTCCTTTTCTCCAGGCTGAAGAACCCCAGTCCCCTCAGCCGCTCCTCCTGACTTACGTTCCGGATGTCCCACCACAAGACATCCCCTCGCCTGGGCCTCCTCCCCTGCTCCAAACCCAACCAGCCCCAGCCCAGCCCAGCCAACGTCACGCAGGGATCAGCAAAAAATGCTCCCCTCTTCTCCGTGGTTACATCTCAGCTGCTCTGGCGTGCTCCGCCACTAGAAATAAACGGATATAATCCTTAAAAACAGCCTCATGGGCCTGGGAGGAGGGAGACGCTGACCATATGCACTGAGCACGGAGAGGGAGTGGGAAGCAGGACTGGGAAGAGGCTCCCGCTGAGCAGCTGTCAGCCCACCCGGCTCTTTGCGGGGACTAAAGGCGTGTAATTCCCAACTCCTGCACGCTGCACAAGTTATCATTTGGAAGTTGTTGCTCTGCAGTGACTTGACAGTCTAACAATGCAAAATAAATCTATTCATGCTGCTTTGGCGAGACCAAATCCTGGGAATGTGCCGCAGCAGCAGAGAGCAGTGATAAGTTCTTGTAACTTACAGCAACTCGGTGCTGTCCTCATTACCATAAATTATCTTCCAGCACACACAAGAAACCTTTCCAGCGGACTCCACTGTTGCTGAGCTTTTATTCCCTGCTCTGTGTTAAAGCTGGGAGTACTTTGTGTGAGCCCAGAGCCCTCCTGATAGCGCCGGGTTTGAAGTGCCTGGAAGCTGCAGCGCTTTTCCCGCTTCTCCAGCCGGAACGCTGGGGTTAGCAGCGCTGTCTGGAGGCTTGTAAAGAGGATTCACGGCTGGATTTTGTGCTCTGGAATGCACAGGGGCTTTCACATCATCCCCAGCAAGTCTCTCTGTGTAGCCTGGGTAGGGCTTTGTAGCAGAACATGGTTAAAAGGAGGGGGAGAAACTTCTGCCTCAAGGGGAAGAGCAGAACCAAGACAAATTCGCAGAGCCCAGGAACAAGGCACCGAATTAATCAAAATGGACAGGTGAGAGAACAGTGCTCTGCCTATCAGTGGGATCTTGGATGCACCAGTGTTGATGAGAAAGGACAGTGAGACAGCTTCATTTCACCGGATCCCTCGTGGAGCCAGCCGGGGCGCGTGCCCATGGCCAGGAGCGGGGGACACGCATCCCCACAGAGATGCTCCCAGTCTGTTACCCATTCCTTGCCTCGTCTCCTGCACCCTGCGCACGCTGGAGCTCTGTCCATGCCCACTGCTCCACCCAGGATCTGCTGGCCAACACCCCCTGCAGTGCTACAGCAGCTGGAGATGCCCAGGCCCTGCTCAGCAGCAGGCGGGACCTTCACTGAAATAAAAGTGGTGTTTTCTAAAAGCTTCGTCTGGATTTGCAGCTCAGAAAAGTTGCTCTGTGAGGATGTTTGGGATGAGCCCCGGCCTGAATGGAAACATTCATTCAGGATGAGACAGCTGGGGCTGGGACAGGCTGGGAGAGCTGGGGGTCCTCACCTGGAGGAGAGAAGAATCCAGGGAGAGCTCAGAGCCCCTTGCAGGGCCTAAAGGGGCTCCAGAAGAGCTGGAGAGGGACTGGGGACAAGGGATGGAGGAACAGGATACAGGGAATGGCTTCCCACTGCCAGAGGGCAGGGCTGGATGGGATATTGGGAAGGAATTGTTCCCTGTGAGGGTGGGCAGGCCCTGGCACAGGGTGCCCAGAGCAGCTGTGGCTGCCCCTGGATCCCTGGCAGTGCCCAAGGCCAGGCTGGACGGGGCTTGGAGCAGCCTGGGACAGTGGGAGGTGTCCCTGCCAATGGTATAAGATGATCTTTAAGGTCCTTTCCAACCCAGACCATTCCTGGATTCTATGATTTCACAATCCACTGTGGTGGGTTGACCTTGGCTGGACACCAGGTGCTCACAGAGCTGCTCCATCTTCCCAGCTGGACAGGGGAGATAAAATAAGATGGAAAACAACTCACAGGTTGAGATAAGGCAGTTTACTAAAGCAAAAGCCAAACTCTGCGTGCGAAAGCAAAGAAGAAAAAGAAGTTTATTCTCCCATTCCCATCAGAGAGGGATGCTTAGCCACTTCCTGGGAAGCCGGGTGTTATTTTCAATACAACCTCACCATTTCCAGAGCCGGGGAGGTGCTGGCTGGGTTCCTCAGGAAGGACTAAACTAGTCCATGTTTTTTCCTAATGCACCAGTGCATGGAGCGGCTGCTCCAGGCGACAAATACAAATAACGAGTGCCCCCCGTTCCTCCTCCCTTCCTTGGCTTTTTGATCTGAGCTGGGGGTCTGAAATATCGTTTTGGTCAGCTGGGGCCAGCTGGCCGCGCTGGGTCCCCTCCCGGGATCTTGCCCCCCCCAGCCCCTGGATGTGGGGAACATTGAGAGGCAGCGCTGAGGCTGTGCCACCCGTGCCCAAACCAGAACGTGGGCGTGTTATAAACACCTCTCCAGCTCCCAGGGTGAGCACAGCACTGGGAGGGCCCCTGTGGGAAATGAGCTCCAGCTCAGCAGACCAAACACATCCCCTCCCAGCCCTAAAATGCACCAGAGCTGGCACGGGAAGAGCATCCACCCTCTCGGTGCAGCTCGGCAGAGATGGCAGAGGGGGAAGGGCACATGCCGGGTTTCCTTCCACAGCAGAAGATGCAGCTGCAGAAGGCTCCGAGCACCAGACTCAGCAGCCTGACAAAGCAATTCTGCACCTGAACGTCCTGGTTCTTCCCCTCCAGGTGGGTTTCAGCTCTGCAAAGACTCCAGTGGGGCTACAAGTTCACATTAGCAAATCGCCAAGCAGCAGCTGATCTCCAAAAGCCTTGCTTGGGGAAAGGCTTTTGGAGGTTTTCTGTTTGGGATTTAGGGCTTTCTCCCAGTTTTTCCTTAAAACAAAGACTCTGTGTGCGCTGGTGCAGGCAGAAGTGACTGCCTTGTGCAGGGGATGGAGGAGCAGATTTAGGGACTCGGAGGCACAATCCCAGCGGCCAGCTCAGGTGTGACACAGCTGCATGAACCACGTGCCACATATTGCATACCTCTCTCCACCTGGAACTGAGGACTTCCAGCTTATTCCCTCGAAATCCCCCAGCCACCTGATACCAGCAGGAAGCAATCTTAATGCTGAAATGTTTTTTCCAAATCACAGGGGTCAAATTAAATTTTTTTTTCCTCTCTATTCCAGCCAGGCTAAAAACCACCCTGCCAAAATCCACAGCGTCACAAAACCAGGGAATCTCACCCAAATCGCCCCACCCTCCAAAGCCGAGCTGGGAGATGTGTTCCTATCCACGTCTCCACACCAGGAAACATCTGCAGCTCTCAATGCCCCAAGTTCCCTGAGCTTCTGTTCGACGCAGATCCAAGCCTTGTGTTCGGCTGGATTGTAACTGAGCGGAGTCTCCCATCCCTTTGTTGGGGGATCAGCTCTCGGGGAGCGATTCCCAGTTTATTCCTCAAGCTGGGTGCTCCGTAAGCAGGAGACAGCCATAAGTGTTCCTTGACAGGCGCTTGGAGATATAATGCGCCGCAGGTTGTTTCCTTCCTCTTAATAGGATGCAAAGCTCCGTTTTCAAAAGGATATGCTAACGTTTTAAGCTCTTTTTGTTCGTATAAATGATAATGTAGTCAACACAAGGGCCTCATCTCTCCTTGAAGTGAATATTATTCCTGTTCACCTTAACATACAAGCACCAGGCTCGAGAATAAACCTCAGCCAAGCTCCCCCTGAGGGGGCTCATCCGAGGCTTTGCTCCCAGAGAGGAGCTGGTGGAGACAAAGCAAAGCTGGCCACTGCTGGAAAACCGAAGGATGGACTCGAGGCCTCCTTAAATTGTACAAGCTGCTGCAGCTCCTCCTTTAATGCCGTGCATAAGGAGAACTTTCAGTTCCAGAGGAATGATTTTCTAGAGGAAGGATGCAATCAATAATTTGCCTGAAATAGAGAGGTCAGGGCGTTGTCCAAGACGTGAGGAGATCTTTGCTGTGGGCAAACTACAGAGAAAGTGTGGGGTGAAGCCATAAAAGACAAAAGCCACCGGTTTTTAGGAGCATGGGCCTCTCCAAGCCCCTTTATCATCCTTCCAGTGCCTGAAGGAGCTGACAAGAAAGGTGGAGAGAGACTCTTTACAAGGGCCTGGAGTGACAGGACACAGGGAATGGCTTCCCACTGCCAGAGGGCAGGGATAGATGGGATACTGGGAAGGAATTGTTCCCTGTGAGGGTGGGGAGGTCCTGGCACAGGGTGCCCAGAGCAGCTGTGGCTGCCCCTGGATCCCTGGAAATGTGCCAGGTGCTTGGAGCAGCCTGGGCTAGTGGGACGTGTCCCTGCCCATGGCAGGGGGTGGCACTGGATGAGCTTTAAGGTCCCTTCCAACCCAAACCATTCCACGACTCTGGCACTGTGACTATCTAGGCTCGTGGTGCTTTTCCATGCTTCAGGACCAGGATTCCCTCCACATGCCAGCCCCTCTCCAAACAAATCCATCCTGCTGTCTCCAAAAGACGTTCCTGGCAGAGCACGCGAGCAGTGCTCAGATACGGGGAGGGAGGAGGAGTCGAAACCCTACAGGTTTTCCTGCTCGTGAGGTTTTGGAAGGCGCTGTTCTCCTTGTTTTCCGCGCCTGGGCTCCTCATCACACCTGTCTTACACACAACCCCTGACAGGTTCACAGACAGACCTGTCTGCCTGCTCCCGGATTACAAAGGAAGGATCAATTCCAGCCTGTCAATCCCTCCGTTTCATTAGCGACTGATTGGGAGGCATCACATCCTGTCTTCCAAGAGTCAAACCCGTAAACAAGACAACATTGTTAAAAAACAAAAAAACCAGCCCCAAACCACTAAAAAACCAACTAAATAAAAACCTCAGACTGCCAGATGCCAGGGATTGCTACAAGACTGCAGCAGGAATAACAATTTGGGAGATAATTGAGCTATTCTTGTTGGCTGTGAAACCACAGCCCTGGCGGGATAGGCAGAAAGAGGTTCCCCAAAGTTACTGGCCACCTTGGAAGATGCTTTTCCTTTCAGGATGAGCAGGAAAAAATGTTGCCAGAAGGAGAAAAGGAGAATTGCTTGGAAAAACATCCCCCTCTCCCTAGATTTTTGATACAACCTCACCATTTCCAAAGCCAGGGAGGTGCTGGCTGGGTTCCTCAGGAAGGACTAAACTAGTCCATGTTTTTTCCTAATGCACCAACTGTCACGACTGTCAATTCAGCTCCTTTCATGGAGATTAGAATTCATTTGCAAAAGGAAAAAGAAAATGGGAAAAAAAAAATAAAAAAAAAAAACAAAGAAGAAAAAGGAAAGAAAAGGTATTTAATTGGCAACTGAATTCTTCATGAAACAAAGAGATGGATTCATGCAAAGAAGAATAGGGAGAGCTGTTTTGATATCTGAATTTTAATGACTCCATGGCATCCCTATTTGTTATGTATCTGCTTTCGAAATGTCACGGCTGGCTCTAGTGGTAATTACTGAATTTCAACATTTATAGAAAAGCAGCACATACAGTATGGAGATAATTGCCCAGTTGGAGAGTTATGAAGGATCCAGGTCCCCCCCGCCCTCCTCCCTCCTTCTGCGACTACAGAATTTTGGTAATTATCACTAGAGCCACTTGTTAAAAAATCAGAAAGCAGGTAAACAACAAACACCAGTGTGGTTTATTCATTAAAATTCAAAAAACACATCATCATATTGATCTTGAAATTACAAACTGCTGCAGCTTGCAAAAAGCAGGGCTCTCCTGCTACCCCGGCGTTTAGTGTTGCTGTACATCATACACCGCGACACTTTCCTGATAGGAATTGTTATGTAATAAACACTATTGTGGGGCACTTACAGGTAAAATAAATCGATTTATCCAGGTTATAACATCAGCCATGATCAGACCACAAATCCCAAGGCTTGGGGTGGATGTGATGTCAGCACAAAGCAGGGAGCACCCACCAGGGTGGGTGAAACACACTCCAAAGCACTTGCGGAGTTGGATGTTTGTGTTTTGGCTTAAACCACACGTGCCCTTTGGCTGTGGTCTGTCCCAAAATGCTCCTGCATCCATAAAAAGGGCAGCTCAGCTCTGCCTCTGCCCTGCTTTCACCCACATGACTCCTTCTCTTTGTAGGAAACACTCTCCCCACCTCGCCGACAGGAAACCCCAGACACACAGACATAAATCCCCCCTTGGTTTCTCACAGTTCATCACTCGAGGGCTCTGTGATGTCCCACACCTCCCTCGTGCCCCACCCCAGGAGTCACAGCAGCACCCAGAGCGGAGCCAGCAGTGCTGGCTCCACACGGAATTCAGGCTCAGCTTTAAACAGCCCCGGGTTCTGAGTTTCCAGAACACGGGCTTCTGTGACGTTCCGCTCTTTAATTAAAGTCAGGTACAAAGAAAACTCTCCTGCTTAGAAGTGGGGATGTGTTAGAAGCAGGGGCATGGGTTGGGGAAGGTAAACACGCAGGGATATAATTAAAGGAGAAACGACAGTTAACAATGAGAATCTCCCGGCTTTTACAAAAACACAGAAGGAAAAGACCATTATGCAGACACAGGAGATAAGTGGATCCAGCACAGATAAGACTGGCAGAGGGAAATTGGAGGCAGAAGAGGATAAGAAGCTGACACTGACACTTATAATATTTACTTTTGCATCTGTGTTCACAAATGAAGAGGATGAGGATTTGCCTAAGTCAGGGATCAGATCCCCGGGGAGAGGAGAATAGGAATTAGGGAGTGTGCAGATAACACAAGAAATGGTCAATAAGAGCTTAGGGGAACTTAAACTGACACAAAGCATCAGGGACCAGATGGCAACATGTGCACGAGGGATTTACCCAACAGGGGAAGCAATGACAGGCCCGGGCTTCAGCCCTGTGGAATCCCTGGAAATGGGTGAGACAGGGAACAGAGAGTTCCAGCAGCAGGTGGACATTTACACCGGAACCATCAGTGATCTCTCAAAGACCCCATTACTCTGACAACTCTCTCCTGGTGATGCTACAGACAGCAGGGTGGATTATCCCAGCTGCCTAAGGCAATATTTTTTTGGACAGAAAAGTCACTAATTTCATTGCTCTGAGGGCTCCTGTTGAACTGCTCTTCCCACCTTTATTTTTACTATTCAAGGCTTAGCCTGTCCAGGAGAGAATTAAAATTTGGGTGTTTTCTGAGGGCTTACAACTAAATCTTAGACAGAAAAATCAGGGCTGAGCCGGCTTTTCAAACCACCACTCAGTGAGACAGTTAATTGTAATTAAATCCATCTTTATTTAAGACCAAATATAAGATTTGCTTAACTTAAACCTCCCTCCAGAACCAGCACATGTGACCACCACAAAGCCAGAGCGATGCCTCCTTCAATCCAAACCTCGATGCTGGGGGAATGTGGAGGGAATCAGCTGCCCGTCGACTGGGAGAAGAGTATTTATTTGGAAGCTCATTTTTAAGGGGAAAGAAAGGCTTGAAAATGCCCAGGTTCATTAAGAACAGCCAAGATGATCTGATGAGAAGCAGATCAATCCTTATTAACTTGTTAGGAGCCTTGGAAGAGATTACTCGGGTTGGTGGACACGGGAGCTGTGATTGGCACCTCTCACTGGCCGGGGAGTCACGGACAGCGTCCAGCCCGTGGGGCTCGTACTAATGGGAACCACTCAAGGGCCTGGGGAACAAATGGCAAAGTCTGGGGGGAGAAAGGAGATCCACAGGGACACCCCACAGTGTCAGGGGCTGCCCTGAGATACTGCGTGAGGCTCCCTGGGTGAGGAGCAGCTTCACAGCCCACAGCCTGCAGGGTAATTTAATGAATTTATTGTCTGGCCACACATTTGTAGTGTAACCCCCAGCTTTGCCTGTTTTATTGCACCTCCCAGCTCTCTGCCTAACCCACAACTCAGCTCTACGACTTCCTGGCAGGTCTGAGCATGCTTCTCCTGCTAAAGCTTCTCCTGGAGCTGAGGAAACAAGTATCTGGCCAGAACTACTGACGGAAAGGCTGAATTTGAAATATCACACACATCAGGCAGGACCCTAAGCCTGGACATCCTTCACACTCAGCTTTGTACCCATCAGTCCAGATCGAGCAAGCCATGATGTCTTGGAAATATTCCCCACTGCCATTCCAGAGGGAATGGGGGCTGGGTTGGTCACAATCAAATAACACTCCAGAAAATGAATATCCCTCCGCCATCATTAGGGACGAATGTTATGGAGATGAAGCAGTGGAACGGGATAATGAGGTGTGGAGGAGGCTGGGAGCCTGCCAGACAGGGAGGATGCCACTTCCCATAATTTTTCATTGGTAAAATTGATAGATTGTGCCACCAGCCTCTCCCCCAGTCCCACATTCATCCCAGTTAAGGAATCATGACTGATCTCCTCGAGGAATGAACGTGTCACAGTGTTCAGCTGGGGCAGAGCAACTTTGCCTCCCAACTCCCACAGCTGCTGGACAAGAAGCTCCTGCCCCACCTGACCTCCTGTTTCTTCCACATGACAAGAAAAGAATGTTTCTCATGTCCCTGGAATGTTTTCTTGTTCTTGAGCAGGTGAGAAGCTGAGCTCAGACTGTTCCCCCTCCTCCGTGCTCACCTCTGCAGAACGAGGTCTACACCCCGCAGGGAGGACGATGCTCCACCACAGCCCCTCCAGACAGCTGCTGAAATCCCAGGCAGTGTCTAGAGCACAGTTCCCCGGGCGGGTGGCGACACAACGCCAGTTACGGGTGCCAGACGGGATAAAGGACACTCGGGATCTCATGCATGGCACTCATTAAGTTGACTTTGTAAGGAACACCCCGATAACATCCCACGGAGACGCACTGCAAACCCAGATCTTACGAGACAGCAGAGACTCCCTCTCTCACACCTGACTAAGCCCCCTAATCACAGGCAAAACTTCAATCAGCGCTTACAACAATCCCACAACACAAATCCATCCGACGCTCCATTAATGCTCGCAGTATGACTTGTTATCCACAAAGGAAACACTGCTGGGTGATAATGAAGGCGTTCGATTGGGATTTCGAGATGAGCAACAAGAAGTGCCTGGTTACCAGAGCGTGACACTCCAAGCTGGGATAAATAAGCTCTTGATTGCTGCGCTCAGCCCAAGTCACCTGTGGCTCCACTGAAGAGCCTCTACTTGTCCACCACCGCTGTCAACTGGCTGGGATGACCACAAAGCCATGGCTCTGCTCCTTCTTTCCTGTTTTCCAGCCAAGCCCTGGGCTTTCCTGGCACAGGACTCACATGTTTCCATCACCACCGATGCCATGAAGCTCAGCGAGGTCACAGGAAGTAGCAAGGCAGAAGTGGCTTATTGCAAGTGGAGCATTATCTCCATTAATTGAGGCTGGGTAAGAGCTGTCCAGGCCAATTCTGACCCATCATTCTCTCAAGAGGACCAGCTCACCTCTGTGGGCTCCGAGCCAGCATTCATGTGAGGGTTTTTATGCCCTGCTCAGGATTCTTCATTAAACCACCCATGTGTCTGCCAGCACAGGGTCACGATTGCGCTGCACAGCCTCATTGTCTGCACCAGAGCAGCGCGAGCTCTGCAGCAAAGGAGAGGAAAATCATGGAAGTCCATTGTTTTCCCTGACACGAGGCTGGGGAGGGGCTGGCATCACTGGGGACTTGCCCCCTTCACTGCGCTGGGAAAGGCAGCCCTGCCCTGCACCACTGAGCACCAGTGTCTCATCTCACCTGCCTGGCTTGGGATGCAAAAAAGCCCTTCCTGAGCCTAGGCTGCAAAAGACTAATAATTCTCCTGGCAGCTGGAGTCCTGGCTGGAAGCCTTATTTTATTGCTTTGCTGCTACTTTTTTTGCTCAGAAGACAAGGAAGATGTCAGAGAAGTCTAAAACTCCTCCTATTTTCATATTTGTTGGCACAGAAAGCAGTGAACTTTCATCTTCCCTCAGCACTGATTTAGGGTAGCTTTGCCGGGGCAATTCACAACACAATAATAATGACAATGATAAAAACCACAAATATATAATAGTCTCACATATTGCATATGGCCATCATTAGCAGGGAAGAATTTGGGGCTGAGCGAAAGCAGAAGAGAGCAGAACTTCTCCAGGCAATGCTCTGCCACCCACAGGTTTGCCTTCCTTTCTCTCACAGATGAAAAGTGTTTCAGAAACTCGAGGGACACGTTTGGAGACAGTGCCCACTCACTGCCTATAAAAAGGGGATGTCTCTCCCAAACACCAGCTCATTTCTCTTGGTGTGTGTGGCAGCAGGGACCTGACCCTGGGTGGGTTTGGAAGGAACCAAAGGTTGGTTTGGGTGCCGAGGGTGGGTGAGGGCAGTGGATGCTGAAAGAGAGGAGCAGCTTCGGACAGACAACAAACACCTCAGGCTTCAGGCCTTAAAGCAGCTTTTGGCAATTAGGAGTTAGGGCAGCACCTGTCTGCAGGCAGGGGACCCTCACCTCTGCCTGCTGCAGGGTTTCCTCCCATCTTCCTAAGAAATCCCTAACGCTGGCCCCAGGCAGTGACAGGACACAGAGGCAGCTCCTCGGGAGCACCGGGGCTCACTGGAATTGTTGTCCTGTCACCAAGCCCAGTCCCTATCACTCTGCTCCCAAACACTGCAAAACGCAAGGGTGCTGGTGAGGCAATAGGTAAGTGTGGCTACACACAGCAAAATACTGCACCTGCCACCCCACCCACCTTGTAAATCTCCAGTCATCAGCTCTAAAAAGCTTTGAGTTGGTCAGGAAGGACCAGCTGAGCAGCTCATGGGGGCTCTGCCCCACGTGCCTGTAGGTGCTTCACTCACCCCCCCTTCCTTTTATTTTTAATATCATCACTGCTCTAAAAATAAAATCAACTTGACACTGATGAAAGCTGAAAAACCCCACCAGACCAGTTTCTCCATGTGCCTGACTCCAGGGCCCCTTGATCAAATTGTTTTCCTTCTCCCTGCGAACTCCTCAGCTCTGCCCAGGGGGGACAGGGCTGGAAATGGAAGCCCAGGTTTCCCTCTGGCATGGAGCTGTCAGACGCAGCTCCGTGAACATCGTCAGTTCCGCGCCTGCTCCTCGGCTTTGGAAATGGAAATGAAAGATTTCTTTCCCATTCTCTTCCCCCTGCCTCTTTTCCCTGCCAAGCCTGTAACGAGCTGGAGATGGGAAGTGCCAGGGATGGATGAAAATAGAAGGAAAATAGCTGATAGTATTTCGGCTAAGCCAGCCCTAGGATGAGGCGGGGAGCATGTCCTAAGGGACCCCCGACCCTCCCAGTAAAGCCCCAAAAATAGGGAGGGTGTTTCTCCCACGGGAAACAGTCCTGCCTCAACTAGCAAATTTTTCAGCCCAGATGAAGCAGGATGATTATCTGCCGTAACTATCACTGCTGCCTTCACCTGCAGAAAACCCTGCCTGGCCTCACAGCCCTTCCCTCTCCGCCCAAAGCACGTCCCAGCTTTCAGCCTCCACCAGCTCCTTCTCCGTTCAAGGCTGATCAGCCTTGGCTTGCAAACGAGGTGAGTGGCTGCAACAGTTGCTCCTTTACGAGCTCAGTCCTGCAGCATCTTTAGGAGGTTGTGAGGGGAGAGAGAGAAGAAATAACACATTCTGCTGCCACTGGAAACCAAATTATTCCCCAGCCAATATGAAAAACCCACTCATGAACTGACCATGGCTTGTTCATCACTCCCACTTGATATTTATCACTGGGACGTTTCACCAAATTAATCCTGTCACCAGCCTTTGCAGGCAGTTGCCAAGTACCAGGAGCAGCTGCAAATCTTCATTAATAAAATTTCAGGATGTGCTTTGTCTGGGCTGGAGACTGCCACTTACCATCCTGCCGCCCTGGAAGCGCGAGGTGGCACCGGCACCTAAAGTTGTGTGCAAAAAAAAGGCCTGGGAATTTTGAATGAAAACGGATGCTGGGAAATGCCATTATCCAGCACGTGCTTCAGAAAACAGAGCATTAACATTTCCCAGTGATAGGCCTTGGAAAATGGATGTGGAGGGGGTGTGTTCACAGTTAATGGGGTCCTTACATGGGTGGTGGGACAGTGGGGTCACATCTGCTGCCCACGGGGTGGGTGTGGAGGTAAC
This sequence comes from Rhagologus leucostigma, assembly GCA_013397725.1. NCBI lineage: Eukaryota > Metazoa > Chordata > Aves > Passeriformes > Rhagologus > Rhagologus leucostigma. Next base: position 1,352,481 of record VZTD01002630.1, read on the forward strand.
GGGGTGTGAGGGGTGAGTCTGAGAGGTGCCACAGGCAGCACCTGGCTGCCCTCAAGCCGGGAGCTCTGCGGTCCCAGAGCGTCAGACTGGTCCTGCCAATTCCCAGAGGCTGGTATTCCCTTCATGCAGAGACAGCATGGACTAGAGGATAAACAAGGTTATCCCAAACAGGTCAGATGGAGATAGTGGGAAAAAGCTAAACCAGCACAGATCATTCTCCCTCTGCCATTCCCAAAACTGGGTGTGAGGGGCAGGTGGGATGGAACCAGGCTGCTGCTCTCAGCCTGAGCCTCCTGCCAAGGTGTCTTTGTACTGCTGGGAACACTCATTCAGGATGCTCAAAGGGCAGGAGGGACTCAAAGCAACACTTCCAGGCAGCCAGGAGGGTTCACAGAACATCCTGAGCTGGAGGGGACCCACAGGGATCATCCAGTCCAACTCCTGACACAGACACCCCAACAATCCCACCCTGGGCATCCCTGGCAGCGGTGTCCAAACGCTCCTGGAGCTCTGGCAGCCTCGGGGCTGTGCCCATTCCCTGGGGAGCCTGGGCAGTGCCCAGCACCCTCTGGGGGAAGAACCTTTTCCTGATCTCCAGCCTGACCCTGCCCTGACACAGCTCCAGCCACTCCCTGGGTCCTGTCCCTGTCACAGCGAGCAGAGATCGGAGCTGTCCCTCGGGAGGAGCTGCAGCCCCTGGTGATGTCTGCCCTCAGTCTCCTCCAGCTGAACAAACCAAGTTTCCTCAGCCACTCCTCGTGTAGCCCTTTGAGATCCTTCACCATCTCAGACTCGGCTGTGCTTTGGGGTGGCTTCACTTCAGCAGCAGCAGAGGATGGGGGTAAAGCCCTGGCACCTGATGCTCCTGGGTGCTGGGCCTGGGTGATTCATCCCCAGGGCAAAGTCGCCTCTCCCAAGTCCCAAAATTTGGGTGAAGGTTCGAGTCTGGGAACACTTTGCAAGTCACCCACACGGGAAGCGCTGCTGTTTACTGCAGGAGCGTCCTCGTGCCGGGGATCAGTTCCTCGGAGAGGTGGAGAGGTCAGCTCTGCCCTGCCAGGTCAGGCCCCTGTCCCCTCGGGGCACTCAGGATGTTCCTGCTCTCCACGGCTGCTGCCTTTGCACCTCGCTGTGCTCAGAGCTCTGGGGAACCTCACTGTGAGCGACGGCGCTTTGGAGCGGGGCCGGCCACGGCCTCCTCCGGCAGCACACGGAGCTCGCTGCTTTGTTCGGGGCTGAATCAAACCCTGCCAGGCCAGAGAATTCCATTTAAAGCCACAAACACTGCCTTTAAATCAAGGTAATGCCGGTTCGTGCAGCTGGGAGCTGTCTCTCCTCGCTGCAGTCACCCTGATAATAGGATCATTCAAGTCCTCCTCTCCAGGCTCCTGGATGCTTTGTTCCCACCAAACGGGAACTGCTGGTCACCCTGCCCCGCAGAGCTTCCCCCCTTCCCTTCCTCACCTGCTTTGAACGATAAGACCTGACCTGTGGATGTAAAAGCACAGGAGAAGAGGCACAAACTGTGGGGGCAGCTGGACCTGGGCCTTGCCATCCCATCCTGAGCGTGGCTCCGGCGGCCTCCCCACAACTCGCTCCCCTCTCACTGCCTGCCAACCACGAGCAGCTTTTGCTCTTCCTGCCTGCAAGTCAAAAGGCTTGGAAATTGAGGAACAGAGGAAAAATATTTGCTCGTTATCCAACCAATTAGTTGGTGGTAAAGACAGCAAACAGAAGCGAAGTCTCCGAAGCACCACATTTTTCTTTTAAGTGCTGTAAGCAGCTAATGACTCCGCAGAGCTCTGGGAAAACAGACTGGAAGCTCCAGCGTTTTTGAAAATGTGAAGATAATCTGGAGCTAGCTGTGTTGTTTAGGTTTTCTGAAAAGAAAAGCTTTGGGAAGGACATCCCAAAAGCTTTCCTCTTTTTTCCCCGCTGCCCCAGCTGTTCCTGGCACAGACCTTGGTAACGCCCGGCAGCCTCTGCAGGCACCACGCGCACCTTTTCACCTGGTAAATAAGGGGAGCATTGATGTTCCCTGAGGGACAGATCATCAGTGTCCCCAAGGATAAGGAAAGGGTCCTCCTGCTCCCCAAGCTCCATCTCAGAGTGGGAGGTAAGCGAAAATACACTTCAAACTCACCAAACTCCTGTCAGAAGGGCTGAAAAATACCATGAGCACGCTGGAGCACCTAATTCCTGGGAGAAAATGTGCTGTGGGGTCATTACTGGTTATTCGGAACCAGATCCAGATTCGATACCACAAACCCCCACGCTTTTCCCCGAGGTTCTGACCAAAACGCGCACCCAGCACAAACATTCCCGTAATCCTGATGGCTTTAAATCATGGGTGTCACACAGAAATCAAATTATTTATTTCCCTATCCTCACATCCCTCCCAAGCTGCTTCTGTCCCAAAATTGCCTCTTACATTTTCTGTATACAGATAGTAATAACTAAAATAACCATGTGGATGGATATCACGAACCTGGAAGGTAATAAGAGGCAATGACTCCAGTGACTGAAATGAAGGAGAAAGACAGTTAATGAAATAGAGATGCCTACCAACAGCTTTTAAATCAATTCACAGAGGCAATTTAAACAGCCCATCCTGTCATGATGTTTAAAATATGTCAATTCTGCTACTTTTTCCCCATTTCCCTTTTTGGCTGAGTTTCTTTCAGTTTTCCCTTTTGGTTAAGAAAAAAAAAAAGGGAAAATATAGAAAAACTCACCTTCTTGGCTTCACCGCTTGAGCTTGCAGAAAGACAAAAATCTACTTGAGCACAAGTGAAGTAACTCCAATGACAGAGTGCCCTGGTTAGAAAATTCCTAATAAATCACCAAAACCAATTGCTGCTCCAATGCCACGTTTGACAAATTGAAAATAAATTGCATCAATTGCATGGGAGCCAGGAGAGCCCAGTTCAATATTTTCTCCCTAATACATCTACAGGTGGTGTTGGGGGGGACATTTCTATTATTTATTTATTTTTCACTCCGATCGATGCTGTGTTCTTTTCCGATACACCCTGCTCGGTGCTGGTCAGTAAATATTCATCTCTTCCCTTAATTAATGAGTGTTCAGGAACAGCCAAACACTGCATCTCCCCCTTCTGCACAGGGCAGGCATCAAGGTGGTCAAGTTCACACAATTATGAGCTATTTTAGTGAAATGATTCGAAAGGTGAAGTTTTTGCTCAGGCGCTTCTCACACATCCCACTCCTAATCACAAACTCCCTCATCTCAGCTCCCTCCAAAGTCATGGGGAAGGGCAACATCTTTTCAAGGACAGGTTTTTTGAGGAGTGTTTTTCTTCACCTGTGTGGCATTAATAAAAACTAAAATTACTATAAGCTGAAATAAACTAAAAGAGGAGAGATTTAAATATTGGGAAGGAATTGTTCCCTGTGAGGGTGGGGAGGCCCTGGCACAGGGTGCCCAGAGCAGCTGTGGCTGCCCCTGGATCCCTGGCAGTGCCTAAGGCCAGGCTGGACGGGGCTTGGAGCACTCTGGGGTAGTGGAAGGTGTCCCTGCCCACGGCAGGGGGTGGCACTGGATGGGCTTTAGGGTCCCTTCCCACCCAGTCCCTTCTGGGATTCCATGACTCCCACCAGCCCAGCACCACATGTAGAATTCTGCTGCATTTCTACAGCTCCAACGGGCCCCAACAAAAGCCAGAATTTGGAGTCTGCCCACTCCATCATAAAAATCTCACTTAGAAGCAGAGCCTGTGGAGGAATTCCAGCCAAGACCAGGCAAAAAAAGGACAAAATGGGGATTGTGGCTGTATAAAAACACCTCTGATCCTCCCGTGAAACCTCTCTGTGGACACGGATACAGAAATTGCAAGATCGTGGTCAGATAACACCATCTCTGACTAAATTAAGCATTGCCAAGTTAAGGCCACTAAAGCCTTCCCTGTGCTTCATTCCAGGATCTCCAGCCCACACAAGAGGCAGAGCTCCTTTCATCAGCAAGCGTTTAATACCAGCATCTCTCCTTAGGTCTTATTTTGCTTCCCATTACTCTGAGACAGGGCTTTTTCCTGGAGTTCATCACGACCAGCTCAGCTCCTCGGGTGAGCTCTGTCCACCTGGTGAGGGTATGACCTGCTGGAAAACCAAATTTGCTGTGACTGTGTAATTAAGCCTCTGTAATTAAATTCTCTTATAAAGCAAATGCAGCAGAGCCACCTCCTTCTCCTCGCTGCATGACCCAGCAGGACCATGGAAACAAGGCTGGGCCTGCTCTGGTTTACCTGGCAGCCTTGAGGCTGTGGGATGAGTGACTCAGGGGACAGTGCCACCCTAAACTGCTCCTTGGAGGGATTTCCCCAGCAGTTTCTCCCCTCCCTATGCACCTGCACACTCAAGGCTGTTCCCAGTGCCAGGAAGAGGTTTTCTTCCCAAGGCGCAAGGGCTTTTCCAAGATTAAAATAAGGCATTTTCATGATCCCACCAAAAGCACCAGTCCCTGTCCTGAAGTGCTCAGGCTCTGGAGATACTCATTATTGATTTTTGCAGCAGGCAAACCCAGGGAAAAATGTATTTTCCCCATTAAACTCAGTCTTGGAAACGACGGAAAAACGTTGGCTCTGATTTCAGCCAGGGAAAAGCAAAAGCACCAACCAGGCCTGCTGTCCCCATCCCTCCTCATCCATGCCTGCAGAACAAACAAACAAAGCCTGTGAGCCCGGGAGGACATCTGGCCCTGGGAATTCCAGCCCAAACAGTTGCAGCCCGGCACAGCCAGAGGCAAGGCAAAGCAGAATCCCAGGGGAGGTGTCACAGAGCCTTAATTACACGTTGAGGGTAACACAGCCCTACACAGCGGGATCTGCCCAATATTCACATCCTTGAGAGGCCTCCCACAGGTTTCACAGACACAAACCTGATATTCCATACATACAACTGCAAACCTCTAAGTCCTGACCGGAATTGTTCCTGTTAGGAACAATTTCTAACAGTGCTGAGAGCGCCGATGCTGCTAAGTCAGTGCCCGTTGCCCAGCTGCCAAATCCAGAGCCCAGAAATTCCTGTGGTGCCTCCAGCCTCAGCCCTTGGGCTGCTGTCTTACGGCACGGGGGGCTGGAGATCTGGGAGGAAGCCCAGCCTGCTTTTCCCAGCCTAGCACATTGTGTGGTTGCTAATTTGTGCGATTATTAACTGGAAGCACGTAGAAAAATGGGATATTTTGGGGCTACGAGGACATTTTGGGCCGTTTGTCGCTCTGCCCTGAGGAAAGCAACAAGTGGCCACGTCACCCGGAGGGTTGCAGGGATTAATTAGGGGCAAGAGCTCCACTGTTCACCCAAAGGAGGTGCATCCCAGGACAAGCAGATCCCACACTGCCAGAGGGTGGTGTGGAACAGGGATATCTGCCCCCTCCATCACCCCTCCAAGCACTGGTGAGACAACGCCCTGCTACAAATTCTAACCCCATCCCAAGGAAACAAAGAGGAACCGAGAGATTCGAGATGAACCCAAACTGAGTCCCTGGGGAGAGGACTGGAAAAAAAAAAATTCCAGCAAAGGGCTTTGGCATTACTACGGTTCACAGTCCAAGAAAAGTGGGCTTTGCCACGGCCCTGCTCAAAAGCTGTGCCTCTTGCATTAAGGGGAGCATAATTCAGAGTCGCCAAATCCCAGGCAACAAGCCCAGGCAATTGTGTTTGTGTCTCTACTCAGGGTAAGAAATTAGTTATCTGCCTAAAACAAGCAGGCACTTTCCAATGCTGTATTTGTGTAATTTGCATGCCTCAATAATGTTTTATGTATTACGCTACTTATAAGCTAAAATGTACATGCACGCTCCTGCAAATTTAGGTAAATTATGAATAAATTAAATCTTATCTAAATAAACAAGTGTCTTTTTGAACAGAAATGCGAGCTGTCATGAATATTTAAGTGGACAAGGATAAATCCTCTTCATACAGTGTTACTTCAAAGAGGATTTTAGAGCTTCCTGATTTTTAGTTAGGGGAAAGTAAAGAAAAGAAAAGAGGAGGGGAGGAAAACCTCGGGCCCAGCTATTCTCCAGAGAAATCACTATTGAGGAATCTGGCCCTGTGGGGAGAGGCAGCAAAAGCTCTTTTTTTTGGAGGCCTGAGAGGGGTTTTGTTGTTATTTTCTAGCAAAGGAAGACTTGGAGGTTGTGTTTGCAGGAAGGAAACTCGAGCAGAGCCAAGGCGTGGAGCCCATGGAAAACCAGCGCTGGGAAAGGAGAAAAGGGAGAGGACAAAGTCGGCATCGTGCACCACTGACGTATCTCTGCAGCCAGCACTTTCTGGGGCTGGAAAAGGGGATCCACAAGTTTTCAGCCCAGTGTGACACCTTATGAGAACTTCGGGCAGGCGCTGCAACCTCCGGGTTCACTGCTCTCAACTGCACAGGGGAGATAAACATGCAAATAAGACGGCAAAGACGAGGCAGGAGATCATGTGTCTTATCTGCCTGCCAGAGCCGATCCCTCCTAATTGCAGCTCCAGCGCTCCTCACCCGGGTCTCACCCGCGGCTCCAGGGGGCAACGCGAGGTTTAATTAACCGAGTCTGCGAAGAGCTCCGAGATCCTCAGATAAAAGGTGTTATGGAAGGGCAGAGTGTTATCAGCTGGAAATAAACCCTGGATAATCTTCTCTCATCCAGAACTAGATGTCTCTTAGTAATAACCCTGCGGCGCCGCGGCGGTCCCGATTAAACCCCATCTGGTGCTCCAGCAGGAGCCATGCGGGAATCGGGAGGGCTGGGGGGCCAGGCAGCAGCTTCCCTTTGGTAACATCCACCGGCACGTCCGTATTCCCTCACTGTCCTTAACCTGGAGGTCCTGACTCCTCCTGATGATCCATGAATTCCCCACAGGGCTCCAAGGATGGGGAAGGGCACGCAGAGGGCATTCAGCTGGGAGGAGAACCACCACTGGCACAGGGAAAAGGGAGAATATTGTTTTACACATTCCCAGGGAGAAATGCTCAGGGTTTTTACCAGGTAAATTGGAGAAAGCATAGACATTTTTATTTGGAGGAAGAAAAAAGAGAAAAAGAGGAATAAAGAACCTGGTTAGGTGGATTCTGCTGCAGGACATGGAGGTTGTCCTGCATTGATGTTGGGTCTAAAGCAATGAAGGGCTGCAGCTGTTGGCCCTCAGGTCACGGGAAATACTCTGGGAGATTTCAGCGCTGCTCCCACCTAAAACATGGCACCCCCTCTCCACAGGATGAGCCTGGCAGGGAGCTCCTCATGGAGCCAAAGGTGGCACAACCGACCCGGCTGCTGGTACCAAGAGCCACAACAGGAGCTCCATCCTCCAGTGCCAAGGTTGGGACATGTCAGTGGCATTCCCTGAGTGCTTCCCCACCACCTCCACTGACCCCGAGGGAGTTTGGCCCCGATCTCCTGCCCCATCTCAGTGCAGACCCTTCCCTTCACACCTGGGGGGCCTGGCAGCCGATCCCTCTCTCTGATGGCAAATCCACCTCCCCAAGAGCAGGGACCCCACTGGCACATATTTGTCCATGACATTTCCCACCTGCCTGTCACCGGGGCAGCTTAAGGAACAACAGACAGGAGGGACAAACCAAAAATGCCCCCAGTGAGCCTTTTCAGAGCTGGGGTTGGATTTGTTAAGTGAGCAGTGGCATTATCATTTCAAATGAACAATCTGGCTTCATAGTGGATGTGTGTGTTATCAGGAGATAATGGCAGTGTCACTGGAACATGCAAAGCCACCAAGGCCATTTCGGGCTGAGAAACAGCAGCAGGAGACACTTAATGAACTGCAAACACATCGCTGGGAGCACACCCCGGCTCCCGAGAGGGGCCTCCTGCAGCCAACCATCACATCAAATCACCATGGACACGTCACTTGTCCTTCCAAAACTGTGGCTCCAAACCCTGCTCTGTCCTTTGCTGGCACTCCTCTTCCTCACCCCCCCTACCCTTCCCCCATGGTGTCACTCACCCCCTCATCACCGGGCCTGCATCTTGCTGTGAGAGAGACCAGAGGCTGATGCAGCCTGGGGAAACCAGGTCCTTGTGTGACCAACATGTCCCCAGCCGGCAGTGGAGGGGCAGCAGGAAGCAGTTCCCCAAATGAATTGCTGCCCCACCTCCACGTACAGATGTTCCTACACAGATTTTCTCATCTTTCCAGTTTTGAAAGAGTCGGGCAGGAAAAGAGGAGGGGAAAGAAAAGATCCTTAAGGTCTGTTGGCTTGTCAGATCTTAACCTTTAAATCAAAAGCAATTTTCGGAGTCATACAAGAGTAAAAAGGTTTATGAAATCAGTGCAACATTCTTTTTCGTATCAGTGCATTCTGCCTTTTCCCAAGTTAGACGGATCAGTTTTGGTCTGAGACCAAAGCCTTGGATAACAAAAGCAGAGGTTGCTGCCTCATCCCAGCATCCCGGGGAAGTTGTTGAGTTTTGCCCTTCCTGGAGGATCTACAAGACTCATTTACAAAGGCACTTGGTGGCCTCCCACCTGCGCTGTTGCAATTCCACGCTAATGAGTCAGTCCCAGTGCTCCTGCAGCCCCTGGGGAAACAATCTCATCCTCGTTCCAGCTCAGCTCTTTATGAAAGCGTAATTACAGTTCTAGCTGAGGATTTTAGCCCAGGATATTCATCTTCAGTCCCATTTGCTGCCGTTCCCAGGAGAAGATCCCAGCACGTGCCTGGTAACAGCAGCTCAGAGCCAGCGCTGCAAATCCCTGCCCTTGGCGACCGAGGGGCTCCTAAGCCACCCTTGGAGAGGCTCCCGGCAGTGGGATTTGAGCTCGGCCAGGCAGCACAGGGCCATCCTCCAAAGACAAAACAAACTGTTGTGGTGAGAGGAGATACAAGAGTGCCTCTGAACTTCCCTGTGTGTCACTCATTATCAGCTGGGCACAGCTTCCCATTCCCATCAACTCCCAGCAACCTCACGGAGGAGGGACCAGGGCTGGCAGTGTCGGGTTTGCTCAGGCCCTGCTCCCTTCGGAGAGGTCGAGGGCTCCCACAGCCACCTCTCCGTGCAGCCCTGGTAATTCTATCCCTAAGCCCCAGGGAAGAGCAGTGTGACAGTAAAAGTGCTGACGCAGCCGTAGTAAGAGAGCAGCACGTGCTGTGTTCTCTCTGGAAAGCTGTTCCTACAGCTTCTCTCACCCACTTTTGTCCCCCCATGACATTTAATCCATCAAGCTAAGCTGGAAGCAAGCTTGGGAGGGCGGAAACAAAAAAAACCCCGCCAACCCAAACCCTCTAAGATGTGTCCCATTTAGCATCCTCATAGCTTCCAACAACAACAAATTTACAGCGGAGAGAGGGAGGGCGAGGGAAGATGAATGAAATTGCCTAAGAGAGGGAAATGAGCAAACCCAAAAAAGCAATGCCTTTATTTAAAAATATATAGTTGAGAAGTCTAATCACAGAGCATTCAGCTGTGAGGTCTATCCATTATCAAGAGACTGACAACACACACCAGTAGCCAGTCGAGGAACGTTACTTAATAAATCAAAGCTGACAAGCGCTCCCAAACTGATATAAAAATGCTCTTTAATGTCTGTGACCTGCATAAGTTTTATTCATTTTACTTTCTAAAATAATAGATGAATAGCAATCGAAAACAATCTATTCTGCTCAAGTAGGCATCATACATCTTTATTTTTCGAGTGGTTATGGGAAAGAAAGAGAAGTCCCCGGGTGTGGAGGCACAGGGCAGGGCCGTGTGTGCCACAGGCACCTCTGAGGTAAATTATCCTTCCAGCTGCTTCTCTGCCCCCTGCATTGCTTCTCCCTTCCTGAGCAGTCAGCAGCCAGCTGCTGTAAATGTTACTGACACGTTGGAGGGGCTGAAGGGTGCTCAGCTCCACGGATCCCGCGGCTGGGCTGAGACAGGCCCCGCGTGCCAAGTGCGCGCCTGACGCCTGCCCGCGCGCTCAGCTCGGGACAAAACTCCTTGGAAATCTCCAGGCTCAGCGTTCCGGGTCCTCATCCATCCTGCAGCTCCCCCGCAGCCCCTGCTCAGTGATTCCACAGCGTTCCTGTGAGCCTGCATCCCTGACAGGAGCTTTTATGTCCTACATTCCCAGTGTAAGCACGGGTTTTAGGAATCAAGGAGCATCCACAAGAGCCCTGGTGACCATCACGCCTCCAAAAGGCAGAAGCTGCCAAGGGGAGATGCCCTGACAGCCAGAAGTGTTGCTTCCGAAAATTAGCTATGGCTGCTTTGGAATTAGCCCAGAGTCCCTGGTAGCTCAGACCATCAGCTTTCCTGCGTGGTGGCTGTTTAACAAGCAAAATAAAACCAAAGGAAGCAGTTTCTCCACCCCTCTCAGGTTCCATCAAATGATGATCTTTCAGGAAAAAGAAGATTGAAATTGCTGTGTGTTTGTGTTGCCTCCCCCACCCCACCTCTCGGCTTTCAGAAGAAATAAGGTTTGATCTTTTCAAATGGAAATTAAGCAATTTGCAAAATATGTATTTTGGCATTTCGGCAACTTGGCTTTCAAAACAAACTGGGGGTTTATTGATTCCATGAACCACCACCAGAGTTATCTGCAGACCATAATTTTCAGCTTTAATGAGAAGAGCAGCTTTTCATTTGGAATAATAAGTGCCCTGCTCTTGTGTTTTGGCCCGTGCCCTCCTCTCCCATCAGTGCCTGGCAGCCAGGGACTTGGTGGAGCACAGGCAGGGACGGATGCTCCCGACATCCCAATCCAAAAACCCGGCGTGAGGCAGAAGGGAACCTTCCCTTGATTTTAATCAGCCTTAATTCACACTGTGGCTACAAAGTGGTTGGGAGGACTGGTCAGGCATAAATCACGATCCTTCCCTGCAAGTTTAATCAACTTCCAACTGAACCAAGCACCTTTCTGGTGATGAAAAGGACCATAAAACCATGGAGAGCGATATCCTGCGTGTTATTGCTTCCGTGGCCTTAGGTCTGGGAGCAGCAGTGCCGTAACCCTGATGGGAGCATCTTCCATCATCTCAGCACCCATAAACATTCATCACTCCACTCTCACACGGGGGAAGGGATTTGCAAGCAGCTTTCCATCTTCTGGCTGCCCCACCAAGTGTCTCTCAAACAGGGAATACCCAGCCCTTTCCCAGCCATCACTCCAGGAAGCACAGCTGTGGTGGGAAATCGTCCTGCCTCGGGAAAGCAGAGAGACATCACCAGGCAAAATGTTCTCTACCTATAAAACGAGACGAGTGATTCTGCTTTTATATGTCAGGAACAACAAGGATAAGCTTCCTGCCACCTGTGGAATGCCCAGTGCTCCATTAAAACAACGTCCCAGCAGAGAGAAGGATCAGACTGGATGCAGGAGAGCAGGGAATGTACTGAGCTTAAAATAACATCCAAAAGGAGCCGTTTGTGGTTCAGCAAGGAAACTGGGGTCTGGCTCAGCATTTGGGATGTTACATCCTGCCCTTCCACAAGTCCCGCTGTGATCAAATACGTGAACAGGCACGGAAACAGCAAAAAGAACAAAAAAAAAAGGCCAAAACTCAGAAAAAAATGGGAATTATGCATGGCAGACCTCCGAGATGTGCCAACAGGGCTCCGGCAATCAGCTGCTCCCTGCTGATCCACAGCCCAGGAAACGAGGCTGCACCAGACAGATGAGAGGCAGAGCTTTGTTAAACATGATACCAGGAGCTGTTTTACCTCCTAAACTGCCCCAGTTACTGAGCTATGGCAGGTTTGCTCCTGCACTGCCTTTCCCCTGGGGAGGCTCCTGCTCCCTTCCCTGCTCAGGTGAGGCACGAGGCTTCCAGCAAAGCCAGAGCAATTTGGGAAGGGCTGGGGAAGTGATTTGGCCACTCCAGGTGGAGCCTGAGCAGGCTGAGAGGACGAGCGTGCAGGGGATGAGCACCAGGCACAGGAAAAACCATGGAACAGGGTGCCCAGAGCAGCCGTGGCTGCCCCTGGATCCCTGCAAGTGCCCAAGGCCAGGTTGGACAGGGCTTGGCACAACCTGGGATAGTGGGAGGTGTCCCTGCCCGTGGCAGGGGTGGAACAGGAGCTTTAAGGTCTCTTCCAACCCAAATCATTCTAGGATTCTGTGATTCTGTGCAATCCCATTTCCAGTGAGCCACAAAAGCTGCGACCATCCTGGGAATTTCTCGGTTTGGGGACGTTCCCTGTGGAGCTGCAGTGCTCAGCCTGGTTCCTGGCTACAAAACAGGGCAGGATGTAGGAAATGTATGGAATAAAGAGTTTCAGAGAAACAGAAAATATTTGCGAATGTCACCAATGCCAAACTGCTAATGGAGTTTGCTTTGTTTCTTAAAAGCCAAACGTTTTACCGTCAGCACTTCTGAAATAAAGTAATTTGACATTTTGGAAATAAATTCCTTTTGATAGAGCATTTTAAATTCAAATTACTCTAAAAACAGAACGCTAAAGCAAACATGAGGGTTAAATAGTCCCAAACCCCACAGACGAACATTTTGCATAGTTTTACAACAATCTGCTTTAAATTTTCCTTTGTGAAAAAAAAAGCAAGCAAGAGCTCCAGTGCTCCTGGCATGGTTTGACCTGAGTTATTAGTTTTTTCCTCCAAAGCTTTTGGCTCAGCCACAGCACTGATCCAGACTCTATTTAGAGAGACTGACACAGGCAAACCTCCCGTGGTCAGTGCATCCCCTTTGCCCAGGCATAAAAGAACCTATTTTCAGCCTGGCCCCATTAACAGGGGCACGGCCCCCGCTCCACCTCCCAGCCCAGACTTCTTCAATAGGAACATGAATATCAATAAAGCATTAATGAGCAATTTTCCCAGCTTCACCGGCTCTTACTGGAAATAAACCCTGACATCTCTTATGTCATTGACTGCCTCTCATCTCCCGGCTCGCCTGCCCTGACAGATACCCGATAGAGCCTCTCCTTCCTTCACCTCCCGGAACAGCAGCTTTGCTCCGTGGGCCTGGGGCCGTGTCTGGCCTTCAGCTCCCACTCGGGCCGGTCTCAGATGATCTGAACCCATGCCAAGGAATAGTCAAAGTCCTTTCCTTTCTTCTGAAGCAACTGCTAAAGGGTTGGTGGTGCTGCCCGGGCACCAGCCAGCCCTGGAAAGCGCTGCTGGAAGGAGGGAGGGAGACAAGGGAGGGTGGGAGATGAAGACACCGGTTGTGTATCAGGCACTGGCACAGGCTGTCCAGGGAAGCTGTGGCTGCCCCATCCCTGGAAGTGTCCAAGGCCAGGTGGGACGGGGCTTGGAGCAACCTGGGCTAGGGGAAGAGCACCCTTTCACCAGCCTCCCAAATGGGCATCTCCACCGGCCACAACCAAATCCTCCTTCCAGTGAGATGCTCCTTGATAAAGCCAGCGCTGCCTAACCCAGGACTTGGAGGGAAAAGGATGAGTTGTGTGATCCCTCCAGGTCCTCTCAAGCCACTTTCCTTATTCTGCATTTCTCTGGTACCAGGAGGAGCTGTGGCCCCAATAAAAACAGCTCCTGTGTGTCTGAGCTGCCCCAAACCCCTCCAGGGTTCTCTCTCCTCACAGAGAAAAGGATTTTCCAGATGCTCAAGCTAAATGTCCCCACTGTAATTTAAATATGGGGCTGTGACCCTTCCCCACCGTGGTCAGGCATGATTCGCCCCTGCTTTCCAGCAGTTTTTGGCCTGTCCAAGGCTGTTGGTGCTGTTCTCCCCCTCTCTGTGCTCAGCTGCTTCCAGACCACCCCAGAGAGGCACAAGGGAAGGAGTTACAGGCATGGGAACTGCATGGCCTTGCCAAATAAAAAAACCCAACATAAAAACCCCCAAACACCCCAATCAATCCAAAACAAACAAAGTACAATCCCAAAACACCAGAGAGAAAATGGAATTGGCTTTGAAACCTTTCTAAAACCTCAGCAGCAGGGAAAATGGGGGGTGAAACCATGGTAGTGTATGAAAAGTGTGGCTGACCCAAGTGCAGGCCGGGGAAGCCCAGGAGTATTTTGGGAGGGTGGTTTGCAGGGAAATAAGATATTAAAAAAAACCCTAAGATGGAAATAAAAACAAAGGGGGAATTTTTTCACCCCTTTAGAGCAGAAGGTCTTCCTGCCCCATCATTACAGGAAACCTCTGCCATAAATTGCCCCCAACACAGATTTCCCTGCATGAAGAAGGGATTCGTTTTGCCTTTTCCCCTTCCACACATCATTTACAACATTCTGCAGTGATTTACCAACATCAACTGCACTCCCTGGCACGAAAGCAAGACAAGCAGCTACAGAAGTGTTTGTTCTTCATTCTTCCACGAGGCAACTCCCCACCTGCCCCGAGCTGTTCTGACTGCCCTGCCCCTCTGGGGACACAGGGAGCAGCTCCCCTGGCTCAGCCCTCAGGCTGAGGATCTCACCTTGGAGGCTGTTGGAGAGCTCTGCCCACCCTCCTTAAACCTGAGCTCTGCTGCAGCGCTTTCAGAGCCCCCAGAGCCATGGAATGTGTCCGAATTAATACACCAGGATCTGCTTCCCTCAGCAAGGCACGTCACTTCCACTGAAGGCAGGGAGCACAACAATGTAAAAAGAATAAAAAAACCAGCCCTGTGCAGCTCTAAGTCGTACATTCAGTGGGACTGGGTGAGTGAACACTAAACCCACACTCGGGCACGTCCCAGTGCTGCTGTTGGGCTGAAAATCAGGGAAGTTGGAGTTGAGACCAACTCTTTGCTCAGATGCTGTTCTTTATCTTCATGTTAGCAGCCACACAGCGAGATAAAACCAAATGAGAGCAGAAGTTGCTGTTTCCTAGGCTGACCCAAACAGCAGCAAGTTGGGGGAGCTTCTGGCTCCCTACAAGTCCCTGAAAGTTGTGGCTAGGTGGGGGTTGGGCTCTTCTTCCTTCCAGGTAACAGCGACACGACAAGGGGAAACAGCCTCAAGTTGCACCAGGGGAGGTTCAGGTTGGATATTAGGGAAAATTTCTTCCCTGAAAGAATAGTCAGGCAGTGGAAGGGGCTGTCCAGGGCAGTGGTGGAGTCCCCATCCCTGGAGGTGTTCAAAACCAAGCAGACGTGGCTTAGTGGGCATGGGGGTGTCCCATCAAAGAATGGACTTGATGATCTTGGAGGTCTTTTCCAACCTTAATGATTCTGTCATCAGACATCGCCACTTTTCCAGAGTCCAGGGGAAGAAAAGAGATATTCTCGGGGTTCTGTGTCCCAGGCCGCCACAGGGACTGCTCGGGTTGCTCAGCTGCTTTGGAAATTTGCCTCAAGACTTCTAAACAAGCAGCCAAGCCAGCACAGAATAAAGGTTTATGTATATTTATATAAAATCATGGAATCCCAGAATGGTTTGGGTTGGAAAGGACCTTAAAGCTCACCCAGTTCCATGCCCTGCCATGGGCAGGGACACCTTGCACTGTCCCAGGGTGCTCCAAGCCCTGTCCACCCTGGCCTGGGACACTTCCAGGGATGGAAAATGTATATTTATATGCAGCTAGGGATGCAGAACCATTGAGTTGCCCAGCCAAGACTTCCTCCAGCACCTCTCCACACTGGTTGGATCCCCATAGGATCCCCCCCAGTCACTCCTGGGGCCAGCCCTGCCCCACAGGTGAGCCATTCAATTTCTTCTCACAGAAAGAAATTCATAAAAGTCAAAACTTCTCTGAGCAAAAAAAGAGAGGAAAGAAGTCAGTTTTGACACGACTTTCATTTAAAGAACTTCTTTCCCTTTTACAAAGGAAGAGTGCTTTAAAAATGTCAAAACATTGGATTTATTTATTTATTTATTTGGAGCAAAATGACATTTCACTTGGAAATGTCAGTTAATTTTTAGCTTTGAAAGTTTTACAAGATGAAGCAGTCAAACTGATTTTTCTGACAATACCGAGACAATTTCAATGAACTTGACTGGAACATGTTTTGGGAGGGAAGTGCAGGCTTGAAGAGGAAAAAAATTACCAAAAAAAGAAATCAGTGCTCTTCTGAAACCTTTAAAACAACAATAGGGAATGAAAAATATCATTTGAATCCTAAGACAGCAGTGAAGAAAACCGCCAGCTCAAGTGCTTTGTGCCCTGTCGGTATTTACGAGTTTTACTTGAAGCAATTAAACTTCCTGAGTGGATTTTGGTGATTGCTCAGAACAGAAAATCTAATGCTGGTCCTCCAGTTCTCCTCGCCTGCTTAATACGAGGAGAGGCGGAAGGACAACAGACCCTGGAGAAGGAGGTTCGTGGAATAAACGCTCCTGGATCACTGCATCTCCAGCCCTGGCTCTCCTGGAGCTGCCGGCACCCAGCGGGGACGGGGGATGTTCGCCTCACCTTGGTGCCACTTCAGCTGAGACCTTCCATCCGTGGGGGCTCATCAGGGGAGAAGTTGATGCAATTTAATGAGTTTTGGAACTTTTGTTGATCCATTCGTTTCTT
The DNA here is from genome assembly GCA_013397725.1 of Rhagologus leucostigma. NCBI lineage: Eukaryota > Metazoa > Chordata > Aves > Passeriformes > Rhagologus > Rhagologus leucostigma. Next base: position 1,368,846 of record VZTD01002630.1, read on the forward strand.
GCTGTTAAATAGGAGGAAGGATGACTAGGGGAGTCCAAAGAGCTGCCGCTGCCAGCCCCAAACCTTGGATCCAGCATGGATTTGGGGAAGAGTTTGTAAAGGAAGGATGGAGAGGACTTTCACCTCTCCATGTCACTGGCCCAGCTCTTTGCAGACCATAGGTTGGGAGTCAGGATGAATTTCTTCATGAAAAGGGTTGTCAGGCATTGTAAGGGGCTGCCCAGGGTGGAGTCACCATCCCTGGAGGTGTCCAGTTAGGGCCATGGTCTGGGTGACAAGGTGGTGTTTGGTCACGTGTTGGACTTGATGATCTTGGAGGTCTTTTCACATCTTAACAAATATTTGATAGAACAACAGAGCCATGGAGTGATTTGGGTCGGAAGGGACCTTAAAGATCATCTCATTCCAACCTGTCTTGGTTTGAAAGACAGGTGTCTGCCAAGGAAGGCAGGAGCCTCCCCTTGGAATGGAAAATGCAACCCCCTTCCCTCCAAATTATTATAAATTTGAAACTGAGGGGCTTTCAGGCAAAGATATGAGGAATAGGAATAACAGTTATTTAACTAACATATATATATATAACAAAGCAATAATACAAAAACACTGGTTTAACCTGACAGAGCCAGGGTACGACCTGACACCCCGCCGGGCAGGGTGGTGGTAGCAGTCCGGTTAGGTGATAGCTGCAGTTCTCTTTGAAGTGGTTCTGTTGAAGCGGTGATCTTGTAGAAAACAGTCTGGTCCTCCTCAGAAAGTCCAGTGGTGGTTGTGTAGCTCTTGTCCTCTGGGAATCCAGTGGAAAAGGCTGCTTGTGCTGTTCCAAACCCCAGACTATATCCAGGTGGGAATGCTTGGCTCCTTCCCCCTGGGCGGAGCATCTCACAATGGGATGGTGAGTCATGAGGCAAGGCGTTGATGGGCCCATGAACAGGAGATAGTCCAGGAGCGAGTTATCTGTGAGTCATGGGGCAAGGCATTGATGGGCCCATGAACAGGAGATAGTCCGGAGGGAGGAGGCAGGGAACATTGCTACACCTGGTTTCAACAGCTCATGAGGATGGTAACAGAATACACTGTAACCCAGGACACAACCCCACTGCCAGTGACAAGTGAAGCTCTCCCACATCCATTGGCTGATTTACTGGAAAATGGAATTCAGGATGAGCACGTGGCTTCCCTTTGCAGCAAAACCTTTCACCAAGAGTTTGGAGTAATGTTCAACCCCCTCCACCAGGACATCCTGAACGGATGAAAATTTACCACCAACTTCTTTTTTGGGTGATAACCCCAAGGCCTGGGAGAGGCGCAGTCTGTGCCCGTGGTCATGGGAATGAGCAACTCCATGAGCAGCCCCCTGTCCCCTCCTGATGCTGTCCTTGGGACACCCAAACACAGCTCCAGCCAACAGGGCAGATTCCCCCTCTGCTCTGCTCTTCTGCTGGAAAAAGTCCAGAGAAAGCCACAGAGACACCTCAAGGGCTGGAGCCCCTCTGCTCTGGAGCCAGGCTGGGAAAGATGGAGGTGTTCAGCCTGGAGAAGGCTCCAGGGAAACCTTAAGAGCACCTTCCAGTGCCTGAAGGAGCTGACAAGAAAGATGGAGAGAGACTCTTTACAAGGGCTTGGAATGACAGGACAAGGACAGAGTTAGATGGGATATTGGGAAGGAATTGTTCCCTGGGAGGGTGGGCAGGCCCTGGCACAGGGTGCCCAGAGCAGCTGTGGCTGCCCCTGGATCCCTGGCAGTGTCCAAGGCCAGGCTGGATGGGACTTGGAGCAACCTGGGATGGTGGAAGGTGTCTCTGCCTGTGGCAGGAGGTGGAAGAAGATGAACTTTAAGGTCTTTTCCAATTCACACCATTCTGGAATTCTCTGATTTCTGGGAGCGAACTCCCTCCAGCAAACAGGGTTTGTGCTGCAGCAAAGAACTTCACTTGCATGCTCTGAACTCCCCTCGGTTTCCAACACTGAACGGTTTTGTTGAAGGACCCACTGAAGCCTTTTTTGCCAGGGCAGGTCCTTCAGAGCATTGGGGGTGTCCGTAGGGGATCGTACTGTGGACACTGGCACAGGAATGGGCAATACTGTAAACTTTGACCCAGGACAAAAGCCAGGCAAAGGCTCCAGCACTCCGTACCTCCAGCTGCTCTCCTGCATTCTCAGCTGCAATCCCAGCACCTCCAAAGCCACGGAAATGCTGCACACAATAATTGCCCGCTGGAAATTTAAAGCCAGCAAGCTTTGTCAATGAGTAAGTGTTCCAAAACAGTAAATTAATAAATTCCCCCGAATCCATAATAGATACATCTTTGTTCAGCCACAAAGCTTTGATATAAATTGTAGCTTTTTAGGACTGCACTGTCAGAAGCGTAATATATCACCCGAGAGTGGATCCGAGTTCAAAAGTACATATAATAATATAATTAAGATAGCTTGACAAGAATGTATTTTAAAAGTATAAAATACCTGCAGGTATAATGGCTTCATAAAGTCTGTCAGATTTACTTCTGCTGTGAAGAAATTTAAAATGTTTTACTCTAATGCAATGCAAATTAAGCCAAGGATATTCATATAACAGAGTCCTGAAAAAAAAATGAGGTGGAGCGAGAGAAGAATCAGAAGTCAGGAGCAGAGCAAACACGGTACTGAGCTTTCCAGGCAGCTGGGCTGCTCGGTGGGACAACCAGGAGCCAGCAGAGCCGAGTTCGATGCATCCCTTTGCCACCGGCGGGGCGGAGACGAAGCGAACGGATGAGTTTCCTTCCAGGTTGGTGCTATTAGCCCGGATTCCTCGCCTCGCACTGCAGCTCTGATGTGCTTTATAGAATCATTTGCAAGTGGAAAGTGATTTTCTTCTTTTTTTCTTTCTCTTCCCTTGCTGTGCTGAAAGCTTAAAATAACAGAAGTGTTCAAGGGGGAAGGAGCGCACGAGGGTGGAAACCGAATCCAACCTTGCCAAAGTTCCTGTACTTTCTTCACTGGGCATTTCCTCTCCAGGGGCAGGTTGGGATTCAGCCTTGGACACCTCCAAGGCACCCGACACCCCCTGCCCCACAGCCAGCCCCTGCCCCAAGCACCTTTCCAAGCAGAGTAAATATTTGCCTGTTTCCAGGAAGAAAAGCCATTAAGAAATCAATAGCAGAATGTTAATAAAGTACTTTTCACTTCTCAGTTTCCTTGGCTCCAATGGTTGTGTTTGGATTTAACTCTGACAGCTCTGCTGAGACACACAAATCCCTCTGACAGCACAGGCAGGGAGGGACTTTTCCCCTCCCTCGCTTCACATGTGGATTTTTTTAGGCAATATGAATTAATCTCCTTTCTAACAGGAAGACACTGCGTTCAAAGGCCACTGTGTGCAGCAGGTGAGACTTGGCTTCTCTCCTCCTCCATCAGCCTGAGTTTCTGCCTCTGTTTCCCCATCCAAACAACAGAGGCTGCTCTCCCTGAAGACCATTAGCAAAGCAGGACTCTTTTGGGGTCATCCTTCCCACGCAACAAAACTCCTTTGTTGGGGCTTTCATTCATTTTCCCATCTCAAATGAAAAAAAAAAATCTTTTTAAGCTTTAATATGGTGCCTAAGGGCATCTGGGATTTTTTTTCCCCTTCTGTTGCCTACTGAAAACAGCTTTAACGTTCAGTAACCAGTTCCAAGAGGTGGGTTCCAAGAACGCAAGACATGAAATATTAAGAAGTTTGCAAGCAACAGCAACACCTACAAGGGTGGAACAGCCCCACTTTTAGCAATATTTGGGACAAAGCTGAGCCTAAATAATTTTTTAAAGCTGGAAAGAAAGACAGGGAGCATGGAAATGAACCAGGCACCCAGGATAAAAAGCCAACAGTCCTAGCACTGGACCAGCTGTCTTCCTCATCCTGTTGTATGTCCATCCTGCCTCCCCTTGCTCCCCCCTCAAAAAAAATGCAGAATCAAAAAATCAAAAAGCAAAGCAGTGACAGCCAGGGAGGGATTGGGCTCGTCCCTGCGACAGGTGGCAAAGTGCTGGGCTGCAATTGCTGCTGTTAAGTCGCAAGAAAACAAAGATGTCAAGAGTCTACGGGGAGAGCTGGGAGGACGCAAATCAAGATCCATTTCCCAGTGTCTGTGCCAGGTGGAAAAGGGAAGTGTGAGCTGATTAAATCCGCGCTGGCGTCAGATGGGGAGAGGGCTCCTTCCATCTGTTTGCTCGCCAGCGATTCCCGGGGCTGGCAGCTCCGAGTGCGCTCGCTCTGGCAGCCGCAGGTGAGCAGAGCCCGGCCTGGAGCTGCCTGTCCGTGTGCAGCCCTTCCTGCCCCCTGCAAACTGCTCCTGGCTGGGAGGTGGCCTGTGACACCCAGAAATCGTGGGTGCTTCCCTGAATGCAGCACGAGCTCCCATTTCTGTCTGCAAAGCAGGAACGGGGATGCTCCCGCCCCACCCCGCTGCAGGCTGGTTCAGCACAGGTCTGTTGGCCACTGAAATACTAAAATCCTGGAATGGTTTGGGCTGGGGAGGACATTAAAGCTCATCTCATTCCACTCCCTGACATAGGCAGGGACACCTCCCACTAGCCCAGGCTGCTCCAAGCCCCGTCCAGCCTGGCCTTGGGCACTGCCAGGGATCCAGGGGCAGCCACAGCTGCTCTGGGCACCCTGTGCCAGGGCCTGCCCACCCTCACAGGGAACAATTCCTTCCCAGTATCCCATCTATCCCTGCCCTCTGGCAGTGGGAAGCCATTCCCTGTGTCCTGTCACTCCAGGCCCTTGTAAAGAGTCTCTCTCCACCTTTCTTGTCAGCTCCTTCAGGCACTGGAAGGATGATAAAGGGGCTTGGAGAGGTCCGTGCTCCTAAAAACCGGTGGCTTTTGTCTTTTATGGCTTCACCCCACACTTTCTCTGTAGTTTGCCCACAGCAAAGATCTCCTCACGTCTGGGACAACGCCCTGACCTGCCTTTTTCAGGCAAATTATTGATTGCATCCTTCCTCTAGAACATCATTCTCCTGGGACTGCAGGACCACCAGTCCCTCCAAGCTTGTGGCATCCAGCACCTCACCAGCCCCATGGAGTTTATCCTCTGCCCTCACTAGACAGACCTGCAAACTCAGGAGTTTCTCCAAAAGAACTTCCAGGTTTCTGGGAGTGATCCAGCTCCGCCTCCGCAGTGCACACATCACACTTCGCTTCATCCTTTCGCTGATTTTCTCAGTTGTGCAGCCACCTGAGGTGGTTTATTTTTAATCAAATAACCACAACACTCCGGAAGCCAATGCTCTATCAACAGACTAAAAAGACTCTTTGCATCGTGGCTCTTTTCTGCTGCATGCTCAGTCTGACAACACTTTCTACGAGGGCTAATGCTAAAAAAATAATAAAATGCTTTCCTCTATTTCAGCTTTTATTGGCAATCCATTCTCATTAAGCCAAACACATTTGTCTTCATAACGTGTACTTCACAATTACAATATCAAAGGGTTTGTATCTACATAATAAAAATGATCTATAGAATAATACAAGGGGAAAACATCGTAACATAATGTTGTTATTAATGAATCCAATGGGACGGAGGAAGGCGATATTCCCATGGGGCACCTCCATGCCATGCGAGCTGCTGTGGAGTGTGGCTGGGTCTGGGATCAGCGCTGAGAGGGGAGGGAGGGCAGATGGGAGTGGAATTAAAGGGCAGTTTCCCCAGTGACAGAGGGAAGGCAGCTCTGAGGGCTGTGTTAGCAGGGTCATGGCTCAAACACCTGCGGGATGTGAGTCCAGCCCCAGCCCCAGCCCCAGCCCCAGCCCCGGCCTCCTCTGCCAGGCCTGGGCACCAGCTGGGGCACAGACACCCAGAGCCACAGATCACAGAACGTCCTGAGCTGGAGGCACCCACAGGATCATGGAATCCAGCCCCTGGCCCTGCACAGACACCCCAACAACCCCACCCTGGGCATCCCCGGGAGCGGTATCCAAACGCCCCTGGAGCTCTGGCAGCCTCGGGGCCGTGCCCATTCCCTGGGGAGCCTGGGCAGTGCCCAGCACCCTCTGGGGGAAGAACCTTTGCCTGATCTCCAGCCTGATCCTCCCCTGGCCCAGCTCCAGCCGTTCCCTGGGTCCTGTCCCTGTCACAGCGAGCAGAGATCGGAGCCGTCCCTCGGGAGGAGCTGCAGCCCCGCTGAGCTCTGCCCTCATCTCCTCTGCTCCAGCTGAACAAGCCAAGGGCCCTCAGCTGCTCCTTGTGTGGCCCCTCCAGGCCCTTCCCCATCCCCATGGCCCTCCTTTGGATACTCTCCAACAGCTTTAGATCAATTTATATTGTGATGCCCAAAGTGCCCCCAGCACTGGAGGTGAGGCCGCCCCAGCCCAGAGCAGAGCAGGACAATCCCTCCCTGGCCCGGCCGGGCCCGATGTCCCCAGGACACGGTGGCCTTTGGGCTGCCAGGGCACTGCTGACTCATGGCCAACTTGCCCTCGACCAGGACCCCAAGGTCCCTTCCTGCTCCCCCAAAAAGCCCCCCTGGTGCTCTGCAGGAGCTCTGGGTCACAGTCGGCCTCCCGATGGGCACGTCTCAGGGGTGTAAGTCTGAAACTGAGGAGCTGGCAGAGCCCCTGTGCCCAGGTGGGTGCTGATCCCCAGCAGCGCCCGGCGCAAGGATCAGCTCTCCCGGAGGCAACTCAGACACCGGAAAAAGCTTTCCAACACTCAACCTCTTTAATTCCTTTGTGTCTCCCAGACGGGATCCAGCCGAGCACCAGTGGGCTGATTAAGCTACATTGTACGAGATCACAAAGAACAAGGATAAATAGAAGGGGGAGGTTCCCGCAGTTGGCAAAGACATTTTGGTCTGCGAAAGTGGGGGAGGAGGAAATAACCCTGAACAAGAAGGCAGGAAGGCAGAGCTCATCTGCAGCAAATAGGGACAGACTGCAGAGACTCAGAGCAAGGGGGAGGACATTCCAGAGGCACTTAGCAAGCAAGAGTCATCATAAATAAAAATAATAATAGCAATATTGTTATTAATATTAATTATTATTTTTAATAATAGCAGCAGGTTAAAGATGGGGGTAGGGGGAAGGTGGAACATGAGGTTTTAATTAAAAATTTGTGTTATTTGCCCAAACCTCTTCATTTCCAAGTGCCCAAGGTGGGAGCACGAGAGCACTCCCTTGTCTGACCCTGGCTCAATATTCCCAGCGCCAAACACACAAAAAAAGGAGCTGAGCCTCTGAGCCAAACTTTGTCATTTAGGAGATGTGCTCCCATTTGTTTTCCGCCGAAGTGAGAAGGCAGATTTTGTATAAAAGGGCACATTATTGACTATCATTGGCAGCTGCTGGCCGGCTCCAGGAGTTTAACTGAGATCCATGGCTGGCTGCAGCAAAATGCAGCTACACAGAGGGCCTGGGATTCTTATTTTTCTGAGGCAGCAAAAATAATGATGCTCACAAATGCAAAAAACCCACCCAGTACTATCAAGATTTCAGAAACAGTCCCTAACTGGAAAAAAAAACCCAGGGAGATTAGGCAGGCAAGGCAGCGACAGCAATTCTTCTCAATAACTTTGACATGCTGCTTGTCGTCCTGTTTTTTTCTCCCTTTCCTTCTTCAAACAGACCAACACAAACAGCATTTGAAAACAGCCGTTTCAAACCAGGAGCTGGAATTTTGGGCATCAGTGATGTCAAACAGCAGCAATCCAGTGCTTACAAATAAGTTCTCGCCTCATGACAAGAGAAAACTGATTTTTGCCTACGAGGTGCTTGTCAAGGGAAGCACTGAGCGGCTGCGGCTCCCTCCTTGCCGGCTCTCACACACGGGCACAGCGTGGGATATCAGGGAATATCCTTCAGATATCAGGGAAAGGTTCTTCCCCCAGAGGGTGCTGGGCACTGCCCAGGCTCCCCAGGGAATGGGCACGGCCCCGAGGCTGCCAGAGCTCCAGGAGCGTTTGGACAGCGCTCCCAGGGATGCCCAGGGTGGGGTTGTTGGGGTGTCTGTGCAGGGCCAGGGGCTGGACTGGGTGATCCTGGTGGGTCTCTTCCAGCGCAGGATATTCCATGATTCCATGGAAGTGAAGTGTTGCCCGACACCAACAGTCGAGGCAAGGGAGAAGCTCAGGCTCGGAACTCTCTGTTTGGGAACATGGCTCTGGAGCTGCCTGCTTTTCACCATATTCATTTCATTGAAAAGGGAAGTTTATATAAATAGCCCTCCCTCCCAAATTCTGTTTGTAATCTCGGTGAATAACTATTGCTTTAGGAGGGTAGAACTGCTGACTCTTTTATTTCTGAAAAATGTATTAGAAAACCTTCTCTTTATAAGAAAAAATGAGAAAAACAAAATCAATAGAGTATGAAGGAGCATGAAAAATGCATTTTAGAGTCTCTCCTTTTTTTTTTTTTTTTTTTTTGGTCCAATGCTGCTTTCCTGTAAAGCTTCTGCAGAAACACACATTTAAATGTAAATGTTCTGAAAGTAAATGGGTGAGGACGGAAAAGATGAAGAGGAATCGTGAGCCACTTGCAACAGCTCCTTGGGATAAGTAATGCAATAAACAGTGACAGGGTGGCACATGGGACTTCCCTGGCTGCTCCTACGTCAGTGTGGATGTGTTCCTGCTGGAAGACAACAGCCAGGCTCTGCTACCGCCCAAATCCCAGAATCCTGGAATCAGACACTGGCTTGGGTTGGAAAGGGACCTTAAAGATCATCCAGTCCCACCTCCTGCCACGGGCAGGGACACCTTCCACCGTCCCAGGCTGCTCCAAGCCCCGTCCAGCCTGGCCTTGGGCACTGCCAGGGATCCAGGGGCAGCCACAGCTTCTCTGGGCACCCTGTGCCAGGGCCTGCCCACCCTCACAGGGAACAATTCCTTCCCAATATCCCATCCATCCCTGCCCTCTGGCAGTGGGAAGCCATTCCCTGTGTCCTGTTCCTCCATCTCTTGTCCCCAGTCCCTCTCCAGCTCTCCTGGAGCCCCTTTAGGCCCTGGAAGGGGCTCTGAGCTCTCTCTGGAGCCTTCTCCTCTCTAGGTGAGCACCCCCAGCTCTCCCAGCCTGGCTCCAGAGCAGAGGGACTCCAGCCCTTGGAGCAGCTCTGTGGCCTCCTCTGGACTGGCTCCAGCAGCTCCAGATCCTTCCTGTCCTGGGACCCCAGAGCTGGAGGCAGCTCTGCACGTGGAGTCTCACCTGAGAGAATCAAATCCCTCAGCTTCTCATGGCTACAAAGCTGCGGGTTTGGGGTGATGCCTTTCCCTGGGCTTAGAATTAAAAGCCAAACACAGAGGGAAAAAGGGTTTTACCTCGGTATTTATTTNCTGAGGCTTTCTGACCCCCAACTTCGAGGTTTCCAAGATGTTTAGTCTCCTGGCTTAACAGAACTTTGGGTCTAAGCTAGTTATCAGACTTGGGGAATTACAAGTATGTGGGCTAAAAGCACTAAGGATACATGCAAAGCTGTGTAAAAGGGTATGTGGAAAGGTATATGAGAGGGGTATATGAAAAAGCAAAAAATCAGCATGGCATCAGGGGCACCACACTTTGAGGCTTTTGGGCAAAGCAGAAGCTCACAGCTCATTGGAATGGAAAAGAATAAAATCCAGGGAGCTGTTCCTCACAGCAGGCAAGAAAGCAGAAAGTCAAATACGACAACAAAAAAACCACCTTGTGCTGTAATTCACAGATTTCCACAGATTTCCCTGAGTTGGAAAGGGACCTAAATGGGTTATTGGGTCTAATTCTTGGCCCTGCACAGGACAATCCCAAAAATCCCACCCTGTGCTTGAGAGTGTTCCAAACACTCCTGGCTGACCTTCACTTGCCCAGCCGGTGTTTCGCCCTTCAACAGAGCAGGTCAGAGCCCGGCATCTCCCCCCTCCCCCAGGACCAATCCGGTGCGTCCCCAGCCCTGGCAACACACGATCCCTGAGCATCTCCCAGGGTCACTCCTCCAGCCCTTCCAGCCCTCATTAGCAGGAAGGAGAGGGAATTAACCCCCCCAGCTGCTCGGGAGGTATAATACCAGATCTAATTTCATAGACACTGTATATAGGCCACAAGCCTATAATCATCATAATACAGATGTGAGATACAGATGTTCCTAGCGCCTGCCCGGGTGCATCCTGTTAGAGCAGTGACTCGGTCTAGTGCTGAAGCTGAGCTAATACCAAGCTCCTGAGAGGATTAATAGACATTAACGGGGCATTATCCAACCATTAAACACACTTGGGATCGTGCGCCGGCCGGCCCTAATGCTTCCCATGGCACCGGTCATTCCCAGCAAGGTCAGGGATGCTGAGCTCCCTGGCTGGCACACAGCAGCTCCTGAGCAGGAATCCACGCTCCATCCATGCTGGCATCTCCTGGAGAAAGGATATCCCCCAGAGGGCAGGATCCCAACCCCAGGAGGTGCTGCCTTGCTTCTGTAGTGCCAGGCACCTCTGCTAGAGCCGGCAGCAGGCCCAGGGAGGAAAGGGAATTGTTTTTTCGGAAAAGCCAATATGCTCAGGTGGTGGCAGCTCTAAGGCTGGCACAGTTCCTGTCCCACCTGGCAGCGACAGGCTCAGACTGAGAGGATGAGAGGAGATGGCCTCAGGTTGTGCCAGGGGAGGTGTAGATTAGATATTACGAAAAATTTCTTCACGGAAAGGATTGTCAAGCGTTGGCACAGACTGCACAGGGGTGTGAGGGAGTCACCATCCCATGGAAGTGTTCAGAAAACACGTGGGTGTGGCACTTGGGCACGTGGGTTAGTGGAGAACGTGGTGGTGGGGCTCAGTTGATGGTTGGACTTCTCGATCTCGAAGGTGTCTTCCAATCTTAGTGATTCTATGATTCCCTGACCACGCTGGATGAAAACTAGAACATCATTTCCCTGACATCTCCAGGAGAAAGCAGAGCAAGCCTGTTCCCGCAGAAGAAAGGGGAATATTTTCCTTTGGCAACAGAAGCCCTGATAAAGGCAGGGGACAGAAGACGGGAGGCAGTGACTGCTCGGGCCATTCCTCACTCGTTTTCCTCATTTCAACAGTAAGGGAGAAGAGGCTTCCCAAAGGATTTGTTCCTAAGGCTCCTCTCGTGAACAATCCAAAAAAATTATTCCCCACTCCAGAAGCAGCCCTAGACCAGTTTTACAATGCACAAGCCTCCGCATCTCTCCAGTAACCACAGACCACGAAGAAACCTTGTAATGTGAGAACCGAACCACCCAGACCAAATGTTCAACACTTCACCTGCTGGTAGGAAATACCAGGGTTCAGTCCCATCAAAACTGGGGGCATGCCACAGAACTTGTAATTCCAGAGCCCAAACGAGCCCTGCTTCAGCAAAAGGGATAAAATCCCATCAGCCAGCAGTGGAAACAGGCTCGTATTATCCTGGTTTCCCAGGCAGGAGGGATGTGCCTCGGCCAGCACAGAGCACTTTAAAGAAAAGAGTCTGAAACACTCCATGGCCAGCAATTGTCCCATTGACCACTTCACCTGGTTTATCACCATACACTGCTTTTCCCTTCTACCTTTATTCAGGTCTTTCAGCACCTATGTCACAAGATTTATTGACTGAACATCAAAGAGGTTTTCTCTTCCTTACTCGGCTCTGAAGGAAGAGGGAGAAAAAAAAAACCCTCTTGAAATTATTTGTATTCTTCCATATAATACCTCTTTCAGAGACCCATCAGAAAAGTCCTTTACAAGCGAGGAAATAGCCAATATTTTAGAATCTGCAGCGAGGCGCTTCAGCTAAGCTCACTTTATTGTAAAATTAGATGTCATTGTGAGAAGTACCCATATAAATACAAGTGCAAAGGGCCCTTGTGCTAATGCAGGAGCCGGGGTAACAATGTGCTATTTCTACCTGTCTGCAAAAAACTTCCCTTGATAGCTTCGCCCATATAATACACAGCATATTTACATCCAGCATTAAATAAATATTATGCAAAGAGTACCACGCTCTAATATCCACATGTATTTATGGAAAGGTAAATTATATCACCGAGTTTATTTTAGCCTTAGAAAGCCCCGTGGGGAAAAGATATTGTGCATCTTAAAAGGTAAATGTGAGCTCTTCAAGAGAAAGGAGCCTTTGCTGGAAGCAGCACATTGTACCTGGGTAAATCTTGGAGCAATTACATAGCAAAGTTTTCTTTGATGAGGCAGAGATGTGATGACATGTAATTACTTTTTCAATGCTGCACTGTGTGTTTATCAAAATGTTAATGCAAGCATAATAACAGGCTGCATGTTTGTGCCGAGAATGTCAGAGCCTCCAGATGTCAATCACATCTGAAAATAAAATTGCAAATAAGTAGGAAGGCTTGATGGCACAAGTGACAGCCCGGTCCTCGGGCGGCTGACAGGCACCAGCTCCCTCTCCCTCGGCGCTTTGTCACTGTAATGCACCTAATGGAACAGAGATTCCTTCTATTAACCCAAATGGAACAGGCTGGCGCCAAAGTGAACGAAGCCATGCACGGCCATGGACAGAGGGAGGCTGCTAATGAGCACTTCTGTAGGCAAAGTCTGATGGGCTTCTCATTTCCGTCATCCCTCTCGTTCCGCGCGGACCGGCACGGACATGACTGGGCTCCTGCTGCGGAAAAACCACCTGGAGCAGCTGCATTCCCAGGTGAGGATGGAGGATTGGAGCCTGGCAGATGGGCCCACAGCACCCCGAAAGCCAACTGCACCTGCCACAGCATTCTTGGGGCACTGCGGGCACCGGCTCCACAGTACAATCACGGAATCATGGAATGCTTGGCTGGGAAGGGACCTTCAAGCCCACCTCGTTCCACCCCCCTGCCATGGGCACCTTTCACCAGGCCAGGCTGCTCAACCTGGCCTTGAACACTTCCAGGGATGGGCAGTCCACAACCACTCTGGGCACTGTTTCTCACCACCCTTATAGTAACAAATTTCTGCCTAATATCTCATTTAAACCTACACCTCCAGCTTTTCTGTCTTTTAATTGTCTTAGCTCCTACCAAAAAGTCACACTTCTTTCATAATAAGAAAAAACCGAGACTGGAATGCTTTTACTAGTGATGAGGTGCAACACCTGGATTTCCAACTCTCTGTCACACTCAGTACCATGCCAGGTGTCCAAGCACATGCTGGAGGAAGAGCCAGGCACTGCCTCGGAGCCCAGCCAGCAGGATAATCAATGGGATGAGTGGGCAGAGAGCTTCGGGAGAACATTTGGGAAGATAATGTCAGCATGGGAAGAACTCTACCTGGCCTTCCCAAAGCTCCCTGCCCAGGGAAAATGGCAGTCTTGAAGAGCAGAGCGGCAGCACTTGGGTCCAAACGTCTTGAAGGCGGCCTGAGCATCTTGGAAATACAGCTGACAGTTGCTTGGCAACTACGGTTACAGAAAGATTTTCCAAGTAAGCAGCAGGCTGAGGGAAGTTTAGCATCACAGGCAGTCAATAATCCCAGTTTGCGGCGGGTAAGAGGAGCGAGAGGGGAATTTCTAACAACCCCTTCCCCAAAATAGCGCAAACACCTCGTGGGGGTGCATGTGAGGCCGTTTGATCAGGAGCAAGGGGAGAGGGTTGTTGGGACAAGGCAGTGACGGACAAGCTGTGTCTGTCTTTCCAAGAGGGTGACAAGAGAACCTGGAGTCAGGATGGGACTCTGAAGAGGAGGTTCTTTGCTCTGCAGACCCCCACCCCTACCTGGCTCTGGCTCAGTACAGTCGAGAATTTTGGATTTCAAGGCTTTGTACATCAAAGCAACCACGAGCAAAAGCAGCAGCGTTTCGAGAGCAGGAGGCTCCACGACAGCTCCTGCCTTTCAGGAGGGATGGAATAGTCAGCTGTCAGCAGGAAAGCGTCCAACCAGCTCCGTAACAAATGGAGACAGCACTACTGAAACCATCAAAACAGCCTACGAGTCCCACTTAGGCAAATATACTGAAAAAAGGGGGAGGAAATAGCAAAGCTCACGCATTTTCCATGGTAAGCGGCTTAATCCTCAACAAAAGAAAATAGGGAATAACCACTTGTTGAGGGAAGATGTGCCACGTGCTGATTCCAGGCTGGACAAAGCACTGAAACATTGGTTTCATTTATCCTTCCAGCACGGTGACAAAATTGCTTAGCAGAAAATTATTGCCTTCAGAGGGCTGCTGGTGACGGCTGACTGAGCTGATGATGTGGAAATCGCACCTCAGATCAGTATTCAAAAAAACGCAACTGAACGGAATAATAATAATAATAAAAAAAACCCCCACACCAGTTTTTTCTCTCCCCTCTCTTGTTTCTCCTCCCCACTCCAAGCGCTCTTGGCCACAGCTCTTTGGTGGATCCCTGTGCTAATGCCTGGGACACTTAACCTTTGTGTTTGCCACTCAGCAGCTGAAAAATTAATCCTCTTTTTTTTTTACTCTTTTTTTAGAGTAGCTTTGGGAGCTGCCAGCAAATTGAGTGTCATTTGGACACTGACATGAAACTTGGAGCGCCGCATGAATTCACCAGGGCCTTGCAAAGGACGTCATCATCATCATCATCATCTTCACCGCCACCTTGGGAGCATCCGAGTTAATGTTTGGACTCCCGCTTAATTGGCTCCGTGCAAGCTGAGCCTGCAACATGACAGCCTCACTACCCTACCTAAAAATAAAGGAGAGAGCTTTTCCAGCCTCTGGGAAGCTGCAGCCAGCGCGAGGGATCTGAGATGTGTCTGACAAGGCAAGATCTCGCCTTCCTCAAAGCAAGGCCCTTACAATGCAAAATGTATTTATATTTTGGTGCTGCTCTCCAAAGCAGGTGTTAGATAATTCAGTAATTAGTATGCACATCTAACTTCATTGCAGCCTCTGTTGATCTCTCAATTAGAGTTAGCTGGGTCCTCTGAAGTTTGCAGTAGTTAATTAGAGCATTATTGAACAGCCAGGCTCCGCGGGAGGGCTCTGCTGGCAGCTGCTGGCTCCAGCCCACGCGGTCCTGACCCCCTCGTGTCCGGCTGGAGGAGTGGGAAATCTGACCCACACTGCTGTGTGCACCCCCTGCCACAACCTGCCACATCGGGGGGTTGGAACTAGATCATCCTTCAGGTCGCTTCCAACCCAAACCACTCTGGGATTCCATAAGATACCCTGAAAAGCTCTGCATGCTGCCATTAATATTTGGGGGAAAAAATGGGGTTAAAAAAAAAAAAATTAATCCAGCACCACAAAGACCAACAGGGAATAAAAACCATCCCTACAGCTGCCAGTGCAGAACTCAGACCCAACAAGGCAGGGAGGACAGAGAGGGGGCGTTTAGCAGTGGGATGCAACACAAAAGGAAGTTTAAAATACGGACAACACACATTGGAACTGTTTTCATAGAACCGTGGAATCACAGACTGGTTTGGCTTGGAAGCGACCTTAAAGATCATCCAGTTTCACCCCCTGCCACGGACAGGGACACCTCCCACTGTCCCAGGCTGCTCCAAGCCCTGTCCAGCCTGGCCTTGGACACTGCCAGGGATCCAGGGGCAGCCACAGCTGCTCTGGGCACCCTGTGCCAGGGCCTCCCCACCCTCACAAGGAACAATTCCTTCCCAGTATCCCATCCATCCCTGCCCTCTGGCAGTAGGAAGCCATTCCCTGTGTCCTGTCCCTCCATCCCTTGTCCCCAGTCCCTCTCCAGCTCTCCTGGAGCCCTTTTAGGCAGTGGAAGGGGCTCTAAGTTGTCCCTGGAGCCTTCTTTTCTCCAGGCTGAACAGCTCCAGCTTTTGAGCCTCTGAATACCTGAACAAACCCCAGCCAGCAGTTTGAAACCCAGTTCCTAGTAAATAATTGAAGGTGTCATGTCAGCTCCAACACCTAAAACTTGTTTTTGAGAAGCTCCTGATAATCACTGAAGTACAGCTTAGCATTTATCCTATAAATATTAGACGAGGCGTGTGTGTACATCATTTCACATTCCAAAGGCAAGCCTGTGAGCTGAACTTTAGGGAAATCCACGGGAAGAATACATGAGGCACCGAGAGGCGCACAATTCAACATGATCAAAACCAGGAGGTTTTTCAAACGCTTGTCTCAAACACAGCTGATGATTTTTACAAGAGCTTCCTGCAGAAACACCGGTCTTCGGGGACTCGGCAGAACACATTGTCCAGGTACAAGGTACATAAACACCCTAAAAGGCGGCACCCACGGGAATCTCTTGGAGACTCCAGAAATTTCATTCTGGAGGATTACAGTCTTTGATACGGATGCAGAACAGATGTGGGGCCGTAGCAACGCTGCTGAATGAGACCCAGAAACCCAGAAAGCAGCAAAACGCGGAGCTTTGAGGCAGCAAAACTCCTGCAAACCTTGAGAAAAGAACCCACGTTTGATGCACATCCCCAGCCAAGCTCCGGGCCTGCCTCCCAAATTCCCAGCGTCTCCCAGAGGACGCCGCCTGCGGAGAAGCCCCGTTAGCAGGGACAAAAGGCCCACGTGGCACATTAGGAGCTCCAACACCTGCTATCAGGAGCAAGTTCCTTTCCAGGTGGCTTTATCGCTGACCTCCAGATAGAGGTGAGCTCCACGGCAGGCTCCGAGCAGGGCTCGGGGAGAGGCATAAACAAAAAGTCATGTTTTGAAAAATTAAGGAAGCAATTTGGAAGTGGATAATTAGATCTCCTTTTCGTGCTGCACTGGGAAAATTAAATTACTTTTTTATGAAGGTGTGTGTATCAGCTCTGAGAGTATTGTAGGGAAAGATTATTTTTCTAATATTCCTTCTCCCTCCCCCCTCCCGGCCCAAATCCCCAGCTCTCCGCTCCTCGCGCATCCAAGGAAGTGGCACTTGTAGCCTTCAGCTGTGGCAGGCGTTCATCTCCAATAATTGCGTTTGCTGCATAAATTGCCAGTGACATGGAGAATAAAATTAGTTTAAAAGGAACCCAAATGGCAAATCTCAAACAAGATGGAAGAACTCATTAATCCTCATTTCAAAATGGTCAGAGTGCTGGGGCGGCCAAGCTGGCCCCAAGCCTGATGGGGAGGGTGGGTTCTCTTTGGAGATGGTGATGGAGCTCAGAGAGGTGGACCAGGCTTTAACAGAGGTTCTGGTGGATGTGGAACTGCTGCCTGTCGAGGCACTGATTTCTCTCTGCTTAGAAAAACTCTCCCCACAACCCCATGATGAAGAAGGAGCAGGTCAGCAGCTCCACCCTGCACTGCCCAACTCTTCTCAGGAGACAAGGAACTCATCCAAGCCCCTCAACTGCCCATGGACCACATCCCACCAGGCTCCTTCTGCCTGGCAACAGCTGCTCAGAGGGAATGCTGCAGCCTCACGGGGGTGGGCACTCACAGAATCACAGAATTGTTAAGGCTCAAAAAGAACTTTCAGATCATCAGATGCAACGGTCAGCTCAACACCAGCACCGTGTTCACCCCCAGAGGGTGTCGTCATGTGCCACAGCCACATGTTTTCTCAACACTGCCAGGATCGGGGACTCTGCCTGGGCAACCTGTTTCAGTGCTTGACAACCCTTAGGGTGAAGAGACTTTTCCCAGTATCTGATCTAAACCTCCCCTGGTGCAGCTTGAGGCAGTTTCCTCTCATCATTTGTTCCCTGAGAGCAGAGCCTGACCCTCACCTGGCTGCCCCCTCCTGTCAGGGAGTTGTGCAGAGCCAAAGGTCCCCCCTGAGCCTCCCCTTCCCCAGGCTGAGCTCCCCCAGCACCCTCAGCTGCTCCTGGTGCTCCAGACCCTTCCCTGGACATTCTCCAGCCCCTCAATGTCCTTCTCGTTGTGAGGGCCCAGAACTGGACACAGGACTGGAGGTCCCTTGGCAGTGCCCAGTGTCGAGGGACGATCACTGCCTTGGTCCAGTGCCCACACTGGGGCTGGCACAGCCCAGGGCCATTGGCTTCTTCCCCACCTGGGAACACCTGGCTCATGTCCGGCCACTGCTGACCACCACTCCCAGGTCCTTTCCCACTGGGCACTTCCCAGCCTGGAGCTCTGCAGAGGGTTGGTGTGACCGAGGGCAGGACCTGGCACTTCACTTTCGACTCACGTGCACTTTGCCCTCACACACAGAGCTTTTGGTACTGCCTGGCCCCGGACAGAGATCCCGGATCGTGTCCCCACCGTGTCCATTCCCCAGGCTGGGTTGCTGAGCTGCTTTTGCTGACTTTCTTTAATGAGGTTTATTGTTTGCACTGCATAATTTTCAAAGGCATGTCACCCACTTGGAGATGGCCCTCAGATCTCCAGCTTGGGGAGGGGGAGGGTCCTTTGAAGCCGCAGTCATTAATTCAGGAGCTGGTTTCTGCAGTTAAGAGCACACGTGTTTGAAGCACACAGAAGCCACCGTGGAGACATCTGAGAGGTGTCCCATGATACTGCACATTAGACAGAGCGATTATAAAAGTGCCAGGCCTGCCGTCCTTCCCTGCTTTGTAACTTCCCTCCAGATATCAAAAAAAAATTGTCTAGAATATCAAAATATCACTGTCTGGCTCTGATGATGATCTTAGGACTAAAGACCACACAGAACAAAGATTTCACTTTAATTATCAGCAGATCCATTTCTCCTAACCCTGTTGTTGAAAATAAAACAGAACCAAAACAAATCACAAACAAACAATAAAAAAAAACCAACCAAAAAAAACTCTCAAAACTTCACGCAGGCAGCTGGGAAACCGAAGTGTTGTGAAGCTGAGAAGTGAAAGTGTTCAGAAGCCAGGAATTCAGACAGGCATGGTTTTGTTTTTAACATTCCCAGTGGTTTTCCACCCCTTCATTTGTAGTTACAGTAGAAAGAAAACTGTCCTGGTTGCACCAACGCTGTTCCTGGTGCCGTCACCCTTGGTCTGCTCCCCGATCTCTGAGCCTGCCTTCCTGTACGTGTGCCACTCATCAGCAAGGCAGGATGAAGACAAAACTTTTCTCTTTTTTTAAGAGAGTAATTGATCACCTGTATACATGGAAATACCCAGAGCACAGCCTCCTGCACAGATTATTCCTTGGTCAACCCACCTCTTATTCTTAGCTTACCCATGCAGACCGGTCTTCCAAAATTTAGCTTTGGGCAGAGGACTCACAGGTGCTTGGGGATAAAAGCCTCAGCATTTCCCTTTATTTTCCCTTTATTTCTTCCCTTTGTGTTCTTTCTATGAGTTGCACGAGGGAAGGTTTAGATTAGATATCAGAAAACATTTCTTCATGGAAAGAGTTGTCAAGCATTGCCCAGGGCAGTGGTGGAGTCACCACACCTAGAAGTGTTCAAAGAACAGCTGGAGGTGGCACTTGAGGCCATGGTTTAGGGCTGAACAGAGAATTACAGAATTATTAAGGTTGGAAAAGACCTCCAGGATCATCAAGTCCAACCTGTAATCCCCACCTTGTCCCCAGCCCAGAGCACTGAGTGCCACGTCCAGGCCTTCCTTGGACACCTCCAGGGATGGGGACTCCAAACCTCCCTGGGCAGCTCCTGCCAATGCCTGACCACCCTTTCCATGGGGAAATTCCTGCTGATGTCCAACCTGAGCCTCCGCTGGTGCAGCCTGAGGCTGTTTGCTCTCATCCTGTGCTTGTCCCCTGGGAGCAGAGGTCTCTCCCAGGACGGTGCCACTGGACTGATGGTTGGACTTGATCTCGGAATATTTTCCAACCCGAACGATTCTAAGATTCCGTGATTTATTGCTGGCAGCACAGGTGAAGGCTGTGACCCCAAATCCATGACTGCAGCCTCATGCAAGGACCACCTTTTCGGCAGAGCCACCACCACCAGCTGCTGCTGGAGGAATTCCCCTGCAGTTCCCCGCAGCTCTCCCGCAGTTTCACCCTGACTCCAGCCGCGGGAACCCGCCTCACAGAGGGCACTGGAGAACCCAGCGGTCGCAATCCCCACACAAAACCCCTCTTTACATTCAGCAGACAACAGGAGCCACATTAACAAGCTGCCAGCGGAGGGAACCAAGCTGCTGCTGCTCATTATGGCAGGAAACTTCTCCCCCTGTTGCAACGCGGGCGCAGCCTCGGCATTGCTGGCCCCGGTATCACTCAGGCATTTATTTTTATATACCTCAGCAATATGTAGCAATTAGCAGAGGTAACACTAATTAGATGTTACATTGTAATGCAAGTCCCTCTAAACTTAAGTCATAACATACCTCGCTCCTAATGACTGCAAGGTCATTTTGGTATTCCGCGTAATCGCTTGGATGCTAATGAATCGTTTGCTATGCATGGGAACATCCCGGCTTTTCCCTGGGTGGTTTTCACCATTTACCAGTGGACACTTGCTTTAAATTGCTGCTGAGCCTAATGTGGTCTTGAAGAAGCCACCTAAGCACCCCGATTAATTGCAGCGTTTCGTGGCTCCCAAGAAAGCAAGACCCCATGGCAAACCTGCTCCAAGGGCAGGGAAATGCTTGTTTGAAGGGATTAGTTTGAGATTACGGTGGCATGAGGCTCCAGGAGGCAGAAAACCTGAATTTCCTTTGTGCCTCGTAATGGCAAAAGCTGGAAGACAACAGGCTTACAGCCAGCTTAGTGCTGTTCCTGTGTCTTTTCCATCATCTATGTCCTAATCTCCTTAGGAGCCAGCACGGCACCACGCCACGTCAGGAACCCACACTTTGATTCCCTCAGTTTCCCAACCCACAGCCACCACCAGAGCCAAAAAAAAAGGGAAATGGCGGCATTTAGCAAAAGTAAATTCAGTAAAAAATTTGAAAACAACATTCATGGGCTTTATAATTAGCTTTTTAATTAATTTCCTATTCTCCTCTAATTACTCTGCTTGCAAAGAAAAAATTATGAGAGCTATAATTGTTCTAATAAAAGCAACTGGATTATTCCAAGACCAAAACCATGCCTGGGTGGTGGGAATAATGGGAGCCCCAGGATCTGTTGATATGGGGAAGCCACCATGGTCCTGCACAGGTGGGCTCTGATGGGATCCTGATGGGATCTCATGGTTTGGAGCACAGAGCATTGCTGCTGGGAATTCACCCAGGAAAAGGCACTGCCCGGCCTGCAAGATGTGCAACAACTCAGTCCGGGACAGACCTCACTCCCAAGGACTTTCCTGAAGCAAAACCAAAAAGAAAATCTGCATCCTGTCTTCCATACAGAGTGGAAACAGAATCCTGGAATTGTTTGGGTGGGAAGGTACTTTAAGCTCATCCCATCCCACGCCCTGCCATGGCAGGGCCACCTTCCACTGTCCCAGGCTGCTCCAAGCCCTGTCCAGCCTGGCCTTGGACACTGCCAGGGATCCAGGGGCAGCCACAGCTGCTCTGGGCACCCTGTGCCAGGGCCTCCCCACCCTCACAGGGAACAATTCCTTCCCAATATCCCATCCATCCCTACCCTCTGGCAGTGGGAAGCCATTCCCTGTGTCCTGTCCCTCCAGCCCTTGCCCCCAGTCCCTCCCCAGCTCTCTTGAATCCTCTTTAGGCCCTGGAAGGGGCTCTAAGGTCTCCCTGGATCCTTCTCTTCTCCAGGTGAACACCCTCAGCTCTCCCAGAATTTCCATGATGGGAAACTGCATCAAACCAGGAGAGAGGGAAGAGTGTACAGAAGTGTTGAACTGCTGGCTGGAGGCTGGGCATGGCAGACAATAAAATCAGAGTGAACAAATGACTCATGATTTATCTCCTGAACTTTGGTCACTCAGTAAAAATCCAAGGAGAAGCCATGCTGGGATGCATTTTCCAGGCCCCCGAATCAATGCCTGCAGTAACTAAAGCACTTTAAAATTAGCTGTAAAGACCTTCTGCCATTCCAGGCTCTGCAGTGTTCAGTCTTTAAGCTCTGAGCATTCCTTTCTGCTGGAGCGGCCGGATGGATTCGGCCTGGCTGTTGCCACAGGGATCACAAAGTCCAGCAGAATCTGGAAGCATCTCCTTGCATAAATCAACGGGCTTGGACTTGCTGAGAGAAATTTGCCAACAAAGAAAAACACGCTGAAAGCAGATGGAAGAAATCCTTTGACCCCGACTACAAGTCCCTGGAGCAGAGGCTTTGTGATTTTAAAAGCAATTTAGGCAGATTTCCTTGCCCGTTTGGATAGGAAGGCAGGGGCAGGTAGGCAGCTAAATCCCTCAGACCACTTCCTGCATCCCAACCCACGTCTTTAGCGTGACTTAAGCCAAGACTCTGCACACTGCGAACGCCAAAATAATCACGCCAGCAGGATTTTGAAATTCAAAAGAGCCCTTTCTGCAACCCGCCGAGCTGAGGGAGTTCAGAGGCGGCTCCGTCGCTGCACTGGGGTCTGAGCGCTGAGGAGAGGGTGCTGCAGTGGATTTGCTGGTTGAGAGAACAGTCTATTCTCATGCTCAGATAATGCAGAAATAAAGTGCATTTGTAACAGACAACAAAAGGATTATCCCCCATTCATTTCAAAGCACCTTTCATTCCACTCAGGGATTACATTTTCCTTTACTTATCTTGCAAATGGTTTTTCATAAGAGCGCGTGGCTTATGGCAAATACCAAACTGTGGTTGGGACAATGGGAGTGTGTTCTGCAGAAGAGAGATCCTGCTCCCAGCACAGCGCACTGCTGTAATCTACTGCCTCACAAGGGCCACTCTTCTCAAGAGCAGAGGAGGATCAGCTCAGAAACCCTGGCACACTTCAGATTTGGGGGAAGTTTCTTATAAGTGCGGCTTCAGCATTCACATCTTGTCACTGGAGGAGAAACAACAGCGCTTTGCACTTCTGTTGGGTCCATCTGCCTGGAATCTCAAAGCACTTCTGCAAACATGAATCCCATCCAGTAAACAAAATCTAACCCTGCGTGGCTTCTTGGCTTGCTGGAAAGCAATTGCTTCTGCACTTCTCTGTGTCTGGGAAACTGGTGCACCACAGCAAAATCCAAGTGCTCCCCACAGGCGGGAGAATCCAGGGCAGAGACACATGAGAGCCCAGTGCCATCACCACACATCCCCGTTTCCAGGGAAGATCCACAGGCCAAGAGGATTGAGATGACTCTGCTCCAAGAAAGACTCAGCACTTGAACCATCAACAAACCAGGGACGACTGGCAAGAGCTGGTTCCCCCAGGATCAGCAATTCCCGTCTCATTCACTCAAAAACTTAGGATTTTACAGACTGTGAGGGAAGTTTGCTTGGTCCCAGCCCAGATGTGAGCAGTGAGTTGGGAATACCAGAGCTGGGCTCTGCAAGCCAGGGCAGCAGGTCAAGGGAGGTGCAACTCACTGGTTACAACTGTCCTGCCTCTTTCTGCCTCCCACTAATGCAGAATTCAGAGTTTCTCACAAAAAAAGAAATAACCTGGGGATGCAGCGAGCAGGTGGTTTGGTGCTGTCTGTAAATCAATGACTCTCGGAGAGTTATGATTGATTGGAGCTAGGGAGGGGACACCTTTCCATGCCTAATAGACAGATAGTCCCTGCTTACTCCATCTCAGCTTTCCAAATAAAAATGGAGAAGAACACAATGCTTGCCATTATGGTGTCACTCAGCCACAAAATAACCCCCCACGTTTGTCAGCCCCCACCCTAACAGAAAGCTTTCAGTTATCTCTCCTGTCCTGCTGTTCCTGATAAAGTAAATTACAGCATCACTGAGGAGCTGTAGGAGCAGCCCTGCTCTCCACCGCTGCTCCCTTGTGATTTATTCCCTGTGGTCGCCTTCAGAACCCCCAAAATGCTGGCGTGTATTTCCCTGTCCCCAGAGAGATAACAGTGCCACAGGAGCATAAACACCACTGCTGGGAGCACTGGATATTCCCAGTGAGCTGGTCCTTCCAAAACCCAGAGGCAGCAGGGTGCAGCAGAGTCGCACAGGGGACATGGAATTAAGGGAAAAGCGGGAAAATGTCCCACTGCTGCAGGGGCTGGTCCCCACACCCACGCGCTGATCCCGGCAAGCCCAGAGCCCCCAGTGCAAACCGTAACTGGAGGCAGCAGCTGATGCACAATTGGCCCCGTTTGCCTTCTCATTGATCAGCCACTTTCAGCTCTGTGTTTATGGAACTCTTTGGTCTTATATAAGACCTATGGGGCTCCCCCCGCTCCTTCCCCTTCTTTCTAATGGATTGAAATTTTTAAAGGAAAAAAGAAATCCAGACAATAAGACCACACTCTGCAAATCAATGCATCTCGTGGATAATAATACCCGAGATTTATGTAACACTTAATGTTTGCAAAGTGCCTTGGAAAAAATAAATTAACCTGCAGAACTGCACTGCGATAGGGAAGTGTCAGCACACAGCGGTGCCGTGGGGAGGAACGGAATCACAGGCATTCAGACAAGGAAAGTTTGAACTGATGCCGTTTTAACCGCCGGCCTGGGCTGTGGTGGGGACCCTGCACCGATCTCTGCAAGTTGCACAAATTAAAGATTATGCTACAGATGCCCAGTGACACTTGTTAGAGTCAGGAGACCAGGGCTGGAGTCAGGAGACCAGGGCTGGAGTCAGGAGACCAAGGTTTAAGTCTTGCTTATGACCAAACCCATGAGAAAACACCCAAAGCACTGGAACCCTTGGATGACTCAACACATCCTTGGGTCATGGCCAAAGTTGTTTAAAACCATCCAGGCCTGGGACAAGGAAAATGCCAAAGGTGGCTTGGCTCCAACCCTAAAGTTGGAGAAAAAAGGGCAGTGAAGTTGGGGAAGGGTCTGGAGAGTCAGTCCTATGAGAAGGAGCGGCTGAGGGAGCTGGGAAAGGGGCTCAGCCTGGAGAAAAGGAGGCTCAGGGGGGACCTTGTGGCTCTGCACAACTCCCTGACAGGAGGGGGCAGCCGGGGCGGTTGGGCTCTGCTCCTTGGGAACAAATGACAGGACAAGAGGGAACAGTCCCAAGCTGCACCAGGGAAGGTTCAGGTTTGAGATCAGGAGGGATTTCTTCACTCAGGGGGCTGTCACGCATTGGAAGGGGCTGCCCAGGGAGGTTTGGAGTCCCCATCCCTGGAGGTGTCCAAGGAAGGCCTGGACGTGGCACTCGGTGTCAGGGCTGGTGACAAGGTGGGGATCGGTCAGAGGCTGGACTCGATGGTCTGGGAGGTCTTTTTGAACCTCAGTGATTCTGGGATTCTCTGAAGGAACAACAGACAAATACCAGCACAAAAGGTGCTCAAACCATCCAGGCTGGTTCCTGGGCTCACCAGGAACACCATTTTGCACCTTTGCCAAAAGCTGGCAACTCCCTCCAGACACACCTGTAGCTACAGCAGCAGCTGGAGCACCCAGAGGTGTCCAGGTAGATGTTCCACACTGCTTCATGGCAAAGTCCTGACCTCCTGGACGGAGGCTGAGCCCTGGACCCTGGAAGGGGCTCTAAGCTCTCCCCAGAGCCTTCACTTCTCCAGGCTCTCCCAGCTCTCCCAGCATTTCCATGATGGGAAACTGCCTCAAAGCAGGAGGGAGGGAGGAGTGTAAAGAAGTTTAACAACCTTGCTGCCTCCATGCCCCCAGAACGGCGATCCAGTGATGATGTGCAGATCCCAGGCATGGAAAACCACCACATCCCTCCCTCCTGCGTGCAGAGGTCCCTGTCCCAGGAGAGGCAGCAGGAGAGCCCTCCCATCTGTAAACACGGGATCGATGTGCTTGCCAGAAGATGGATTATTTGTGCAGATGTTGGTGCTCTTCAGAGCAGTCTCCACGTGAAGGTGGAACAGAAGCACGGCACACTTCAGCAAAAGCTCATTTAATTCTCGTCATTAGCAGGTCTCTAATGTATAATTGATCCTTAGCTCGTCGGGTAACTCCGGCTCCAGCAGCTGCAGCTCCAAGGGATGGAGTCCTGCCTGCACCCAGGAGGGCCCCAGAGAGCACAAAGCAGTTCCAGTGACAGGGGAAAGTCACAGCCCAAGCGCAGGACAGCTGGAATCAGTGCACCTCCTACGGCCCCGGGGCAAAGCCTCTGCTCTTCCCTGCTCCAGCCCCACACACGTTCCAAGTTCAGAGAGCTAATGCGAATGGAGGCTCCCAGCCCCGCGCTCCAGGGAGCCGCATTTGGATCTGAATTGGAAAAACTGGAATTGAGCCTTTCCCAGGGATTTACTCCTCAGTTTCACTAAAAAAGTACTTCTGTTGCTGAAAGCTATTTGGGTTTTGGTTTGTTTGGATTCTATTTCTGGCCTAATCCAAGAGTTCTGCATGCTGTAACCCAAGGCCAGACCTATCCTCAGGTGGAACTAAACCCAAGGCAAGGCTTTTTGCTCAATTTTGATGCATGAGCACAATGCAGGCTTGGGATGCACCAAAAATTTCAAGGTTGGCTGAGCACTAATAACACGAGGTGGTTGTAGACTCTCTCTGCTCTGATGGTATTGATGGAAATGAAATCCTCCAGAAGTCAAGAGCTGCTCCCAGCAGTGTCCACACATAAAACACATCCGTGGACTCACTCCTGGTCTGCTCCTTGGCACAGCTAACGAGAGCTCTGCAAAGGAGAGTCTGGCTGTCACAAACTCTGTCAGAGGAAGGTTCCCAGCCTGCAGTTGAGTCGAGACTCACCTGCAGCGCTACATAACAGGAATGACTCTGCTTTTCTCATGGAAAATGAACCCATAACTTGCTAATCCTGGAGCAAAGCAGGTCGAAAGAAGGGTGGGTTGAAAAACAGCCCGAACCCGGCATTGTTTGTGGAGCAACGGGAGCCGTGACGCCACAACACCACTGGCTGCCACCTCCCCCCAAGCTCGCCTCCCTCCGAAGGATGAAAAGAGCAAGTAATTAAACAATGGGTTTGCCATAAGTGCTGGACTTCAGAGGCTGCTTTTCCCTTTCTTCTTTTTTTGTATGAGGAGGAAAAGGGGAAAAAAAGATTTAAGATAATGGCCTTTTTCTCTTCAGAATAAATTAAGCTCAAAGATAGAGAATCCCATTACTAATGCCTTTTAGCAAAGCCCAGACATTCTTTTAAAGTCAAACTTTAAAGTCTAACGTGCAGTGATCTCGTCGAAATCTTTCCTGTAATGATATTTAAGTGATGGCCAAGTATATCAGTGGGTTCAGGAGAAGTGCTGATTGCATATCTTCAAGGGAATGAGGCACTGCAGAGCTGTGGCAAAGGAACCCATGCTGCTGATATAAAAGTTGCCTTTAAAACTACACACACACAGTTGCTAGTAACTAATTATTCCAGGAGTCCTGACAGAAGAAAAGAAAAAGGTAAAGAAATCAAGGCAAAGGATCCGCCTCGAGGAGGGGAATGTGGGACACATTCGGCTCTGATGTACGATAGGAAAACTTGTTCCCATCCCTTCTGTGCACCCTTCCTGAATTTAATATTCTTTTCAAATCCTTCTTCCCTTTTTTGAGCAGGAGGAAAGCTGACAAAAGCACGATCTTCACATCTGCTGAGGGAAAATAAAATATAAAAGATAAGGTGGTGGTGGGGGGGAGGCTTGAGGTTGCTCACGTGGCTCCTTGAAAGAAGGGCACCCCTTAGGAAACCCAGTGCCCAGCGACTGGGCTGGGGATCTCACCTCACAGCACCTGTCTGGATTTGGGGGCACAGGCTCAGGTGCTGCAGGTACTGGCCCTTCTCCAAGCCCATTTGGGACCAGGCTGCAAAACCCAGAGTATCACCCTGGCCCCAAAAGCCAGGTTTTTCCGTGGAGACAGCAAAAGGCCAGACCCGGAGCGCCAGAAGGAGACGTTCCCTGTGTGGCACCGAGCTCTGAGGGCACAGGGAATTTATAGCAGTGCCTCCAGCGCCAGGGCAGCCTCTCCATCTGCTGCAGCCTCTGCAGCTGAACCACTGCCCCGGGCTGGGCAGAAAGAAGAGCCCCGTGACTTTAGAGGAGCAGGGTCACAGCAAAGGGGGAGGAACTCCCTCTGTTTGCTCTGCAAAACCCCTTCTCCACCCAGAGCAGGGGCTCTGCTCCTGCCCTGCGTGAGCACAACTTCACAAGAAGGAAAGGAAGGTTATATTGAAGAGAAAAGAGCTGAAAAGCATGAAGGAAGCAGCAGATCTGGCCAGGCAGGGATAGCTGCACTCCGAGTGCCTCCCAAGCACCACTCCATACGGATGCAGCTTTGACCCACATGTGCACCCTCATCCTTCAGCCTCTCTAAACCACAGGATCAAAAGTTATGGCCAAAAGCTCTCAGGCTAATCCCACCTTTTGGAAACAAAAAGGCAGCACTTGCTTTAGTCCTGTGTCATCCATAAACATCCCCACACCAGCTGCAAATCTGTGTTCCTTGGGCTCTCTCTAGAGAAGCTGTTCTTGTTTCAGGCAGTGTGGCAGGAGAGGTTAAAAAAATTCCTGTATGGACACGGGGGTGAGGTGTCATCACCTGAGCTCCTGCAGCCGGGTTCGAGCCCTCCCAGAGCTGGTGAGATCCTGTCTCACGTGTTTCAAAGCTGTTTGCTGCCAAAGCAACACAAAACTTACCCACCCATACCACATACCCTCGTTTCTTCCCCTAAATAGTTTTGCTACCAAACACAGACCCAAAAATGAACAGAAAATCAAACAGCACCAAACATCTTTAACCCACTCTCCAGACAGCAGAACATTTCAGTGCAGTCAGGAATCAGCACCTGCTCGAGCATCCTTCGGTCCCCACGGAAAGGCTGCGGAGAAACTGAGAGCTGAAAACAATGACAGCACCTCCAGCTCCTGGCCTCTCCTGCAGATGGACTCACTCCCACCTCGCTGCCTGATGGGCGCATACAGAGGCCTCCCCTCCGTTTTTATAACAAGCTTTTGATTCGAGGAATTGCAGTTTAAAGGATATTGAACATTAACGGTTATCGACTGTGCATTTAAGGGGGTAAAATAAGAGCAAGTCCCTCTGGCAATTACCACTCTCCGAGAACTTTGGGCTCTCATTTTGCTGTTAACAGTGCAGAGATCAGACTCACACATTTATTAAGAAGGGGCCACTTATGTTCAGCTTGGCACAAACACGCTGTCAGCAGTGCTGTTTAATTAGGGATTACAGCCACGGAACTGGGTAATCAGGCCTGCTAATGACTCAGGAAGCTCAGTAAAGTGCAGAGATAAAGATTTTGGCTGCTTTCCTTTACCTATCTGTGCTACTCCTTCACCATATCCCGCTCCTTCCACCTGAAATTGCAGGTTTGGAGATGTCGGAGCAGAAGGACAAAGCTTTACCTTGCAATGCAGCCCAGGTGATGGCAAAAAGCCTCCACAACATCGGTGAATATTCACAGTTTGCTCTGAAATCCCTAAATAAACAAACAAACCCCATCATTATAGCCTTGCTTCCAGGGGGCCCCGACCAAGAGAGTTGTTTCACTTCTGCAGCACTGCCAGCAGGAAGGTGCAATATTTAAGGCAATTTTTATTGGTTGGACACTGAACACGGGGTGATACATTTCAAGCCTCATTTGGCACAAAATTGAAATGGTTTGAGTCAACATTCAAGGTAAACGTCTGCATTTTTATGGCCAAAGGCCTCGAGTTATTATTATTTGCTTCTCTGCTGGTTAAATTCAGCTTTGGTGTATTTACTGCATCATCCTAAACTCCAATCAGACTGATTGCTGCCGGGGATATTATGGCTGGGAAAATAGGTCTTTGCTGAGACAGTGAGAGGGTAACAGACTTCCCTTTGCAAAGTCGCTCATAAATAAGAGGTCATATCTAATAATGTTTGCTTAAAACTTCTTAGCAGAGCTTCTGTTCTCAGACACCGCTGGCTTTTTAGTTTCAGCTTTAAATAACTTACATGGGGATGGATTTGCTGGTGAGAGCAGAAATAATCCCCCTCAGCTGTTCTACCCCTGGATGTGCACAGGGCAGTGGGGATGTCGAGAGGATAATGAGGAAAGGAGAAAGAAAGTTTATTCTAGAAGGCAACAGAGGAAAAGTTCATCACCCAAAGCCTCACAGAGCTGGTGGCACCCACCGCTTACTACCCCAGCTACAAATCCATCCAGGGTGGGGATGGAGGGATGGAGAGCAGCTCTGAGAGAAGCACTTGGGACATGACCCAGCCCAGATCCCGCCCTGTGCTGGGCTGACCCCCCAGCGTGGGCAGCAGGGAGGGGGGGATTCTGCCCCTCTGCCCCGCTCAGGTGAGACCCCACCTGCAGAGCTGCCTCCAGCTCGAGGGTCCCAGCACAGGGAGGACCTGGAGCTGCTGCAGCCAGTCCAGAGGAGGCTCCAGGATGATCAGAGGGATGGAGCAGCTCTGCTGGGAGGAAAGGCTGCGAGAGCTGGGATTGTTGAGCCTGGAGAGGAGAAGCTTCAGGGTGACCTCGTGTGGCCTTCCAGAGCCTGAAGGGGCCAGAAAGAAAGATGGGGAGAGACTGGGGACAAGGGCTTGGAGATTTCAGGCACCAGCACTCCCTTCCACAGCCCTGGTCTGGCTGCAGTGACCATGCCAAGGCTGACGGTGACTGTTGTCTGCAGGAGGTGACTTTCTAAACCATCACTGAGCCCCTGCACTCGAGAGTGACATCAGTCCTTAACCCAGCAAGCACCTCTGCAAGGGCCGTGACACTTGCAGGGGGCATTACAGGAAATTTTTAGGATATTCACTCTGCAAGTACATGGCCACAGAGTCATGTCAAAACCACTGCCAGGAAGCTGAGAGAGGATCCTGGAATTAGAAACACATGTGTAACAAACTGAAATGGAAGCAGAGCGCAAGGACCAGCACCCAAAGCTTTGTCATCCAGAAGAATTTGCCATTAAAATGACGTCCCTGAATTACTCTCTGGCATCAGGATGCGGATGGAGCTAACCTGACTTGTGACAAGCTCCTGAGCCCGGAAAGGACGAGGAAAGGCCCTGCTCAAATCTCCAGACTGAGCCCAGCTACCAACCCATTGCCAGAGCAGGGAACTGCTAAAGAAACAGAGGCCCAGGGATGGCAAAGCCCTTCCAAGCAGAGGTCGTGGCCAGGGCCTGGGGGAAACTCGTGCACCAAGCCAGGAACACGAGGGCGGACACTGAGCAGCTCCTGGGGAAGGGAGGGGAAGGGGCACTGGAGCAGTTTCCCGATGCACACACATAAATGTCAGTAAGCAGCACGGACATGAACCAGCCCTGACAGATGGAGCCATCCTGGTTTTTGTTTGTCTCCAAAGTTGTCAGTTCAGGTCTCCAGGTCAGAAATCATTTTATCTGTTAAACCATATGCTTTGTAGAACAAAACGCCTGGCAGACTTCAAGGCATATGTGTTTTAAGGAGCACAGTAACGCGATGAACGTCACCAGACACTTGCTTCCCAGTTGTTATTGCTGTGCTACAGGAGGGGCTCTTCTCCTCTTGCCCTGACTGTGGCCTGCAAATCACTGAGAAAAACAAAAACACAACTTCAGCCCACTTCAGCGTAACCATTTATGAGTATCCTGTTCTAGAAATCCAGTAAAGAATCATATAAAGGCTTGTGCTGGAACAGACCTTAAAGCTCGTGTTGTTCTACCTCAGGGACACCTCCCACCACCCCAGGCTGCTCCAAGCCCCATCCAGCCTGGCCTTGGACACTGCCAGGGATCCAGGGGCAGCCACAGCTGCTCTGGGCACCCTCACAGGGAAGAATTCCTTCCCAATATCCAACCTCAGCCTACTCCAGTCTTTCTGTGAACAACAGCCTTTTGGGCACAGCAGCATAAATCCCTCAGGTGCCCGTCCCAGGCCACCCTCCCACTGCAGGACCATCAGTTACCACAGCTGAGGGTTCTCTGCCTTCAGCAGGAGCCTTCATTTCACTCCACATGACACAACTACATCTAAACCTCAGGTGAGGGGGGTTTTCCAAGCCTCAGCTCTCAGGGAGTGATCACTCCGGCTTTGTCTCTGCAGAATCTGTCTCCAGAAACCCCACTAGAAGCAGATGAGATCCCCTGCTTTGCATGATCCCCATTATCACCCAGCAGTGCTTGGGCTGGGACAGGAAAGCCCCCTGCCCTTATTGCTTTTCCTCATCCCCCCCTGTCTACCAAACACCCCCCGGTCTATTTTAGGCTGCCCTGAGCCCGCAAGGTCCAGATGCTGTTTTCTGCCACTGCCCACAGCTCTTTGACAGAGCCCAAGCAACAAATCCCTTCTCTCCTAAATGCAAATAAATAAAAATAAATGATAGACAGTCTATCAAACCGATTAAGCCAGACACAGAGAAAGCATCCCCAGCAGTCAGGTTCAGGGCCATCATCTTGAGCACTCACAATAAATGTCCAGGAGCCATCTCTGAGCACTAACTCACTGCCTCGGGGTCAGGGGTTCAACTCACACACAGCATTTGGGGCAGGATAACAGATGCTGTTGAAGGTTCCTTGCTGAAATCATGTTAAACCATCTTTATTTTTCTTCAGCCAATAATGCAAAGCCTTTAATCCCAGCTTGTGGACAGCCTAATTAAGCAGCGAGCAGAGAAGGTTGGGTTCTTATCTGACAAATAATTAGAACTTCCCATCCCACCCAGCCCAAACCCAATCCCCCCTGACAGCAGAGACCACCCTGAGCAGCACCCAGGTTATTACAGCTGGACGCAGGGCATTTCTCATCCTTTGTCCAAAGACATGGATCATGTTAGACGTGGATGTGCCTGCCTGGAGCTCACAGATCCCACTGGAGCTGCTGAGGG
The DNA here is from genome assembly GCA_013397725.1 of Rhagologus leucostigma. NCBI lineage: Eukaryota > Metazoa > Chordata > Aves > Passeriformes > Rhagologus > Rhagologus leucostigma. Next base: position 1,401,301 of record VZTD01002630.1, read on the forward strand.
AGCACGGAAGGGCAGCTGCTGCTTCTCCTGTGCTCGAGCCGTGGTGACAGGGAGCTGCAGAGGCAGGTTTTCCACTGGGATGATCAATTTCCATCCATTTTCTACTGAAAACCTGGCTTTGACTGAAAAGCTGGCTTTTCACTAAAGAAAAGATTGGCTTTTCCCACCAAACCCCAGAATCATCAGAGGGAAACCAGTGACAAGCTCGAATTTCTTTTGTCAAAGAGGCAGCAAAACCCTGAACTATGAAGCCAGGGAGGATAAACTGCTCTGTTCTACCCCCAGGACGCCTAAAAAGCTTCACCTCCCATCCACTGCCTCTTACCTTTAGGGCCACTGTTGTGTCTTTGCAGTGAAAATAAAGGCAACAAAAAGGGCTCAGAGAATTGGGGTGCTGAGTACTGCAGTAAGAGAGGAAAAAAGCACCACGAGGGCTCAGGCTGGCTGCCTGTGCTGGGGCTGCCTGGAGGGGACAGAGCATCGCTCAGGACTGATTTCTGAGCAAGGAAAGGAGAGTTTGAAGGCCAGCACGAAATAGAGACTGCTCTGGAAATGGTCCATGTGGGATAGGGCTTGGAGCAGCCTGGGCTGGGGGAAGGTGCAGGAGGTGGGACGAGATGAGCTTTGAGGGCCCTCCCAACCCAAACCAGCCTGGGATTCCACACTCTGTGCTCCAAACCCACGCGATGCTCCCAAACACACACAGAGGTGCCTGAGAACACCAGCACTCACGGCTTTGGCAGGAGGATTTCAGTGCCTCGCTGTTATTAAACACTCAAACTCCTGCGGTGCAGAAAAACAATGTGTTTCCCCCCTCCCTGTTCCATTAGTTTCAAGCAGGCCCTGGAAATAGAAACATCTTTTTCCCCTGCCTGTCCTTACCTCGGACTCTCTCTGCTCAGCCGTGTCCGTTTCTAATCCTCACTGTCAGCCCCTGCGCTCTGCCGAGACTCTTCTTGCTGTTCCCTAACAGCACTGAATTTTTAGTACAAAAAAAAACCCAAACAGAAAAACTTCCTCTAGTGGAAAGCGTCCATGGCAGGGGGTGGAACGAGATGTTTTTATGGTCTCTTCTAACCCAAACCATTCTGTGGTTTCACCAAAATAAAGTTAAGGCCATTTCACGTGTGCTGGTGGATGTGAGATACAACATCTCTCCTCAGAAATGACTCCTCAGCAGCTCCCCAGCCCACAGCCAGCCCTGATGAGGAGCAACAGGACCATCACGTTTTTAGTCACTTCGAGATCTAAAAAGAAACATTTTGGTTGCAGTTGTCCTGGGTTACAGTGTATTCTGTTCCCATCCTCATGAGCTGTTGAAACCAGGTGTAGCAATGTTCCCTGCCTCCTCCCTCCGGACTATCTCCTGTTCATGGGCCCATCAGTGCCTTGCCCTGTGACTCACCACCCCATTGTGAGATGCTCCGCCCAGGGGGAAGGAGCCAAGCATTCCCACCTGGATATAGTCTGGGGTTTGGNCGGAGGGAAGGAGGTTGCATTTTCCATTCCAAGGGAGGCTCCTGCCTTCCTTAGTAGACACCTGTCTTTCAAACCAAGACAGCAGTGCACTCCTGACAGATCAACAGGAAACTTCACTTTGGTGAATGTGAAGCACCTGTATTTAATATCCAACCAGAACAGACCCCCCGGCACGCTGGGACCCAGCCCCACGAGTACAACAGATCCAACAAAAAGGCTGGAAAAGCCCTCTAAGATCACCAAATCCAACCATTCCCCCAGCACTGCCAAGGCCACCACTAAACCATGTCCCCAAGGGCCACACCTACACATTTTCTGAACATTTCCAGAGATGCTGACTCCACCACTTCCCTGGGCAGCCTTTTCCAGAGCTTGACCACCCTTTCAGTGAGGAAATTTTCCATCACATCCAGTCTAACCCTCATCAATCCCATCATTTTGCACTTGCACAGGCACGCCAAGTCTATTAAATGCCACCAGAAATGCTGGTGGGATTCAAGCACAGGCCAGCCCATGGTTCCCTGGAGATGCTGGCCCTTGGGAGCTCTGCCAGGGCCCATCCCATGGCAACCCACGGATGGGCTGGACAGCAGCCCTGCCAGCTGGGAGAGTCTCAATTAAGAGAAAACTGAACCAGTCCAGGGACAAAAAGGGCCAGGGCTGAATTCCCTTTGCCAGCAATTTGGCAGGCATCTGTCAGAGCAGCTCCATCCAGGAGCACCAGATTTCCCTGGCATACAGGGTGAGCAATTTCTGCACTGCTGTGCCTGATCCCAGCAAGCTGAGGCTGTTTTTGTGCACCCAGGACTGGCTTTAAGGGGATATTTTCCCTCTGTTTGCGGGCTCTGATGTGCCGAGGTAGCTGGAATTAATCACCAACGTGCTTTTCCCAGAGCACTGTGGGACAGGCAGGATCACTGGAGTCACACAGCACAACCCATCTGCCTCCCACACGCCCCTTGGAGAGCCTCTGCCATGGCGTGGAGCTGCATTTCATGGGACATTTCATCCTGGGGACACCCAGAGCTCCTCCGGATGAGTTTTGGGATGCCGAAGCACAGCACATCCATTTTTCCAGGAGCAGAGATGCTGCCCCTGCCCACAGACCCTGCAGCACTCGGGAAGCAGAGCAGCACCTGGGAATAAGTCCCAGCTGGAGGCTTCAGTTCCATCTCAAACCTTCCACCAAAAACCACTCCTTACACTCCACCTTAATCCCACATTACGGCTCTGATCCCAAATCAGTTTAATTCTCAGGGCAGAGGGACGGGGTGAGGGTTAAAAGGCAAGGCTTGGACACAGCTGCTCTGGACTGACGTCCTGCCTGAGCCATGGATTCACTCCACAGCCTCAGACAAATTCTCTTCCATCATTAAAATGTGGTCCTGCTGCCTTGAACCAAGGGAATGAGGAGACATTTGAGAGCCACAGGCAGAGCACGGTGATAAAGGGGGGTACCAAGATCCTGACGGACGCTTTCATAGGGAGATTTGGAATTTTCTCCAGCCCAAAATTCAAAACAATGCTTCCTTAAATTGACATTTTCAGAGTTCAGGTTTTCGAGGGGGGTTGACAAATAAAAAAAAGGCAGGGAGGGGATTGAAGTAATTGTGCAAATCTGAGCTACATTCAGAGAACACCTTCAGCTCATGAAATGAAAGTATTTTCAACCCCCAGCATTCTTTATTGCAAGGAAAAGAAAGTTATCTACATTTTTTAGTCACTTTGAGATTTAAAAATAAACATTTTGTTTGCAGTGCACTCCTGACAGATCAACAGGAAACTTTGCTTTGGTGAATATAAAGCACCTGTATTTAATATCCAACCAGAACAGACCCCCCGGCACGCTGGGACCCTCAGCCAGGTACCAGACCAGAAAAGGCTGTAATTTCAAAGTGCTCTGTATTTTACCTCAACAAAGGTTTGTCACTAAGAGAGCTCCAGGAAAAACTACCAGTGGGATACAGAGGCGGCCCTGGCCCCTCCTCCTGCAAAGGAAAGTAGGGGAAAAAAAAAAAAAAGAGAATTTTGACAATCTCCTCTATCCCTAAAACCCCAGGCTGCAAGTGCAGGCACACCTGGAAGCAGCACAGGCACTTTGCTGCAGCCCAGGAAAGCCTCTGAGCATCGATTAACACCAGGGAACACAAAACCCATTTGAAGTTTAAGACTGATGAGCAAAAACCTGTCCACGGACATCAATCCCCGTGCTGAGGAAAGGCACATTCCCAAACCAGAGGTGATTTCGAGCCACGGTGCTGAGGAAAGGGAGGACCACGGCTGCCTGTGATGGTCCTGCCCTGCCCCGGCAGAATCTCCCTCATCTGGAGGGAAACTTGACATTTTCATGTCTCGTTCGTCTTCCTAAGCCATCAATCAGCGAGTCAATAATTGGTAAACATGCTCCAACTTTCAACTCCGGCTCCCTTGGAGGAACGGATTCACCAGCAGCTACTTCAAAATCCATTGGGCACCTCCCTCCCCGCTTCACATGTTTATCACTGTCAGTGAGCAGCTTCTAAAGCGTTTTTGCTGTGCCTTGAATCCAGTTGCTTCAAATTGGTCTCTCAAGTATTGCATGTACGAGTTCAAAGCCTCGAGATGTTAACAGCAGCAACACATCCTGGCATCTTTCTGTAGAATTACTGGAGAATTTTATCCCAAAGAACAGAAATTCTATTTCTTAACAAGTTTTCCTTTTCTCCCGACGTGAAGCTTTACGCTCTGTGTCTCCTGGCTGGGCTGGATCACCGGTCAAGGAATCAAAGCCTGGTTCACGCTCCTCCAACCCCTCGCTCTGCTGACACCACCAAGCAGCACAAATTGAGCTCTGGGGAAGGTGAAACACGTCGGTGCTGTCGGCAGCCCCACAAACCACGAGCGCTCTGCAGGAAGCCAAAGCTGGAGACCAGGCTGCTGCAAGGAGCCCCAAACTATCTGGGGTTAAGAGGGGTCCCACAAAGGGGGAACCCACAGCGAAGCAGAGCTTTCCACAACCCTGCAGAACTGTGCAGGGAGTCGCTGCTGCCTGTGCTGGGAACACACACCTGGCACTTGCCAGGAGGGCCCTGGGGGCATCAGGCCCAGCGTTCACGGCCTGGTGAGGAGGGGATGATGGTCCCACTCTGCTCTGGGCTGGGGCAGCCTCAGCTCCAGTCCTGGGGCAGTTTTGGGCACTTCAACGCAAGATGTAAAACTCTTGAAGAGCATCCAAAGGAGGAACATGGGGATGGGGAAGGGTCTGGAGGGGAATAGAAGCCATAGGAGGAGCAGCTGAGGGCCCTTGGCTTGTTCAGCTGGAGCAGAGGAGATGAGGGCAGAGCTCAGTGGGGGCTGCAGCTCTTCCTGAGGGTCAGCTCTGACCTCTGCTCCCTGTGACAGGGACAGGACACAAGAAACGGCTGGAGCTGTGTCAGGGAGGGTTAGGTGGATATCAGGGAAAGGTTCTTCCCGCAGAGGGTGCTGGGCACTGCCCAGGCTCCCCAGGGAATGGGCACGGCCCCGAGGCTGCCAGAGCTCCAGAAGCGTTTGGACAGCGCTGCCAGGGATGCCCAGGGTGGGGTTGTTGGGGTGTCTGTGCAGGGCCAGGAGCTGGACTGGGTGATCCTGGTGGGTCCCTCCAGCTCAGGAGGTTCTGTAACTGTGTCTCAGGACCTGCAAATTCACAGCTCCCAGTGGTCAGGACCCTTCTGCCCCAGAGCTGTCTTTGCTGTAACACAGAGTAAGACTGAGCTCACCCTCGGAGCCCAGAGTGGGGCACAGCCCAGCCTGGGTGAGGAATGTGTTATTTCCACCACGTCCTGGAACTGCAGAGGGGACTCTTCCCCCACCAGGGCAGCAAAGCACTTGTGGATAACCAGGAGCCCCCCCACCAGCGTTTCCCTGTTTTCTGCTGCACTCATTGTGAAATGACTCAGAATAACTAAAACCCTCTGAAGTTCCCAGGTAATTTTCATTTCGCTATGATCCGACTGTCTCCTCAGAGCAATGAGACCTCTCAGTGCCAAAATTTAACAACTGCAACAATTCTCCTTAACACCTCCTGCCAGCGATATTGTTCATCGCTGAATTGCTTCATTAATTCCAAGTCGATACAAGCAGCTTCCTTTTGTCAATCTTGCTATATTAACATATAATTTCAATGTTTGGGACCATTTTCAGGCTTGGAAATGAGATTAGCGTCAAGTGATTAAAATAAGTTCTCAAGTCTGGGCAAAATCACCAGCTCACAAAGGCTACAGATTGATCTTTGCGATGGTGAATGTAACAACCATTCCCAAATTACAAGTTTACCGTTACACCACTCAATTTCTGAAAGCTGTTTGCTTTCAATATCTTGTTTTTTGTTTTCTCAGGAAATCAACGTGGGCAGACTTCATCCAAATCTCAGCCCTGATTCCAGAGGGCTGCAAAGGCTTTGCTGGATGAGTCCGGGTGCATTTCCCTGCTAATGGGATGTCAGGACTGGCTGTGCTGAAGGACGTGAAGCGCAGGGAAGTTGGGAAATCCTCCCAGCGCTCCCTGTTCACGTCCCCTTCGCCCCGCGCCGTTCCAATTGCATGTGACATCATCAACCACAATTAATGAATTAGACTTGTCACAGGAGGTATTTTCCTGCGGTAGGATTGGTAAGTGACACTCCCAACGGAGCCGGTTCCAGCTCGGGAGCAGGGATTTGGCTGTGGGAGATTGATGGTCTTACCCTTTCCTTGGTGCTGCGCAGGAGGCTCCCACCAGGGCCAGGGTGGACACAGGCAGTAAAACACGAGTGACCCACGGTCCACTGCGACCTGGTTGTGACATCAGCTCTGTGAGGCACCCAGCTCCGAAGGGATCCATTCGTCACCCCTGGCCAGGCAATTAAAAGCAAGCACAGGCCGTCCTTGAGCACTCACGAGGTTTTCTCCACTTGCACGTTCAAACTTCACCCGTGGTGCACACCCGGGGTCAGGGGATTTCCACTGCACTCATGGTACAGTTCCTCCTTTGCACCTCCTCCCTTCACCATGGCCTGAAGGGCCTCCAGAGCCTCCTGGGCAAATCTGTTTGGGTGGCATCACCTTGGGGACATCACTGACCAACAGCACCAAGTGGGGAAGGTGTGAGAACATCCAGCTCTCCGAGGGGGAACTGGATCAGAGACCAACAACAGAACTCTCCTCAAGGGCCAGGCACAAACACCCAAGCCAGCAACCAGAGTTCTTTTCTCGGGGAAACCTAAAAACGAGAGGAATCAACTCACGGGGAACCAAAAACCAGAGATTTTTGGAGAGAGAAGGAATTTTGTAGTAAAACAGAGATCAAAGATGTGCAGCTGACAGAGCTGCTAAGGCTCGTTATGTCTGGAGGGAAATCAATGCCACCGAGCTCACGGGGAGTTTTGCTGGAATCTCTTGAAGTTTTACCCAAAGCTGAGCTCCACAGGTCGGGTGAGTCCAGTCCTCTCAGCTGTCAGTGAGAAGTTTTTAATTCCATGTGATGCCATGATGATTTTTTGCTTTTTCATATACCCCTCTCATATACCTTTCCACACACCCTTTTACACAGCTTTGCATGTATCCTTAGTGCTTTTAGCCCACACACTTGTAATTCCCCAAGTCTGATAACCAGCTTAGACCCAAAGTTCCGTTAAGCCAGGAGACCAAACATCTTGAAAACCTCGAAGTTGGGTCAGAAAGTCCCAGACACCAAGGTCCTCTCCAGAACACATTCTGTAAACCCAGACAGGCCCATCCAGGGGGAACATTCCTCAGGACGGGGGCTTCTCTTGAGCCTCTCATTGGGGAATCTTTGATAGATGTGCTGATGTGCAAGGTCTATAACTGTATACGCGAATTATCGTGGGTGTGCATCTTTCGGGTGTGCACTTTCGGTGTGCATTCGGGGGTGCTTTCTGCCTGGGTGTGGTGCACCAGAGGATCCTTAAATACTGAGGTAAAACCCTTTTTCCCCTCTAACTGTGTTTGGCTTTTAATTCTAAGCCTAGGATAAGGCATCACATGGCTGAGAAGCTGGGAAAGGAGATCAACCCCCTCCAAAGCCACACGGACAGAAAGCAAGGCTCAGAGCACCCTCAGCAGGGGTGGAGAGAAGCACTGAGTGTAAACCTCACTTAGGAGGGGTTTTGTACGGAGGGAGAAGCTGCTGCTCCCTCCCTGCTGATGTGTTTGTAGCCTGTGTCCATTGTCTCAGCTCTTCAGGAGTTCCAGACACAATCCACTGCTCCTTTTGTTCATAAAAACGAGCATCAAAAAGAACAAATCAATGCAACCTTGGGGGTTGTTTCCTGTGGAGCTGCCCCGACACTGGCATTTCTTCCCTCCCAAGCCAACATTTATTTTTCAACATCCTGCGTAGAGTGACGGTGCTCTGCACTATGTTCACCCCCTCTAGCCCTCACCCTGCTCTCCTTTACCATCTCTGAAAGGTCCCAGGGGTGCAGCATCACTGCGGGTGCTGGGGCACCCCTGAGCAGGTTCAGCCCAACATCACCACGAGGAGAGGACCAGAAAGCTCTTTGTGACACTGACTCAGCACCAGGTTGTGCAAACCAGCTGTGCAAGCCAAGGTTTGGGAAACAGGAACCTTCCCTCCTGCCCAGTGACCTCTGCAGAGAATCACAGAATCTCCTGAGCTGGAGGGACCACCAGGATCACCCAGTCCAACTCCTGGCCCTGCACAGACACCCCAACAACCCCACCCTGGGCATCCCTGGCAGCGCTGTCCAAACGCTCCTGGAGCTCTGGCAGCCTTGGGGCCGTGCCCATTCCCTGGGGAGCCTGGGCAGTGCCCAGCACCCTCTGGGGGAAGAACCTTTCCCTAAATCCAGCCTGAGCCTGCCCTGGCCCAGCTCTGGCCGTTCCCTGGCTCCTGTCCCTGTCACAGCAAGCAGAGATCGGAGCTGTCCCTCGGGAGGAGCTGCAGCCCTGCTGAGCTCTGCCCTCATCTCCTCTGCTCCAGCTGGACAAGCCAAGGGCCCTCAGGGAGCTCCTCCAGGCACAGGGGAGAGGTCACCCCAGTGAGAAGGAGGAAGAACCTCCCCAGAGCGCTGTGGCCAGTGAGGCTGAGCTGAAATTCTCCTCAGCCAGGCACGTCTGGAAACCTCCTTCGCCGCTCTCTGGTGCCTGAGGCTGTTACGGCTCCGAGTCTTTCGCTTTCATGTTGGAATGAAAATATCATGATGTACAAATTATTACTTTGTAATTAATTATGCAGAATAACTAAAGCGAACATGACTTCAGCATTATGACAGCTTTGAAATTTACCACTTTGTAAATTAATAAGTAATGAATCTGGCTTGCTGGGTATATGTTTAATATAAGAGAAGGGTACCTAAACAAAAAGGAAGGCTTCAGCTGATTTAGCCATAAGAGAGCGAGAAGGAGCCTCAATTTTGTTGGCAAGGAGGAGAGAGGAAAATATACTTTTTGTACCCTTTTCAACTGAGAGACACTGGCAGGGGTGTGATAATTCCACTCCACACAGCTCCTGCACCCAAAACAGACTCAGATTTCCCCAGACTTGGCAGAACCTGCGGCCTCGCTGCTGCGGAGCCAGAGCAGGGAAGGAGAGATGAGGGAACGTCTGCAAACCAGGTTTGTTTAAACCAGGCAGCCGAATTCAGGGAAGATTCTGGGGTCCATGAGGGTTTTGTCCTGCCCTCAAGACTGACACTGCTCATCTGTTCCACAGGCAGCTCTGAGCAGCAGGCAGGGTGCCAGGGGAGCATTCCCAGCCAGCTCACCCCGGGCAGAGCTGGTCACTCACCACTTTCCCACCCACAGCCCGGGCTCTGATGCTGCCACCTCAGTCCTGACCAACGTTTTGGGCGTGTGGGGTACCAGGTTCCAGAGGCAAACACCAATCTTTGTGTGAGCTTTGCTGCCGAGCTCCTGCCACCCACCTCGGGAGGTCTTTCCTCTGCTCCAAGGCTGGGAATCCAGCCAGGGCTTTTGGTATTCCTGAGTTGTTTCTGCTCTCACTGCCTGGCTCTCCATGGGCTGGGGGCACGGCACAGGACCCCAAGAGCCAGCTGAGCATGGTCAGCCTCAGCTCTAAAGGCTCTTTCGTTCCTCTGTTCCTTCCCAAGAAAGGGAAGAGACCAAAGGAGCTTCATCACTCCGGTGTCACTTTGTGCCTCTGCACAGGTCTGCAACACATGCACCGTATTTTTTCTCTCCCTCCCCATTCCATCCGACTGCCTGCAGCCTTTGAGTGTCACTTAAATCACTCCCACTAAAGTGGCAGGGCTGTGCCTGGAACTACAGCTGAGAGCTGACCTTGACAGTGGGGCAGCACTAATCACAGCAATTAGTGGCACATCCCTGTTAGCCAGGGATCCGCCGGACACCTGTGGTGCAGGCTGTCTTGTGCTGACCATCGGCTCGGGAGGGAGGCTTTTCCCAGCTCTTCCCACAGCAATAAATCCCACTGTGCATGCCAAAGAACCCCAGCAGCCAGTGAGGACGTGGCCCCAAAAAGCAAACCCTGCTCTGCTCCATCTGGTGAGCCAAGGCAGTTCCGGAGCTCTTGTCACACTGGGCAGGCTCAACAGAGCTCCCAGAGCACACCAAGGTTTTCCCTGGAGCCAGATCACACCTTTGGAGGGGACAAGACAGGCTACATCCACCTGCTTCCCCAAGAGCAGAGTCTCTGCCAGCCCTAAACACCATAAACACGCCCACAAGCCATGGGAACAAACATCAGTTTCCCTCCCAGAGACAGCACAGACGCTTTTCTTCAGCACGGGGCCACGTTTCCAGGAGTCAGGAAAGATTTAGGAGGCCTCTCTGCACTGTATTTTTCCAATCACTTCTTTTGTGTCAAGCACTGCAAATTCAGCTAATTTTGGGAGGACAGAGGGGGAGAAAAATCTTAGGGAAAAAATCACACCCAAGAGAGCTGGCTGGAGTGTAAAAATAGCTGCTGAGCTATTCCCTAATAGCCCCTGTGGTTGGGCACGAGGCTTCAGCCACTGACAAGGTGCTAAAGAGATGACGGGTGGCATCTCGGCACTTTTTCCATGCCAACAGGTTTCAAGGCAAAGATAGCTGAGCTTCTTCCCTCCTCCCAAAGGACCTCTCATTTCCTTAAGAAGAGGGACTGAGATATTTACGAGGGATCAGCCCATCCCTGAGCTCTGCTGCACCAGCCCGCAGTTTGTCTGGGGGCTCCCAGGTGCTGTCTGAAGGACCCCAGAGAAGCCACAGCCTGACACGTGAGCTTTGGAAAACAAAAATGCTTAAAACCTTAAAGTAACACGATGGATGGAACTTGAAATAACACTTGGGATGGAACCAGCCCTGCAGCAACCACGGAGAAGCCTCTTTTCTCCAGGAAATGTCCCTCTCTTACCCAGAAACCTGCATTAGTGCTCTGTTCAGCCCGATGCAGGATGTGAATCCAAGCCCCCAGCATCCCCCTGGGATGTCCCTGTGCAGAAGGGCAAAGGCTGCCTGCAAACCCTTGGTGTCCACACAAAGTTTGGATTTGGAGAGACCAACATTTCCCAGAGGAGGAACAGCACTGCCCACTGAAAGAGGCACAGCAGCAATAACCACGTCATTATTGAGAAGGCAAAGATGGAGTGATGTAAGTCTGGGCCTAGACCCGAGGAGATGCACAGGTGAAGCCCCAGCAGAGTGTTTGGACCACCAGCCACCCAGGAAAAGGTTTCCCTATATTTTGACTGATAAATTTTGTGGATCCCAGAGGAACAGGCTCTGGGTTGACTGCTCCCTACCCTAAAACCAGCTGAACCCCACTCTCTCAGGGACCTGTTCCTCATTTTCTTCCCTTTCCAGCTGCATGAAACACTGGCAGGGATGTGATAATCCCACACAACTCCTGTCCCCAAAACTGACTCAGATTTCCCCAGACTTGGCTGCTCTCAGCTGAGCCTCCTGCCAAGACGTCTTTGTACTTCTGGGCCTGAACACACATTTAAGGTACTCAGAGGGCAGGAGGGAGTCACTCCCAGGTTCTCCCTGGATTTTGACTGATATGTTTTGTGGTTCTCAGAGGGAAACCAGAGGAACACAGTCAGCAGGCTAGATTTGTGGGTTCACTACTCCCTACCCCAAATCCAGCTGAACCCCACTGCCTCAGGACCCGCTGGGAGTTGTTCCCTACAGCAGCTGACGCTTGTTTGATTAATTCCTGTCTCTGCCCCTCTCAGCCAGGTGGGGAAAGTCATCAGCGTCTGACAACAAGGGCAGTGTCTCATCTGGGTTCCACCCTGCCCAGCAGCTGCTGCCTCAGCACGGGAGCCGGGGCAGGCAGATTGCAGGGATGAAGTGCCCGGGCGGGCGGCTGCACAGATCGGTGGGATTTAGGGATTAGGGGGAGCGGATTGTCAGATTTGAGGAGGGATCAGTGTGAAGGCTGAGTGTGAGAGCAGATGTTGGTGATTTCCCCCCCCATCACTGCTCATCCCCTCCCCAGCACTGTCCCCTCTGAGCATTATCCACTCTCAGCATTAGAGATCTCCCGTCATCCCTTTTTTCATTCGCCAGCCCGGCTCTAAGGGAGCCAGCTGCCTTTCCCAAATCCACAGGCAAAAAGACTCTGTTAATATAAAAGATTAAAGGTGTCTATCTGGCTGTCTTCCCTTGTTTCTTTTGCTCTTTCTCCACGGCACAAGCTCCCTCCATCACTCCTGAAGACACGTCCTTATCCTCTCAGTGCGAGCGCTCAAAGCCCCTCACCTGCACCGTCATCGCCTTCTTTGCCCAGGAAACAGCAGGCCCTCAATACAGAAGAGTCTTGTCTTTTCCTGCTTTTAACCTTTCTCACCCAAAACCCTGCAAGTTCCCGGTGACCACCAATCCTTCTGCTCCTGCAGCAGATGCAGGAGACCCTCCGTGCCCAACTTGTGTACCTGTTTACACGGAACAACAGATCCACAGCCAACTCACTCCCTGCAACCCTGGCAGCACATAATGAGTCCCCAAGGCCTCTCCTCCAAGAAGCTCCAGCAGTTCCCTAAAAAAGCCCCACCTGAGCAGCTTTCACAGTTTGACCTCTGTCCCTCCTCGCTGAGCGAGCTGGCGCAGCCGTGGTTAATGAGCCAGCCCCGTGCAACGGGCTCGGGCCGAGCTGGAAGCGTTCCACTGCCGTCCATGGAGGGGGGCATTCGTCATCAGCCCAGGTACCCCCGAGGCTGGGATAAAAAAAGACTCAGAAAACAAGGAAAGGGCACCAAGATGCCTGAGCCGAGCAGCAGCAACACGAGGAACAGCGACTCGGTGCCCTGGCAGCGCAGGACAAGCGCAAAATGGAGAGGGAGGAGGTAAAGGGGACAATTCCCAATCCTTCCAAAAAATTCCTGCACATCAAAAGCTGCGGACAGCGGTGAAATATCAGCTGCTTCCCACAGCCGCTTTCCGAAGGAGCCAAGGGGGATCCAGCACTCACCTCACACCCGCGACAGCGGGGACGGGAGGAACCGCTCAGCGCTACGCGAGGACAGGCCCCCGAGCTAAGTCACGGTAGCACATAAAGCAACCAGACACAAGTTACCGGTGTCACAGAGTGGGGGAAAAATGGAATAAAAATAAAATAAAACCAACTAGGATGGCTACCACCACGTCCTGTGGCTGAGCAGGTCCCCCCTGCTCGAGGATGACAATTTACGGGGGGAGAAAGGCCAGAAAAATAAGCAAATAGCTCTGTGCCTGCATTGCTTATACAGGAGAGAAGATTTAATAGACAGAGAGAACGGAGTCTTATCAGCACAACTCACGCTCAGTAGTGCAAGGGAGGGCATCATACATTAGCTTGCTTTGACCTGCAGGGCCCTCAGTGGGAATTTTCTCCACCACACTGACATGATGTTGTTTAGATGCAATGCACATCTCGCCTGCGTGGAAACATGCTGACGCTTTGGAGGCTTTTGAATGCAGAGGAGAAGTGGAGAGAAAAAAGATGTCTGGGTCAAAATGTTTCTCTAATGGTTATAGATTTAATTCCATGGTCTGGAGGGAAGGGTGGGAGAGAAGATTATTTTTTTCCCCTCCCTATTTCCTTTTCAGGACATGAAAAAGAAATCCAAAAGCATATTACTGTCCTGCTCTGCTTTGCTTTTCTTCAATTCTCTGGTTTGGCTCCGGCTTTCTCTTTCCCTTCAACCTCCATCAGTACGTACAAGACCCAGGGAAGATCTGGCCAGAACTGCTGACAATTTAGCTTGGATAACACATTCCTGGGTTCCTCTAAAAAGGAACAAATTAACATCAGATTTCTCAACACACAAGGCAAAATAAACTGAAATTATTTGCCCAGCCATGCTGGTACTTTAAATTCTCTCAAGGAACTGGGTTGTATCCAGAGAGATAGAGAATATGACATACGCTTTCAGCTGAAATTGCTTGTAGCCCCTCAGATTTCCCACTTTGCAGTTGTATTTCATCTTGGACACAACTCAGGGGACACCAGCACCCAAATTTAGGAGAGAAAGATGAGGAGCAGCAGCAGGAGGCTCTTGGGCTTGGCTTTGGCTGTGAAGATTAAAGTTGTCACAGCAGGGTGTCAGGGCATGGTGGGAGGATTTAGAGACACCACAGAATCACTGAGGTTGGAAAAGACCTTTGAGATCAGCAGGTCCAACCTGTGACCCACCACCACCCGCCACCATGTCAGCCAGACCACGGCACTGCCACATCCAGTCTTTGCTTAAACACCTCCAGGGAGAGTCACCACCACCTCTCAGGGCAGCCCATTCCAATGTCTGATCACCCTTTCTCCAAAGAAATTCCTCTTGGTGTCCAACCTAGACCTACCCCGGTGCACTTTAAAATGATGTCCTCTCATCCCATCATTAGTTCAGAGCAGAGCCTGACCCCCACCCGGCTGTCCCCTCCTGTCAGGGAGTTGTGGAGAGGGATAAGGTCCCCCCTGAGCCTCCTTTTCTCCAGGCTGAGCCGCTGCAGCTCCCTCATCAGACTTGTGATGCTCAGGGACCTCTCCCACCACATTGCCCGAGCAGGTGGATGCCAGGACCGGCACAGCCACCCCAGCTCTGCAGACAGAGGCAGCAGGTGCCTGGCACTGCCAGGGTTTGCAGCAGGCCAGAACTGCAAAAACAGCCACCTGGGAGCAGGAGAGCAGTGCCAGCTTTCCTGGGCATGAGGCAGCCTCATTTGTCTCCATCAGGCGCAAATGGGCTGCTCAACCTTTAAGCGCTTAATTGGTTTCCTTTTTTGTTTCTGAAAGCAACACTTGGGTGCCGCGTTCCCCTGGAAGGGGAGCAGGGAGTGATGGATGGGCTGGGCTGGGCACAGCAGCCCGATCCTTCAGTACCTCCCACCCCAGCTCCCAGGGACTGCTGGAGTGAAGAGCTGGGTCCGATCCCAAAGCTCTGCTCCAGTAAATGCCCAAAGAGCTGGGCTCAGCCCTCCCGCTTCCGAGGGAAACGACTGGTCCCAGCCATCCCCACCATCTCCACTCCCTGAAGTGAGGAGCTGCTCCCAGTCATACCAACATCCCTATTTCCTAGGGAAAGGACTGGTCCCAGCCATCCCCAGCATCCCTCCGCTCCTGATCCATCCATGCACAGCACATGTGGCACCTCCCAGCCAAAGCACGTCCGTGGAGCCATCTGTGCATCCTCGGGTGCACAGAGCACCACACAGGTCCCCGATCCCTCCCTCCACCTCAGCCTCCTGCTCCAGCCCTCGGGATCCAGCTCCAAAAGAGAAATCTGCCTGTGCCAGCAAGGTGGACAGGAGCTAAGGAGAGACAAATCTGCTTCAGCTCGGGTCACGGGAGGCCAAAGAGATGAAAAAATACATGTTGGAAAAGCCACTGACTGGATGTAGAAATGATCTGCTGTGCTGGCTCCAGGCTCCTGGGGAAGCTGGGGTGGGGATGCTCCGTGCCCAAGGATCGATTGGGAAAGTGCTCACAGAAGCCCTTGGTAGCTGCATTGCTGCCCTGCAGTCCCCAGCACTCACAGTTGTTTTCTTTCCTGTTTAATTCCTCATAACTCATTCCCAAGACATCCCCCTCCCTCCTTTCCCCATGCTTTCCCTCCTAGATAAAAACAATATGTGGTGCTTTTTTTTTTTATTCCAGCGGGGTTCCAGCTAATAAAAAGATTTATAATTAAGCCAGTAGATTTCCTTTTGCTATGCTGTCCTGGATTATAAGAAAGTATATTTATATGCAATTATGAAATGAACAGTATTTCTTACCCAAGTGAAGCTTTAAAAGTCATTAGGAATCCATTAACTCAGCAGACCTTACAAAAGGCCTCCTCTGCTCTGGATTTATTTTAATTTAAAGCAGATAGGAAACTTTTCCCCTCCTTATTTTTTAAACCCAGCTTTTCTGCAGTAGGAATGTGCGAAAATGAACAACATGCATCAAATTCAGTAGGAAGGCCAAACTCTGGCAGACTCAGCACCGCTTTGAGTCCTTCCAGAGTCTCTGCCCTGTAGCCAAGTGCTCTGTGATGCCAAACCGTCAGACAGTCGTGGAATGGTTTGGGTTGGGGGGGACCTTAAAGTTCATCCAGGGACACCTTCCACTATCTCAGGGTGCTCCAAGCCCCGTCCAGCCTGGCCTTGGACACTGCCAGGGATCCAGGGGCAGCCACAGCTGCTCTGGGCAATCTGCTACCTTACACTGAAACCTGGGAAATGCAGAATTTCACGGAGTCTCCCTTGACTGCCCCTTCCTGTGCCTCAGCATCATTGCCCTGCAATTCTGGGAGCTGCTCTCCACGGGATCACAGGGAAGGATTGTGCTGCTGCTCACAGGAACTACCCGTTTCTTTTTTGCTTCCCTGAAAAGCTTCACCTGGAGATCCCCATCGAGCATGATGTGCTCAGTGGTCTGTGATACTTCAGGCACATGTTGGAAGAGCCAGCAGACAAGAAAGGAAGATTGGAAAAGTCAGAGAGGAAAACCTGCCGCAAACTCTGCTCAGAGAGCTGCTGCAGCACCGAAATCCAGGTGGGAAGGGGCACAAAAGCTTTAATCAGGATGTGTGGTCACTGCCGTGGCTCTGGAGCAGGTGTGGGTGGCAGCAGCCCAGTGCTCCCAGCACCATGCTGGGACACGCTGGCATCTCCCCTGTGTGCCCGGCAGTGCCCTGGGAAGGGAAGCAGCAGCTTGCCCTCCTTCCCGCTGCTCCCGGCCCTCCTCAGCTCCCAGAGCTCTCTCACTGGGAGCAGCTGAGCAGCTCTGCCCGCACAGGGGACACGATGCAGCCCTGGGCACAGGTTCCAGGAGCTGGGACATCCCAAGGAGACCTTCTGGACCCCCAGCCTCTGAGCGAGTTTCTCCTCCCCATCTTTAGTGAGGTCCTCAGTGCCCTGGAGAAGGCTCATGGAGACCTCAGAGCCCCTTCCAGGGCCTAAAGGGGCTCCAGGAGAGCTGGAGAGGGACTGGGGACAAGGGATGGAGGGACAGCACACAGGGAATGGCTTCCCACTGCCAGAGGGCAGGGATGGATGGGATACTGGGAAGGAATTGTTCCTTGTGGGGGTGGGGAGGCCCTGGCACAGGGTGCCCAGAGCAGCTGTGGCTGCCCCTGGATCCCTGGCAGTGCCCAAGGCCAGGCTGGATGGGGCTTGGAGCAGCCTGGGACAGTGGGAGGTGTCCCTGCCCGTGGCAGGGGTGGCACTGGATGGGCTTTAGGGTCCCTTCCAATGACTCAATGATTCAGTGACTCTCAAAAAGCCCCACCTGCCCCATCCATAGCCCTGCCTGACAAGAAGGGACCGTCTGCAGGATTTTAAACAACTCGTCAGGCAGAAGGATGGCCTCCACCCAGCAAAATATGCTCCAGTCCCAACCATCCTTCACCATTCCTTATCTCCACGCGGGCTGAGGATGGCTCATTTTACTCGCCTGAAGAGGAAATCCATCTCCAAGTCACCAAAGGAGCCTCAGCTCCAATGGCCTTTTCATTAATGTGGTGGCAATAAAGCACAGCAGCATCCCCTGGCTGTCACGGGGAAGGGAGCTGGGAGGAATATTAAAAGGGAATTTGCTGATGAGTGGATGCGGGGAGGAAGGCAAACCCCGTGGTGGGGCACAGCTCTGCCCCTCCACCCCCCAAACTCCACCTGGAGAGGGCCACCAGTCCCTCACGCGCCACCAATCCTCCCTCAGCTCCTACTGAGCTCAAGACAAGATCTGAGTGCTCATTGGGAACCCCCCCAGCAGACCTCAGGCTCTCTGGGTGGCACAACCATTCCCTGTCCCCTTGGACAGCAGCCAGTGGCTGGAGGTGCTGCAGCAGCTCTTCCCCAGCCGGGCACTTCACTGGGCACCTCCAGCATCCAGAGGCACCTGCCTGTCCCTGCTCTCCCATCCAATCCAGTGGGGCTGGGAGTGTTCTCAGCCCTCAGACGAGTTAAACCTCCCTGACAGGCTCGATCTGCCTCTGGTTCCCCGTGACGCTTTCACTTCCAGTTGGCTCTGGCAGCGACAAACCTGCTCTGACACCTTGGCTGTGGCTCAGTCTCATTCTCCCCGTGTGATCTGCTTCTCCCTGTCTCCTCGCCATGCTTGGCGTGAGGTTTGCACTGACAAACCCGTTTTGATCTCCTCCCCCTGTGCTCCCCCCTCCCAGGGACTCCATCTCTGCAGTTCTTCCAGATACAGCATGACTGCTTTATTTAACGGGAATAACGGAGTACCCGCGGCCAGGGAGTTCTCTGCAAACCAAATGCTCTGGATTTAATCTGGGGAACACGGTCACACTTGGTTTCATTACACTTGCCCCCCTGGCCCATAACACTTGCTTTCTTAGCCGTGGATTTTTCAATTCAGCTGGAGCAAAATTCCCCGCGTGTCTCGCACCACGAGGAGCTGGGCTCTGAGCTCCCGCTCCCAGTTTAATCCCTGTTTGCAATTTACAGCAGCTTTGGCTAAGGGTGAAAGGTTCTGTGTTTCATTACGAAGCCTCGCAGGGACCTCTGCTAACCTGCCCTGTGCAGCACTTCTCGTCACAGCGCAGCAGCTGCACTGAAAAAAGTTCAGAGTCTCGGATCCCCGTGTCAGCTGCCTGGAACAGCAATAAGTCCATAATGAACGCTGAAGAGCAGCCCTGCTCACAGGTGTTCTGCCCACAGCTACGCCCAGCGTGCCCCACAGCCAGCTCTGCTTTGCAGCCCCCCTTGAACTATTTCCAGACACACCAGATAATGATCCACTGGAAGAGATTCTTGCACCTACTGTGGGTTTTTTTTTCCTCCTGAATCTCTCGGAGCACTTCAAAGGGAAGCAACTCTGCTGTGCTCGTGCTGCAGAAGGGGAAAGCTCCGTCCACGAGGAAAAGATGGAAAAGCACAGGCCCCAGGCTGGTGGGTGGGAACCAGCCCTCGCTGCCTCCAGCAATCGATGTGTCTTTGCTCTTAACGCCCACCTAAGGAAAATCTTTTCATCCCTTTCTCCGTGTCTGTGCCTCCAGAAGCACAGACCCTTCCTCTGATCAGAAATACAACATCTCAGAGCACACGTTTGTGTTTAACAAAACAGCCTTCATTTGGAAATTTACCTTATTGTACTGAAGTCCATCTACTCCGAGATGCCTTTGTCACCCCTGCAACAACAGCAGCCGGCATCACTGGGACCCAAAATCCCTTTGGAGGGATCTGTGGTGCAGGCAACGCTCCCTCGAATCCCTCTCCTTTGCAGCCGGCCACTAACAAAACACGAGCACAGCCTGTTCAAAAAATCAAAGCTGGAGGTCAAGCAGCTAAAAGCTCCAAATTTGACACTTCCTATCCCATTCACAGGATTTCAAAAGAGAACACCAGCTTGGAAATTACGCTATTAGCAACAGCTCCTGGCTCTTAGCTCTGGAAAGTGCTGCCGTTCTCTTGTCACACCATCAGATTTGTCAAGGAGCGGAGCCCAGTCCCTTTTGTGGCTGTGGGTTATTAAATGGGTTCAAGCACCATGCAGAAGGGGTGGGTGCTGGAGGTGTGGATGCAGCAGGAAGGGGAGCAGCAGCTGTTCCACAGCGTTGGCTGCTGCTCTTGGCTGTCTCAGGTCATGGGTGGGAACCAGACCCTAAAGCTCCAAGTCTGGGGCACCGGGGAGAGGGAGCTGCTCCCAAACCCAAAGCAAGTCCTCAAACAGCTCCAAGTGCACAGACTCACAGAACCCCCAAATGGTTTGGCCTGGATGGGACATTAAAGCCCACCCAGTTCCAACCCCTGCCATGTGCAGGGACACCTTCCACTAGCCCAGGGTGCTCCAAGCCCTGTCCAGCCCGGCCTCAGACACTTCCAAGGATCAGGAACCCACAACCTCTCTGGGCAACCTGTGCCGGAGCCTCACCACGCTGATAGAGTAAAGGATTCCTTCCTTACATATAATCTAAATATTCCCTACCTCAGCTGGAATGCTGAGCCTTTGCCAAACTGGCCACAGCCTCTCCCAGCTCTAGGGCTCCTCATTTAATACCTCACACAGCTTTATTACTTCATAGTGCTGAGTGATTCCCTGATTCCATGATCTTGGTGCCCACCCCTCTCCCAGCTTATGCACACAAAGCAGAGCAGTTCAAACCTCTCAGCCTAAAGCTTGAGCTTAAAATGCAGTTGGCACTTGGGTGGACACTTGCAGAGGGAATTTCAAAGTCTCGGTGCGCGTTCCTGAGCACTCCCTGTGCACCCTGTGAGATTCGCTCCGGCAGATTTTCCTCGGCAGGCAGCAGCGAGAACACAGGAGGCGGAAAGCACATCTTTAAATTTTCCCCAAGCTGTCTCCTGGACAGACAATCCCATTAAGTGAAGCAGAGGGACCTGAAGCTGTGTAAAAGCAACAAGGTGAATCTCCTTAGTGCAGAAGCCTGACAGATGAGAGCAAAATGCTGGATTTAACTCCAATGTAACACAACAGAGCGCAACGTGTCACCGGAGGGTGAAATGCAACCCCGGTCTGCAACCCGCTGCACACAACCAGGTGAGCTCCCAGCTGCCAGGAGAGATTTCATTTAGGCTTCCCTCTCCAAACGGAGGGACTTCATTTGGAGATAAGACAGTAAAATGAGACAGCTTTGAAGCAATACGCTCAAGGTCACCTAAGGAATTAATTGCAGAGCAAGAAGCAAACTCAAATCCAACCACGAAGCACACTTAGCCCCAAAGCCACTCGTTATAAGACATGCCATTTATCAACATCTATCAAATTAGGCAGAGTACCATAAACCCAGGCTTGTGGAGCATTTTTTAAAATGGCAGGAGAGGAAATGCAGCTTCCCAGTTCTTAAGAGCACCTCGCGGAGAAAAATACTAGTGTAATAAAAGTATTTTAAAAGGCGCCTCATGTACTATTTATCTACTACTCAACAGTCTCCCTAAATCTGAGCGCAACACGTTGGTAATGGGTATCTCAGACACATAATTTAAAGTGTTACTGAGATTTCTTCCACACAGAAGATCAGCCGCTGAGATCAAAGGCTGACGCATCCAGTGACTCTCTCTGTGACAAAAGAGAGAGATTTCTAGCAGTGAATTACAGTGTTAAACAAATTGAGCTCGTCTCCCCCAAGAACGCTTCCCCTGGCACTTAAGAGTACGAAGTTTGTGTTAGATGGGCCACTTGAAGAGAAATAGCAGCCTGCCTGGGGAGTGACTCGTGGGAGGAAACACCACGGTGCTGGAAGGCTGGGGAGAGGAGAAATGCACCCAGAAATCAGCCATCAGGCCAGAAATTAGGCAGAATAGAAAGTCCTGGTAAACGTAAGTTGGAACAGACTCCGCAGGGAATGGGCACGGCCCCAAAGCTGCCAGAGCTCCAGGAGGGTTTGGACACCTCTCTCAGGGACAGGGTGGGATTGTTGGGGTGTCCGGGCAGGGCCAGGAATTGGACTCGGTGATCCCTGTGGGTCCCTTCCCACTCAGGATATTCCATGATTCTATGTCCAGGTCCCAGAGAAAACCATATAAACCATCTTTGCTCAGCCCCCCTGAAAGCAGCAGCTGCCCGGGAGCAAAGACCTGTCCTCACACCTAAAGGCAGAGCTCCCCATCCCTCAAGGAACACAGTAAAAGCTTGGGAAAATAAAGGCAGGAGGCTACCACACCATTTTGGAAGCACTGGGAATGCCCCATCTTCGGACACGCTGTAATTCAGCCACCTGAGAGGACAGCAGAGTGTTCTCCAAGTGGGTAATTTTAAAAGGAAGCTTCCCAGCGAGGGCTGGGATGAGCAGCCTCACAGTCCCTCCACGCCGGGCATGGAGGCACGTCTGGAACTCGCCCTTCCTGCCTGGAGACTCGTGGCCTCCAGCTGTTCATAAAGCAATAAAAATAGCCTTCTCCCGAGCTCACAGCACGAGCATGGCGAGCAGGGCTGTGCAGGAGTGTTCCCTCCAGTGGAATTGAGTTCCCTGGCTCACTAATGACTCGCATTACCTGGAGCCGGCTCCCTTGTTCCCCGCCTGCCCAGATGGGATTCCTCCCGGCACTCGCCGGCCCAGGCTCTTCAAACAACAGGAGCTGTGTTTTTGTTGCAGGTTGCACGGAGTTTGGGAATTGCTTTTTTCTCCCCTCCCAGCTCCAAGTGTTTCATTTGTTTGATTCTGCTGAACCACAGGCATATTTGCACTAACGATATGAGGAATTCTTTGCTGGGTTTTCCCCACCAGCTTCCTGCCCTGAATATCAAATACTCAGGGCCGTGCATCTGTGCTTGCCACCTACATGGATGCTTGGATTCCTCCCATCGATAGGAGCAGGGAAGGTTTCCTTTAATTTGTTTTCTTTACAGGATCACAAAGCAATTTCAGAGGTGTTCTCTGCAGGGGAAAAATACCTTCAAAACATGATAAACTACCGGCAAAACAGCGCTGTCTTGGGTTTTTTGGGAGGTTCCGTGCAAACAGCAGGAAGTGGAGGGAGTCCTGCACCTTCCCACTGCAGTGGGCACACACCACACTCACCTTTCTCCACCCCCCAGATGCTCCCAGGGTTCTTTTTCCACCTTCACCTGGCACAGGTGAAGGCTGGAACTGGCTGACATCTTTCCCACAGGCTTGTGGGAGGACACTCAGCAAGAAAAGGTTCCCAAACAAGCTCCTGGCATGGCAAAGGGTGGAGGAAGGGAAAAAACCTCCTGCTGCTGGTCTCAGACCTAAACGTGCCCAAGCTGATGGCAAGGCAGGGTCACTGCCTGCCCTGCACTGCCACAAAGGCAATGCTCGAGTCCTCCAACCCCACCGCTGCTTTCCACTCCATTTGCAGCTGGAAATCGCTCCGGTTTTCCCTGCCTCTCCTCGTGCCCTGTCACTCCAGGTCCCCAGCCTGCTCCCCCCTCCCGTGGCTGTATCTTTCTCCCCGGGTTACCGTCGCTAATGTCAGAATCATTCCATCTGACAAAGTCTCTGCTCGGCCGCGTCTCCCCTGTCTCCTTGCATCTCTGTCAAGGCCCTTTCCACGTGTCTGAGCATTTTAATGGCATATGGTGCTGGGACAGGGGGGAGGGAGCAGCAGGAGGGACATGGAAACCCACCACCATCCACAGCCAGGCACAACGCATGGGAAGGTCCAGGAAGACAAGTGGGTGGTGAAGGAGGCACCTGAGGAGGATGACCTTGGAGAAAGTTGGTCTGCCACAGTGTTCAGTTCTTCTCTCACCCCTCCCACAGTTTGGTACCCAGAGGAAAAGGCACTTTTTGAGGGTTTCTCTGTCAAGAATGGCTGATCCTGCTTTGCATCTGTGTTCCGGACCCCTACATTGTGGCCACCAGAGCCTGTGGGGCCACCAGCCACACACAAGGCACAGCCCGACTCTTCCTTAGCCCAGGAGGGGGTTTATTGTCCGCTGGATTTGACTCACACCCCCAGACTGGGTTAGAGTTGGGCAGGCCACGCACACCCCTCAGCTTGGCAGCATTTCAGTTTTGTAGGAACCCACCCAAGGCTGCACCACAGCCACTCACACTGCCCCAAATGTGGGGGTCTGAACTTCATCCCCGAATCCAGAACGATCCCAGCATCACTCCAGCCCAGCAACCTTTTCCCCCCCAGTGGTCCAGACTTTAGGCTGCTTTTCTCAAAGCACAGTCTTAGCAGATCCCAAAGCTTCCAGACAGCTAAGAAGCCCCGAAAGTCCTTATAAGACAGGATATTCGGCAGAATCCTAGTGGATTTCTCCCTAGGTAATTACATTTTTTCTTCTTATAATCCTCCTGGTGTTTAATTCTTCTTCACTTGTTGTAAACTGGTGGGAGATGGGGCAGATGATGACAGTGGCTTGTGCTCCAGGCAAGAAAACAGTGATCTTGTCTTAAAGGGGGTTCACTACAAAGACACCCCAAAAACTAAAAAGAAAACTGACCCAGATCCA
The DNA here is from genome assembly GCA_013397725.1 of Rhagologus leucostigma. Lineage (NCBI taxonomy): Eukaryota > Metazoa > Chordata > Aves > Passeriformes > Rhagologus > Rhagologus leucostigma. The sequence continues at coordinate 1,425,091 of VZTD01002630.1, forward strand.
AGCTACTCCAGCATCCCCCCCCAGCCTGGCAGCTCCAGGACAGAAGTGACAGCAACACCCATGTTTGAAACTCCTCGCCTCTCCAGGAGCTCCAATCCCATTGCAAGCCAGCTGAACTTCAGCTCAAGTGTTTTGGCAAATCCCATCTCTGGCAGGTTAAGGGGAAAGCCAGCAGGAGCACAAATCCTTCACAGCACCAAGAACTTGCTGCAGAGCCCTCGAGGCTTGGAATGACCTGGGCGGCTGGAAGGTGCCCCTGCCCACGGCAGGAATGAGATGAGCTTTGAGGTCCTTTCCAAGCCAAACCAGTCTGGGATTTTAGGATTCTCTAAGAGCAGCAGGCTGCGTAGGGAACAAAGCATAGATGGGATGATTCTGGCACATACGGGTGGATTACGCTTTTTCAGCTTTGTTCAGTGGCACTGCAGCATCTGGTGTTTATTCTCTGTGCCTCACGTATTCCTGGGGTTTGGGGAAGCTTCACAAGGCTCTCCAAGTACAACAGCTACGAGCACACTCCCAGTCTGGCTCTCACATAAAACACTGGAACAGAGGGGAGCAAAGACAAACAGGGACACAGTCAGTGTCAGAAGTGTGGCACTGGGGACCAAGAGGTGACCGACGAGGGAAACAAGTGGACTTCTCTTCTGAACGTTGTATTTTGTAATCTGCAACAAAGCCTTGAATGAAAATCAGGAGCCACGAAAAAAGCACCTCAGTAGTTCCCAAATGAAAAAGGAGCCCCCAAAGCTACAAGCAAGAGGCTAGTGCTGCCTGGGTTCTTCGCTCTCTTCATTGTATTAAAAACAAATAAATCCATAAGGAATGCCAGACAAAACAGTAATTTGTCAGCTGACACGAGGGAAGGGTGAGGATACACTTCAGGAATTTATCAAGGAAATCTGTTGAGCTGTGCAACATTTTTTTTAAGAAAGAGGCTGAAGAGAAAGCAGCTTCCCACCTGAACCTGTAAGCTGCTCAATGAATTATAAAGCAGAAATACCCCTTAGCACCCAGGATTACCTGGCAGCTCATTTACCATTTCTGCCAAGGCAGGAAAGCTGGCGGATCATGGCCAGTGTCTTCTGTCCTCCCTATTTCCAGTCAGCCTGGAAATGGCTGGAGCCTCAGAGCTGTACAGGGACTCTTCTAATACAAATATCTGCCTGCCTTCCTCTGGGGGGTGGGGGAGAGGGGAATATTTCCAGTGTGTGCTCAATGCTGAACAAAGTTTGTTTGAACTGGGCTTAACTGCAACAAGAGCAGCATTAAGCCAACCTCAAGCACTTGTGAAAACACTCTGCTTTAAATAGTGCCTCTTCAGGCTTTAACGTCATGTAAAGCTCAAGAAGATTTTATGGGCCACCGAGAGCATCTAAAGCCTTGGCATCCCATTTGCAATCCCGGCAGTTTTGCAGCAGCAGCTCTAAAGGAGGTTTGAAGGGTGGGTGTGGCGCCCCAGGAGCAGCACAAGGAGCCCTGCCCAGCCCCAATCCAGGCACCTTCCCAGCAAACCAAGCTGGAAACCAGCCCTGTACCCCACTAAACCTGCACTTCTGCAGGTTTCCAGCCGCGAGGCAACATCCAAACTGGGTGCTTGGTGACTCCTTAAGGAAATGATTCCTCAGCAGCCTCCTGGACGCTGTTCATTCCTGTCACCGGGGTCAAGAGCTGCACTGTTGGGCCAGGCAGGCACTTTGCATGCTCAAAATTCATTAAAGTCAAATACTCCTAAGACTTTTTACACATGAAAAAGCAGATGAAGGTGAGACAGAGCGGTGCAGTGCAGTGCAGGCAGAGTTTTATTTAATGAAGGTATATTTACTCAGAAGAGCTGAAGGGCTGCTTCTTCACAGCAGGTCAGGGGTTGCTATGCAAATACTAATAAATATTTTGCACTTTTCAAGAATGCTTTACCCAAGTGCTCTGCAGCGTGAACTGCACTAAACCTCCCAGGGTCTGGAAGGAACAAGGGAGAGAACAGGAACAGACACTTTGTCCAAAACAGAAAGACAGAAGCCTCTGGGATGGAAAGCAGAGACGTCTGACAGTACCAACAGCTTTCCCAGCTTCCCCATGGAAGTGCTTTTCCATCGCTAACCTCACACTTGTGTGGTTGGCAGCTTTCTAGAAACAGCAGCTCCGCACCGATTCAGAAAACAGAGTCATCTGTGGTTCATTACTCCCAACAGATTTCATAAGGGATCCTGCCTGGTGCCTCAGCTGCTCCTAAGCCAGCTAAGCCTGCAGGATCTGGTGTGGTACAGAATAGCAAAGCTTCTTATGAAACACCTCACGCAGGACAAAAGCCATCACGGGGATGAGTTCATCAGGCCTGGAGCGATTTGTGCTTTATGAACTGGAGTTCCAGGAGGTCTCCTTGGGCTGGGGGACAAACTGTGCAAAGGGGCTGCTGGTCAGTTCAACAGCTCCGAGAACCAGAGGCAGCTGAGAACAATTCCATGGAGAGGAGCAGCTTCTGCCCTGCAAGACACTGGGGGAAAAGAAATAACCAAGGATGGCTCCAGGCAGACGGGTATTACAGAAAGACTCAGGAGAAGGTGGCACTGAGGTCTCAGGTTCCCAAAAGCCTCCCCCTGGGAAGCTGTAAGATGCCGTGAAAGATTTAGGGAAGCCCAAAGGAGAAGTTTTCCTTCCCTGTTCCTGCAGTTTGCACCCAGCATCCTCTGAGAGGGGAGGGCTGGGAGCCACCCCAAAGGACACGAGGGAGATCCAGAGCCCTGGGAGCTGGGGCCGTGCAGAGCTGGGATCACACCACAGGACAAATATCTAACACAAATATCTTCCTGCCTTCACAGGACAGGAGAGTTTTACTTCTGAGACAACAAATCCAGGCTGTTCCCTTCAGCTGAAGCCCCGTCTCTGGAGGGGTTTGAGATACAGACACCAAATCCTGCTGCTGACTGCAGAAGTGGCAGCCCACAGATTAAACCTGGAGAGCTGCAGTGGGGATCTCCCAGAGCAGCAGAGCCTGAGCTGCCCGGAGCCAGCAGCACTGCACTTCCAAGATACCAACTTATTTTGAAATCAATACCGAGATTATTGATCCAGGAAGGAAATACAGACTGGGGAGGAAGCCTGGTCAATAGCAATCCCAGTGGGTAATAAGTTTTAATGGAGACCAGGAAAAATTCCAATCTGAATTTTGTGCTGGGGTGAAACTCTGCATACGCTGATTATCTCAGCCCGGGAACAAGTCAGAGACTCCTCACTGGTATCTGCTGATATTCCCAGTGACCAGCTCAAGTGCCAAGGTCTGGGAATGCACATCACTGCAGAGAGAATGAAAAGAGAAACCCCATTAGCTGCTCCCAGCGATCTGTCTGGCAGAGGACGAGCTGCTAATGCCGACTGCCTTGAAAATCAGAGCAAGAAATTCAACCTGCACAGTCAAGGCCAGATTCAAGCATGTAACTCAGTGATGGCAGCAGTTCAAGTGCTTAAAATGTCTTTTGAAACCACAGTAAAATCCTGCTGTCCCATCCCTCTTGGAAATGGACTCCACTGAATGTCAAGGCCCTGAAAGGCAAGAACACAACAGCAACAAAAAAACATCCCCAAACCAGCTCTGCTTGAATGAGGCTGGGAGAGCTGCAGCAATTTCCCTTCACTTGTCAGCAAAATCTCACCGGCTGCATAAAAATACAAAAAGGGTTTGAGTTACGCGAAGGGCATCCTCAGTAATGGGGCAGGGGCTGAGGAGAGACTCCACACCGCAGCTCTAAAGGGGAGAAGATAAAGCCTTAACTCCAATATGTTGGAAGCAGCAAAATCCCACCTTCAGGGAAGGTATTTCTGGGGTGCTGCAGACCCACACAAACTGCAGGAGCACCGTCCTGCAGCTCCCGGGCATGAAGAACCCGTTCTGCACTTCACAGACAACAACAGCTCTGACCTCTGTTCACAGGTTTCTAAGCAGCCATCACCTAAACTTCCCCTTATCCCCCAGTCAATACCTGCAAAACAGCTTTAGAAGAACAAACAGTTCCTTCTGGCCCTTTGAAAAGACTCAGGCAGGCCAATACTGCCTTGGGATATCTGAGGTTACCCCAAGGCATGAGGAGCTGCAGAGAGAGGTGGGAAGGGAGGTTTGGAGAGCAGGGTTTTCCTTGGAGCGATGCTGGCAGAGAGGCTAAAGGCTGCCAGCACCCAGGGAAGCAACTGGCAGAGTCTGACAGCCCTGCAGGAGGATAATTGGGCAGACAGTGCTGTGCAGACGAACTAAAGTGTTTACTGGCTTTAATATTTAATTGTGTCAAATGAAGAGAGAGGAGCTGGGGAATCGGAGCTGCAGAGAGAAGCACGCGCGAGGAGGGGGCTCCGGTCCTTCCGTGCCAAGTCGGGCACCCAAATGAGCCAAAGCACCAACCCCAGGAGCGTGGGGTGTGCCCATGGTGCTCCCCCTGGCACAGGAAGGAGTGCTCCAGTTTGGGAGAACACGGCGTGGAGGGAGCGCTGCAGGCAGAGCAGGGAAAGGGAAGGGCACCACAAGCAGCAGCCGTGAAAACGAAAACAGGAAATCCATCTCCGTGGGACCTGCCCATAGGCTCCATGTGACCTCATGGATAAGGAAACTACTGGCATCCACATCCCAACACAAAATCACTCAGAGGCGTGAGCCACCTGAGAAGGGCTCGCCCAAAACAGCCACAGGGAGAGCACCGCTCGTTTGCAGGATGGCTTTTCTCGTTAGGTGTTGGAAGAAGCTGTCCAGGGAGGTGAAGTCACCATCTCTGGAAGTGTTCAAAAGGTGCCCGCATGTGGCACTTGGGGATATGGCTTAGGGGTGATTATGGTGGTGCTGGGGTGGTGGTTGGATTACGTGATCGTGGAGATCTTTTCCAACCTTGATGATGCTGGGATACACAAAGAGATGCCTTGCACGGCCACTCCTCTGCCCAAAGGCGTGGAGGGAAGGATACAGGTTCCCTGCACCATGAAAATCCCAGCAGTTCACCCACTGGTCCTGTTGCCTCTGCTTATGGTTGTTGACCCATCTCCAGGAAAGGGCTTTGCACCGCAATTTCCCTTGGGATGAGGACTGGGAGAGCACAGTCGCTGTCAGACACACTCAGCCCTTCCCATTCCTTTCCTGAAGGACACCAAATCAGCTCCAAACAGGCCTCTGGAAAGCCCTACATCCCAGCAAAGGAAAAGCCTGGACTACTGCGCTACTAAAGCCACTGTTTGTTTTCCATCTCTGCCTTTGGCCAAAGCCAGCATGGAAATTCAAAGGAAGGCTGGCTCCATAAATATTGCAGTGTGAACAACACAGGGCCTTTGCTGGATTATCACCGCTAAAAGGAGCTGCAAAGCATCCAACTCCACGAATGAAAGATGCTAATGGAGCGTTCCCAGCGGACACGAGGGCTGTAGATTACTGGGAGCTGCTTTCACATCCTGCAAAATGTGCAGGTTTAAATAACGCTCCCCTTTCACACGGAATAAATCTCGGTGTTGTCCACAACCAAACGCGGCTCAGGCCCTCTCTGGCCTGTTCCAGGGGGCAGATGACTTGGGAGAGATACAGGTGATGGATGGAACTCCTGGAATTTGTGTCCCTGGTTTGATGCACTGGTCCCAAACACTCTCTGTGCCACGCCTGCATGTGCATCTCCCTACCCACAGCACGCTTCAAACACACAAAAAAAGGGTTAAGACAGATTTTTCTCTCCAACCTTTTAATTAAGCTATTAGTCTCTTCCCCCTTAACCCAGGAATGAGAGGCCTGTCTTCACAGGAGCAAATGATTTCCCCAGAGTAATGAAGATGCATTATCATACAGAAAAAAATCATTAGTTGCTATGTCCAGAACAATGCGATTGCTCAATTACTGCACTAAAACAGATCGCAGCCTTCCCAGCGCTCCTCGTGCAAACTTGGAGGAGACGCATCCAAATGGATGCGCCCAGAAAAACAGCACTTGGTCAGCAGAAGACCTGGACCACTCCAAAGGTCCCACCCAAATGATTTCCCAACCAAGCCTTTGCTCACTTCACATTTCACACTTCACACCACAGCAGCAAGCAGCAGATCCCAGCAGGATTTTCTCCAAGCGCTTTACAACAAAGGAGTTGGGAGGTTGAGAAGGGGAGTTTCCCTTCGCACTGAGAAGGTCCCAATTACCCTGGTAAGGATTCACCAGGAAACACTCAACACTTTGAAGGAACTGATGGTGAAGCACAGTCGACAGCAGGGATTTGGGAACTTGGCATGCCCCCTCGGGATGGGGAAGGATCACACAAGGCTCGGGTTCAACACCCAGGGATTTGGTTCAGCTGGGTTTGGTTCCCTCTCTTGGAAGGGACCACCAGAGTCACCCAGTCCAGCCCCCGGCCCTGCCCAGACACCCCAACAATCCCACCCTGGGCATCCCGAGAGCGTTGTCCAAAGGCTCCCGGAGCTGTGGCAGCCTCGGGGCCGGGACCATTCCCTGTTCAGTGCCCCACCACTCTCTGCGGGAAGAACCTTTCCCCAGTATCCAGCCTAACTCCCTCCAAAACTCCGGGCCAGCTGCAAGATACTGTTCACCCCCAACTTATCTAATGAGGATGATCCAATCCCCAATTTCCCCTCTTCACCACCCCCAGGATGATTAAGAGCAGCATTTAGTCACCTAACCAGGGTCCTATTATTCCTTCAAATGGATAATTTCAGTCCTTCTCTCACCTACCGAGATATCCATTAAAAAAATGACTCATTAACTCTTCCCCCTGCATCTTTGGCACAATAATTCCATCACAGATGTGGGTCAAGCAAAGCTGTTCACGAACTCCCATCAAACCCATTTGGCTTGAAAGGGGAGGAGTGGGTGTCAAAAGTGAAAGTGGTTTATTTAGACGTTTTCTCCTCTACATGAAACATTTAGACATTTTTCCCCCCAAGACATCTCCAAAGTTAATTTACTTTAAAAAAAGGTTTTTAAAGTCTGAACAAAGAATATATCGTATCAGATGAAATGTTTTATTCGACCTGAAACAAATATTTCTGGTCCTGTTTTTGGTTAACCCAATACAGCATTTCCACTTCAGTTTTGCAGTTCAAACAGACAAGGGCAAAAAAGAAAATCAATTTCAGAGCTCCAAACAGCCCATTCTGTAGCAGTTGTCACAGAGACTGCAGCTTATGTTAATATTAAAGTACTGCTTTAGCAATTTATGAACATTATCTGGAAAGCGAAGGCACAAATTATCAGAGATGAAGGAAGTTACCCGAGTTAATGCATTTTTGGCACTAATATCCTTCTATTGTTCAACTCCTCTGGAAGAGCTACAGGCCTGCACTGACAAACCGGGGAAAGCTTGATGGTTAACACAACCTGGAAATGATTCCCAGAAGGGTTTCCACCCCGTGGAGGACAAGGGACACAGAATACTGGGATGGTTTGGGTTGGAAGGGACCTTAGAAGTCATCCCATTCCAGCCCTGCCATGGGCAGGGACACCTTCCACTAGCCCAGGTTGCTCCAAGCCCCATCCAACCCGATCTTGGACACTTCCAAGGATGGGGCAGCCACAGGTTCTCTGGGAAATCCACTCCAGGGCCTCACCACCCTCACAGGGAACAATTTTTTCCTAATATCTAAATTTACCCTCCTTCAGCTTAAGGCCATTTTCCCCTGTCCTGTCACTTCAGGCCCTTGTCCCCAGTCTCTCCCCATCTTTCTTTCTGGCCCCTTCAGGCTCTGGAAGGCCACACGAGGTCACCCTGAAGCTTCTCCTCTCCAGGCTNCTGGATCATGTCCCAAGTGCTCCTCCCAGAGCTGCTCTCCATCCCTCCATCCCCAGCCTGGACTGATCCCAGGGGTTGCAGCACCTGGCCTCAGTCTTATTAAACTTCCTACAGATCATTCCAAGAGAAGGTTTTCAATACCCATATCCTGGTGAAATCACGAAGAATTTGGTTCCTGGACTTGATTACCCTTCTGACCCAAACCATTCTCTACACAAAGAACGTGACATTTGAGTATTTTGGAGAAGGCTGGGGTCCTCCAGGACAACGTGGTGTGGCTGCCACGGGGTTATTTCCAGCCAGGATTGGTGCTGAGCTCCAGGGCATTCCCCACGGAAGCAGGAGCGAGGATCCCGGCTCTGCCGGAGCCGCATACGGTGCTTGCTTTAGTTAAATGCAAACCGGCAATCTCTGCCTTCACATGTGACAATTGCCATGCGATTTCTGTCTCATTAAGCTCTGAAATGTAAAACAAATGGGATTTATGTGGCTGCTGCTCGGCATTCGCTCGCAGGGAGTCAAGTCTTGCCTTTAGTGGCTCTTCACTCTTATCACTGTCTTATCTCATTTGGCTCCGGAACTGACACACTACCTGGTGGTTCCCCACCTCAGGCTGAAACAGCGCGTGGAGAACAGACAGACCAGGGGCAGCTCTGCCAAACAAATCCTCCTGTTTTCACCCAGGTTGTGATACCAACCCTCACGGATGTCACACAAGCCTTCCGTGCCTCAGTTCCCCGCACCTGCCACTGTCAGACCCACACAGCTCATTCAAATTCCAGCCCGCCAATCCAGCATGTTTATTTACAGCACTGTGTATGGAATAACAAGCTCTGAAAAGCAGTTCTTTGTCAGGCTGGCAGGAGAAAAGCTACAGGCAGCATTTGGGAGGTATTTTGGAGAACATGGACCATCAGTGAAGTGCTTTCCCACACACAAACCAGGAAAAAACTAAAGGCTGCTTACGGAGCATTTGATTCCAGCAATCATTCCCAGAGATACAGGGAATACTGTAAACTCAGTATTCGGGGTTATTTCACTGGTGCCACTGGTACCAGGCGGGCCTGGACAATGCTCAGGACATGAAGGTTTATGACCACAGGTGTCCAGGGCCATGACTCCGATCCTTTTCTTCCAACTACAAAGATCAATCACAGATGCTCCACAGACTGGCAGATGGTCCGAGATCCAGAGCATCTATAGCAGCACAACTGGTCACTGAGTGTCCAGGGGATGTCATGGAATCATGGAATCATTAAGGTTGGAAAGACCTTTAAGGTCATCAAGTCCAACCGTCAAGTCAAGGGGATTCACTTAAACCACATCATTTGGGATGCTCCAGCCCTGGAAGTGTTCAGGGCCAGCTTGGACGGGGCTCGGAGCAACCTGGGCTAGTGGAAGGTGTCCCTGCCTATGGCAGGGAGTGGAACTGGACGGGCTTTAAGGTCTCTTCCAAATCAAACCATTCTGGGATTCCCTAGAAAACCGCTGGAGAGCACCAGCCTCCGCTTTGGGCAGCCCAGCTCAGTGCTGAATTTTGCCGAGAGCAGCTCAGTTTTGGGTACCCAAGTGGCCACCTTGAAAGGTGTGACATTTACTCAAACCATCAAGCAAATGCCCAAACCAGCACGAATTAGGCACCCAGAGGCAGAACATCACCAGGCTCTGGCTGCTGTTGGCCCCTCCAGCCTTGCCCAAGGGTGCTCAAGGAGCCAGAGACAGGACAAAGATCCAATTCCAGCTCCACACACCTGCACTGCCCCAAGGCCACCTTCCCAACCCACAGAATATTGTCACCTCGGGCACGAAACATCCCGCGAGCAGCAGAGCGAGCGTGCGAGGAATTGTAATGCCAGCAGCACAAAGCGGCACAGGAGGAGATGGATTCTGGAGCGCCTGGAAAACCGGGGAGAGACACAACAGCAAGGAGGAGGTTTCTAAGGGAAGCACAAAGCCAGGTGTTGTTCAGCAAAGCCCCGCTCCGCACGCTCAGGCGGAGAGCCTTGGACAAAAGCAAGAGCTCCCACTGATGCCATTGTCGAGCTTGTAGAGCTGAGATTTCTCTGGAAGAAAAGCAGCCCCGCGACAATTATTTATCGCCACAAAAACATCTTCCTCCTCAGCTTTTGTTGGTGCAACACAGACCACGTGTGGCTCCAGCCAGGGAGAGAAAAACTACCAACAGGATCGAGGAAGGCTGAGATTAATCTGGTTTAACATAGACAAAAAAACAACTCGAGCAATCAGTTTTAAAATTAATATTAAAGTTGTAAGTCACCTTTGACTATATTAAAATACAAACTGGAGCACGCAATAAGCCCCAAATAAGCCCCACTGGCAGTCAGAACAGCTCCCTTATCAACCTCTAACATCCTCTGTAAAATAATAACTGGAAGCCAGACTGCTCTGAGAGAAACTCCCTCTCCTGGGGCAGCGCAATGTGACCCAATTCCTGCTGCCATTTCAGGAGCCCGGGCTTGGCCAGTGTTCCCTGTGCCAGCAAGGAACTCAGCTGCAGCAGGAGTCATCGGGAGGGAGAGCTGGCATGGAAAGGCTGAGCACCGAGCTGTGCTCCGGGTGTGTCTGCCGGGGCACCGTGTGACAGCACAAAGGGACTCGCTGCTGCAATTCAGTGAAGCCCCTGGGCTCCGGGATCTTTCTCCTTCCCAGTAACGCTGAGGAGTTCTGGGAACTGGTTTTCTCCCAGCCCTCGGCTTCTCCTTCTCAACATTTCCAAACTTTTTTCGCTATTGCTTTGCAAGAGGCTCCTGCAGAGCAGGAGTGCGGGTGGAGCAGGGCAGCACCGAGGGGGAGCTGGGCTCGGCAGCTCGGGGTTGATGGGCAGCGCAGCCCGAGGCCCTGTGCGACATCCCGAGGGCAGGTGCCAAAGGACACCGGAAATAACAGCCCCGTAACAGAGAGAAGGAGCACAGGGAGCTGCGGGCAGCCCCCCGAGCAGCACCCCAAAGTCAAGGAGAGGAGGGGGACGCGCTCAGGTTGTTCTGCCCACTGACCTCTGCAGTCAGCACCAAGTGGCTCGTGCTGGCTGTACCCAGCTCTAACACAGAAGTGTTTCACCCACACCCAGTTAACACCGGGACGGCCCAGAGAGGCATCTCTGGGTGGCTGAGGGGGCTGAAACTGTTGATCTCCACACAGGCTGAGAAGGGCTGAGCCGAGGGCTGCTGGAGCAGAGCCCACCAGCCTCACCTGCTTATGCACAGCGGGCAAGAGGGTCTTGGGACAAAAACTGAGGCTCCTCGTGCTGCCATGGAGCTCTGTCGCCAGGAGAGCTGCACGAGCTGCTCCCCAGCGCACGGCTGCCTGCTCGAGAGGGCTCCAAATAAATAAATAAAGCCACTGCCTTATTAGCATGCAAATGTATTCAAGCCCCATTTCAATTTGAATTCTATGCATACGATCAGAGTGCAAAATGCAAATTATACAAATGCACCCATAGGAAGAAACAAGCAGGAACTCTGCACAAAGGGATTAGGGCCAGGCTACTTCCCTCAGAAGATTCCAGCGCTGGGGGGGCTCTTGCTGGGGAGGATCCTTTAATGGCCACCAGTCACGCTGCACTGAGCTTTGCTACAAACACTTGGAAAAGCATCCTGGCTCCGGCTCTGGAGCTGGTTTGAAACTGGCTCAGGGGACAGGAGGGGAGGGCGGACAAACAGACACCAAGAGGTGCTGTAGTCTCAGCACTCAGGGCCAAGGGTCTCCCCAAAGGATCAGCACCCATTCAGATCGGCCTGAGGGAGCAAAGGTGTCCCCAGTGCTCCTCCAGCAGCCCCCAAAAGGCAGCGTTAGCCAGGTCTGCCCACCACAGCAGCGAGGTGGGTCAGGACAGCCAGCTCAGTGCAGCAAGGGGGGTCTCAAGCAGCAGAACCATCAGGAAGAGGGTCACCACCGCTGCTTCCACCTCAGTGACACGGGAGGTGATGCTTCCCCAGCCTACCCACTTCTCCTTCCCATGGAGATTTGGCCGGGAAAGCTCTGCAAGGTGTGGGAGGAAAGATACAAGCCCAGCTTGGAAGGTCCTCTGCAGACCAAGGCCAGCTCAAGAGCCCCCCAGTGCACCTGATTTCAGCTGACTAAGGCTGAGCTGTGCTCCAGCACAAGCCCCAGGCCCTTTGTCCAGGCTCCCAGGCCCAGCAGCCCTGCGGTGTGGGAGATCCTGCTCCCAGGGACACAGCGAGCCCGGGCAGAGCAGATGGGAGGCTGTGCATGTTCATCCCTCCCTCCTACGTGTGCGAAATTCTCAACCCACCATTATCGTATTACATTTTCATTTTAAAGTAAATATCTGTTTTCAATTAGTACTTACCGTGAGGGGCATGCATCACTGAGAACACTTATTTCTCTTCCTTTCATTATTAGATTAGAAGTCGCTCAAGTTTAACCACATTTAGCAGCAGCAGACACCCAACTGCTCTGCAGACACTAATCCTCTCCCCACCTCCACCCCATAAAGGTCCCAATCCAGCTGCTGCAGCCTCCCTGCCAAGGCTCCAGATCAAGGTGTGATAAGCCCGGTGCAGCCCTGGCCAACCTCCCCGAGCTCATCCACCAATTCCCTGCACATCCTCCCTCCAAGGCTGTTAAATTTCCATTGCTTTTCCCTCACGTCACAAAATCTGACCCTCTTGCCACCTTATCTGTGTAGCAACGAGGGCCACACGGACTCCCCCCAAGGTAACACGAAGTGAATAAAACGTGGAGCAGAGCTGCCCCAAACCTCACAAATACAACCAAAAGCATGGGGGGATCAACCACGTCTGGTATTCCACCTGCTCAGTCAGCTCTGGGTTAGCTCTCGGCCACCCAAAATCCTTCCCAAGCCTCCCACTCCTCATCTTTGCCCCATGAGAAAAGCCCTTCCTGCAGTGAGATCATCCCAAGCACTCCCAGGCACTGCCTGCTCAGCCCTTGGAGAGAGCACTCTCAGCATAACAGTACTATTATACCTTGCTCATTATGCCTCGTTTTTATTACCTGGCCTCATTAAGTTAAGAAGCCTCTGTAATTTAACTGCATCTCTTGGTCTCCGCACGGGGGCTCCAGCTGTGCCTGTTGTCAATCACTTTATTAAAAACACAGGACAAAAATTACAATTATCCCCATTACTGCCCACCAGTCTCTTCAATTGCCTCTTAGGTCCTTTCTTTACCTGCTCAATGCACCAGTGCCAGACTGATACCATTGGCACCCTCAGAGTTGTTCCACACTTCCAGTGATTAGGGGCTGATTTTGAGGTGCTTTCAGAGCCCAGCAAGTGAGGCAGATGCTGGCACGCGATGGCCTCGTGGTGCAGAGCAGAACAGGCAATAAAAGCACGCAACCAGACCAAGAGAAATAAACTGTGTTAGACAATAAAACCTAATTTTATCAAACCCAACACAAGATGCTTTACAGACACACAGATCAGATTAACACTGGTTTAGAATTCAATATCCTGTGACAAATTGGCATGTTCAGAGAGCCACCACGGTGGCTCGCTGGCCAGGCCAAAGGCAAGAAGAGACCTGAAACCCATTTCCAAGCCCCAGAGAAGGACCAGCAATGAGCAGACAAATGTTTTTTAAAACAGCTTCCCCTTCATCCACCACAGGGATACTCACTACCCTTTGTGCAAAAAACCCTTCCTAAACTCCATGTTAAAACTTCAGATATCAAAACATGGTATTTTGCCAAGTCTACTTCCAGGTCTTTAATCCCTAACTCTTGGATGTTTCCTGCTCTACGAGTCTCAAAAGTTCAACTTTTCTTCCTGATTTTGAACAAGATGCTCCCACTGGGACAACAACTCCGATCTGCTCGAGTCAGCAGAAACTTGCAGGGGTTAAGAGCACTACACAGATTTCTGTCTATCCTTGGGAGAAAGCCAAGCCACAGGGAGAAACCTCCCTGCTGCAGGAAAAAAAATCACTGGGCTGGATGAAAGGTTTGCTACAACCCCTGCAAAGACATCCTCAAGGGACATCAACCCCCTGGCAGTTGCACGTGGTCCTTTTCCTTGAGAGGTTTCACTCTTCCCCCTTCTCCTCCCCCGCAGGGAAAACCAGCCTTCCCTGGTTAGCTGGTTTGCTTCCATGGCAGAAAAAGTGAAAAGAGGCAATTTGGGGGGATCACAGGAGGCTGCACAGAGGTGCTGCCCAGGTGTAGCAGACACCACCTCGTTGCAGTCAGAAGGGGAGGAGGGTGAGAGGTGGCAGACCTTTGAAAGCACAGCATCCTTAGGAGCAGGTCAGCACGGCACTGTGGCCATCCAAACACCCTGGAATGCTCTGGCCGCTGCCTTTCCAGCCAGCCCATTTGATGAGAGAGAGCTTGGAGGATTTCAAAGGGCGCCGTGTTCCCCAGTTTATCACAAGTGTCTATCTTAAACCAACATTATCATTTTGAGCATGACCGGAGCAAGAGGAATCTTCAGCAGGCGCTCCTGCCGCGGGAGAGAGACGCAGAGACAGAAAAGACCCCTCAGACTCACAACCCCGTGCAGACCCCGACACAGCCAGCCCAAGAGCTGTGCTGCTGCCATCAGCGCGGATCTGTCAGGCGGGACATTTACACTGCTCCAGGCTTGACAGGAAAGAAATTTCTGCTCTGCCATGAAATTCCTCCCACTGCCCTTTCCAGAGTGTTACAGCCCCCCTTCGGTGCCACTGAGCCCCTGCTCCGCCACCCCAGCGGAGGGGAACGGGTGTTTTCCAAGGGGTGGCAGGTGACAGAGACAGCCACCACCTCCCAAAATGCTTCCTACAGCCACTGCCAGGCCAAACAGACTCGGCAGGGAGGGAAAGAGCAGCCGTGGGGTGACACCCACCCCGAAACCCAAACCATCAACACAAACCCTGCACGCACCAAAAATGCCCAGAAAATCTTCCCCCTCACCAAAGCAAGAGCAGATGACCACGGCCGGGATGTGGGGCTGGAATCACCACGGCCGGGATGTGGGGCTGGACTGGGACAACTTTAGGCACGCAGAGACTGAGCTGGACTGCAAAGGTTGGCCAAGCTGTAGTTAGAACAGGGTTTAGGCAGAGAGAAGCTGAGGGACAGCAGGACTGAAGATGTTCCCCCTGGCCCCTGGTGGGGAAGCTCCTGAGCAGGCCAGACCAGCAGTGTTGTCTCCCAAGCACAGAGAGAAGATCCCTGACTCGTTACCTGGCAATTGCCATTATTGAAGGGCAAATAAAGGCAATCACAAGAAATCTACCATGAGTAAGTCAAGCTTCAGCTTAGACAGAAGGAGTTAATTTACAGCCACTCCAAGCTTTGATATCTTAAACCTTTTCAGTGTCTGGACAAGATGAGGAATAAGCACAGACAGTGTCAGACTGTGATCGGGAGGACAAAACGCTGCAAACAGCTGTGCCTAATTTTAGCAGCTGTTGGTTCTGTTTCTCCAGCACTTGTGGAGGGTGGGGGGTGGCCCCGTCACTCCTGGCTTATTGAAGACACAGCCAGAAGGAAAAGAGGCGAGTGTCGAATCACACTCCGGGGATTAGCTCATGGGAGAGAGCAGGGAACAGCACAGCACCGCCGACCAGGAGCGGCAGCCATGCCCTGCTGCAGGTTATCCCACACGGATGCACAGGGATGTGGAGCTGGCCACGGAGGTGATGAACCCCTCATGTACATTTATCGCTGTGGGGGACACAAAGTCGGGTCAGGCACAGCCCCACGTCCCCCTCCCACACCCTGACCCTTCCTGCTCGTTGAGCAAGCCCATGGCACTCACACACGACGTGCTCTCAGGCAGGGTCACCTCAAGCTCCTCCTGGACGTGTGTCCAACCACACACGGGGGGAGCTCCCCAGGA
This sequence comes from Rhagologus leucostigma, assembly GCA_013397725.1. Taxonomy (NCBI): domain Eukaryota; kingdom Metazoa; phylum Chordata; class Aves; order Passeriformes; genus Rhagologus; species Rhagologus leucostigma. Next base: position 1,440,670 of record VZTD01002630.1, read on the forward strand.
GAGGGTCCCCAACTCTTCTCCCCAACCCCAGCACTCAAACAGCCTCTCCGTTCCGAGGGAATGGCCTTAGCTGCCGACCCCCAAACCTCAGGCGCGGTGCTCGCAGCCTCCCCGCGGAGCTGGAGCCCAGCGGGTCACCTTGGACCTTTCCAAAGGAGCGTGACACTGACAGGTGGGAGCGGAGCGCTCGGCTCCATGCGAGCGCGGCTGCTGCCACCGCCAGGCTGAACGGGAACAGCGAGGATAAAACCTGCGGCAGCTCCGCCAGGTGACCTGCTTTGGAGCCAGAACACTCGGCCGTTCCTTCTCCTGTGCACCCCCGGCGCTCTCCTCCTCGGCCCGGGTTATGGAGACACCCGCCGTGTCCTCAAGCCGTTCCTCCGGCGCTGGAATGGCGCAGCCTAACGAGGCGAGATCCTCGGGAAGCCCGCGGCTGCTGGGACGCTCGGCTCAGGTCAGGCGGAGCAGCCACGGCCCGTCATTAAACCCACGCTCTGCGGGTAACGAGAGCTCGCAGGGCGGAGGCAGCCGCAGACATCGGAGGAGCTGATAAGGCTCATCTGAGTGATAACGATTTTGTCTCCAGTTATTTCTGTGCAGCTGGAAACAAGTGGCTACAGTCAGCGCCTTGCCAGCTGGGGAGAGAGCAGCAGTTTTGCATCGTCGGGAATGGAAACACAGCCAGCTCAGCCCCCCACCGCGCTCCCTGTTTTTCCTCTCCTCGCTGGCAGAACTTGTCATGGGCTGACCGAGACAGCACCGAGTGACATCTCAGGGTGACAGGTGAAGATGCAAAGTGAGGAGTGGTAAAGAGCAGGGCTCTCCTGCAGACACAGCTTGAGGGAAAGTTTCAAGCCTCGGCCGCCTCATCAACATCTCCGTGTGCTGGCTGGGTTTAAATGCCTTTACAGAAGCCAGAGGCCTTTTCCTGTTGGGTAGAGAGAAACTCTCCACCAACACCTGAAGGCAGAGCAGCCAGAGGTGATGATCTCCCTCCAGCACCTGCAGGCCCCAAAGCCTTGCCAGCACAGACCAGTGTCACCCTTTCCTCACAGGCTGCATCTCCGCGGCTTTGGGAATCCTTGAGCTGGAGGTGAATCACGGCTTACGGTTCCTCACAAAGCAGCAGCAGCTGAGCCTCATCCTTGGCCTCACCAGCTGCAGCCAAGCAACTCCCAGTTTGCACTGGAAAAGGCAGAGGCAGATCCATCCGAGCACTGGTCACCTGGGCAGATCTGCAGGAGGGGGCTGCTCCTCCTGAGCCAGCAGCCTCACCAGATCCAGCCAATGTTGGCCAAACCATGTTTTCATGTTTGGTTTGCAGCCAGTGCCAAAGAAAGAGCAGCCCTGGTAGTCCGGAAGGAAGCTCCACGTATCTCTTTGTGCTCCATCCCATAGAATCAGAATGGTTTGCGTTGGAAGGGACCTTAAAATGCATCTCATCCCACTCCCCTGCCACGGGCAGGGATGCCATTCACTATCCCAGGTTGCTGTGGGTCCAACCTGGCCTTGGACACTTGCAGGGATGGGGCAGCCACAGCTCCTCTGTGCCAGGGCCTCCTCACCCTCACAGGGAACGATTTCATCCCATCATCAGCTACCCCTGCTCTAAGGAGCTTCTGCACCTGTCTCCACATCCCCTTCTGATCCGGGGGCTTTGGATCCATCCACAGCAGCTCCTTCCATCCCACTTTTTCCAGAGACTCTCAAAATCCCTGCTGTTGCTCCTGCCGCGCTGGCCATTATGCAAGTTCGGCTGTCTTAACTCGCTGCTGAGCATACAAGTGGGGCTGACATTTATTTAATCCTCATAGTAATGTTGACTGTGTACTTACTGAAACACCTCATGCTTATGGAAGACATTTGTTTCCAAGCAGCTTATGCTAAATTGCAGTGATATAAAGGAAACACTTATCCAATATTGACATTCACTGACTGGCAGCAGACTGCTTGAATACTCATTTATGCTGGGGGTGGGAGGGGGACGGGACAACAGGCACCTGAGAGGGATTCAGGCCCTTCCTTTCTGATCTTTTAACGAGTTAGGTGATATTAGGTTGATGATAACCCGCCCAAAATGAAAGGTGGGACTCCAAACCCTGTGGCTTCTCCCACTCACTCCCTGCCTATACTGGACCCACAGCACAAAGACTGATCCCTCATCCATGAGGAAGTTTGAGAAAGTCCATCCCTTCCACCATCGGTGCATTTTTCACCCGTAGTTCGCAGGGTTCCCTCGCCTGCAGCGCGGGTCCTGCTGGGCAGAGCTGCTCAGAAAAACCACATTATCGAACATTTTCTCCATTTCTATTTCCCCTCCCACAGTGCTGGGGTTGCTCGCCCAGAAGGCTCCTGAAACGTTCAGCTTCAGGTGCTGCCGCATTCGCCCAGGCCCGGCCCAGCCAGGCACGAGGCTCACCGCTGCCTTTGCCTCGCGTCGTATCGAGCACGACAACCCCAGAACATAAATCCAGCAGCCCTTAGGAGGTGAATTAGCCACCACATGACCACACACACACGCGAAACCTGCGCGGCAACTCCACCCAATGCAAAGTAATTGGAAACAAAAGGCAGCATCTATTACCCGAGTTGAAAGTCTGACCGTGCCCGCATCAATGGTTAATGAGCAGCAGTTATGGCAAAGCCCTCAAAAACCAATTACATCCTGCTCCACCCCAAACGCAGCAGACCAAAAGCTGCTGTAGCTTTTGTTGCGAGTGGGGGCGTTGAATGAACGCGTTAAGACAAGATCTTATCCCCAAGTTAGCATCTGAATTTAACAATGCGAGCGTTCCACCTCCCACTTCTCCAGCATGTGACACTACCCGAGGCAGGACGCCCGGAGCCCATCGCTCACAGGCACTAAAAGCACATTTAGATTTTAAACTGTTTAATGCAACTCAGTAAAAGGAAGAGCAATGTAACAGCCAAGTGACCTCCAGCTCCTTCTGCTCCACTTTGGAGGCTGCTGCTGCCACCAGGGAAAGGCAAACACTTGAGTGTGGGTCTTGCCAGCGAGGCAATGAATAAACAGGCTCGGCGACACTCAAAGGGCATATTGAACCAGGACATCTGTTAGGCCACCGTTTCCAAGACCAAATCCCAGCATTTTCTCTGTCCTACCACAAGGCACAATTCAGAAATGGATACTTTGCTCTTCCCCCTTCCAGCAGTCTGGAGTACAGACGTGCCCTGAGGTGCAGTGAAGCGGTGGAATGGAAACACCCACGAGTTCTGAGCAGCATCAGGATCCTGCTGCTCAACCTTTACCTGGAAAGACGGGCACAGGTTTTACACTTTATTTCTTCCCAGCCAAGAAATCCTGCACATCCCCTGGCATGTTTGAAATTAATACTGGGTTCCCACATCCCTGCAAGAGCTGGGCCATGTGCCAGCCCCGAAGGCAGGGCAGACCGCCTCAGGAACTCACAGCTCCACCGAAAGCCCTAAATCTCAGCAAATAAGAGACTGATTTACAACCAATTTGTTTCACTACCTGTTGATTTATAAAATAAGCTTGTACCCGGTCGCTGTGGCTCTGTCGCTCTCTCTGGCCAGAGGTAGCTCTCAATGAAGCCAAAGGAAAGACTTGTATTGCTCCTGAACAGAAGATAAATTAGGGCCTTCAGCAATTGTTGGTATAAATGTGCTTTAAAATTAACAAATAAATAAATAGAAGCTGTTTAATCCTACTGGAAGGATTCTGGAAGTGATGTAAAGCCAATTTTCCAGCAGCATTTCCATAGAGCCCCCTGCACCCAGCGTGCTGAGGAGCCGAGAGCACTGTACAAACTCGCAAAGCTGATCATTAAATCAGAGGTTTGGAGCAGCCACGCTCTCCATCACAGGCTGCTCACAGGAAGAAAACAGTTTATTCAAAGCCCTTGATCCTCAGCCAGCTCACAACCTAAGGGGCACATTGGCCTCTCCCCCCTTTATTTACAGCTACGAAAGAAAGAAGAGCACGGAGCTTTTTTATCCTAACATTTGCAGTCCGACTACGGAGCGGCTGGGAGCTGGTGACACACGGTGCTGGGAACCTGTCAGGGATTCCTGGGCACGTTCCAACTCCAGTTGGTGTCCCCTAAACCAACAGGAAAGCACAGAAATAATCGACATCAGCCCGAGATGTGCTGTGCATAAAGTGCCCGGGCACCTCCACTTAACCTTGGAAGGGGGAGGCTGGTGGGGATGCAGCATTAGCTCAGAGGAGGAACATCCGCCCTGCTCCCCTCCCTCCGGCATAGGGCACCTGAGCAAAACCCCAGCTCCTCCCTCCTGTGCTTTTCCAAGAGCTGAAACCTTGCAAGAAAAGCTGATTTGAGCAAAGTCATCGGTGGTCCTCACGCAGCTCTTGCTGCAGGAGGTGCAGATGGGAGATGGGAAACCTAAATTGTGTTAAAAAAGGCATTGGAGGAGGCAATCCTGCACCATTCCTCTGGGACAGCACAGACTGGACACCACCAGCTCTAACTTGAGGCTTATTTCAGTTTCCTTCCCATGCAGCCCAGCTGTGAAGGCATTGCCCCTGCCGAACCTGCACCTCTCCAAACCATCTCTGTCTTCTACTCAGCCATTTTCAATTCATGGAACCACAGAATATCCTGAGGTGCAGCTCCTTGGGCCACAGGAGCCCTTCCTCACCATCATTTTTAAAAAGCTCACTGGTGCTTGCACTCCTTGTCCTTACAGCTCCCAGTGCTGATGCTCACCTGCTGGTTTAGGGAACAGCCCAACACGCTTCCCTTGCACAGCTGCCCTGCTCTTCACACGGCAGGAGGAATGAACGTGGAAGAGCGACCACAGCCACAGATTTCCAGGCTTTTCACTGACAGACTCGTGGCTGTCAGACACAGGAACCCCCCAAGTGCCCCAGATCTTGCACACACACTCCCAGCACCCCAAACCTTGCATTTTTCCTCCCCATCACCCACAAACCACCCCCAAGACGTGAAAATCCTCATCTCTTGGTCCTAACCCATGCTGGTGGGTGGAATTGGCCTGGTTTCTCTCATCAGCATAATTTCACCCTTCTCCACCTGGGGGCTGCTCCTGAGCCAGTGGGAAGTTGAGCCACTGCTGCTGCTAAGGAGCCCCTCTGACAGAAGATTGTAAAGCATTTGCTTCCAGGGAGGAACCAAGTGAACTGTGAAGGAGAAAAACATACCCTGCAACACCCAGAGAACTCGGTATTCATCACCCCGAGGGAAAGCAAGCATGCCTTTGGAAAGAGAGCCCCAGACAGGCAGAAATCTTCCCATCCAAGGTAAATTTAAGATGCTGCCAAATCCATCTAGTACAGGCCAGCGAGAGGAGGAGGTGGCTGTGGGTGCATCTTCAGTGGTACTCGTCCCCACAGCCCCACCTCCCACAGCTGAGACACCTTCCCCAGTTGCTTCCAGCCTCCCCCAGTCTGGCTGGCACTGGTGCAGGGGAGGGAAGGGTGAGTTATTCCTCAGGCAGAAGCAGTTTCATGGCAGCAGAAATTCCTTCCCACCAAGGAGCACCACAAGTCCCATCTCCACAGGGGGCAAATTGTGCTGGGACTTCCTCTCCCTTCCACCAAAGCCCTGGCCCTGACAGCTTTGAGGGGGTGCAAGAGTGAGTGGTGCCAGGGAAAAACCCGGAGCGCTGACCTGTGAACTCCCAGAAAGAGCCAGCACAGGCTGCTTCAGACCAATTGCAAGGGGGAAAGGCAGAGGATGCTCCGGGGAAAGGCAATTTGTTGTGCCCAGGTCCCCCGGAGCAGTGAGCTGTGGGACAGATCCTCCTGCCCCGCAGGCTGAGCCATGCCGGGGGTGTCCAGGTGCAGCACGGCCCCAGACAGGAGCAAAAAGCAGCTTCTTCCTCCTGCCAGCTCCACTGGGAGCCCAAGCTCCAGCGTGCACGGGCTGCAGGAACAGCAGGGTGCCAGGATATCACCGGGATGCCCACGAAGTACAAACCCAAGGGCACAGGTGTGCAAATCCCGTGATGGAAAATGTCCCTTTGGGGAGGTTTGGGAATAAGGAGAGTTGTTTTTTTTAAAGTAGCATCCAGACCACAGATCCCAAGTGGGGCTTTCAGCAGAGGTGATCCTTCCAGCCCTGCTGCGCTCAGCTTGGGGGAATTTAACTGTGGCAAATCCCCTCAAGCCACTTTGGCAAGAAAACACAGCCCTGCCTGCCCCTTACCCACGAAAAGGAGCTCCTGAAACTCCTGAAGGGCAGAGTCAAGTGATTTTAGTTGTCCCTTGAAGTCACTTTTGGCCCACCAGCTCCTCCCAAGTGGGACGGGGCTGCCCCGTGCGTGCCCATCCCCACAGCCCCGGGGACACCTTTGTCACGGACAGCGTGTCCACCACATCTGGACACACCATGGCAGCTGCTTGAGGGGAGGCAAACATATAACGCGTGCTGCAAAAATCAGCTTCAGCACCTACAGCCAGGCCTTTCCTCCCCCACAGCACCATGTGGCTGAAGGAATCCTGTGCATTAAATCCCGTTAGGGATCCTTTGCACGGTTTCGCCCCAACGGGAAGAGCCACGGTGCTGCCGACAGCTCCTTCGTCGCGTACGGAGAGCGGCAACTCCACAGAAATGCTCTTGGCTCATCCTGTGGGAGAAAACAGCGGAAAAAACGCTCTGCAAGGCACTCTCTGTGCCTCCGAACCCGGCATGAATAAGCAGGTACCAGATGCACGATCCTGCTGGAACAGGCAGCAGACAAATCAGCCGAGCTCAGGCAGCAGAGCCGAGGAGCCGCCGTGGCTTCCCCACACGAGCGCTATTAAAAAGTGCATTAACCCACATTAAAATCATGGCTGCAGAAGGAAGGAGAGGGGGGAGAAGCCACCAAATCCCGGCTGAATACTGCACACAAACTTCTCCAGCCCCGCTAGCAAACTGCCACTTGACCTGCAGGGAGGGACTGGGTCCGTGGGAGCGGGGAGGGATGCAGGAAGGCCGGGGGCAGCTTCCAAATCGCTGTTGTGCCCGGCCCCGCCGCTGCCCTGCTGTACCAGGGAGAGTTCAGATTTGTTCAGCCAGAAACCCACACGGAGGACACAGTGGGTTTCTTTTGTGCAGCAGCAAAGGCAAATGCAAACACGGCTTTCTCCCCGAAGGAATATTAGTAGAAGCAGAGAGCGAGGGGAAGAGAAAAGGGGAAGGGAGGACAGTGTAGGAGCCCAACATCACATCCGAGCCCAGGAAAAGAAGAGGGAAGGACAAGCAGAGCACAGACACCACAAACACGGCGTCCCTGCTCGGGGAATAGGGTGAAACCCAGCGTATGGTGGGGGATGTTCAGCAGTAATGTCTGGCTGAGCAAAAAAACCAGCTGCCCGTGGAGAAGCACTACTCTCTCCAAAAGTTTTATCCTTCATTTAATCAACAGATGGACTGGCTGCGTGGGTTTGGGGTTTTTTTATCCCTTTTTTCTTTTTTTTCCCAAGCATCCCCAAGCCGTACCCTCACAAAAGCTGGCGTGGGGACCACGGCGGCGTGACACAGATGGGGTTTGACACCGGCGTTGGGAGGGGACGAGCAGCACAGAGGCGAAGCCGGGGTCTGGCTGCAGCTCAGCGTCCTCCACAGGTGACAGACAGTCCAGGGACGGCGCACACAGCAGCATGTCAGACACAGCTTCCCAGAACGCACCCCCTTCCCAAATCCTTCTTTTT